>CM033471.1:46788671-47174065 GCA_019447015.1 Hymenochirus boettgeri | reverse complement strand
AACATATGATAAATAAAACTGTAGGCAGATGCAAACTCATTGTGGTTGACAGTGGATTGAAACCACTGGAGGCAGGTCAGCAGGAGGGGTGGTTTGCCTCTAGTTTGCTACAGTACACCAGTTTTTGAGATCAATTTAAAATTGTAATTTTTGTTTTTGCAGATTATGTTTAGTATTTTTGTTGGGCAGTAATTATAGTTTGTGTACCCAATGGGAAATAGTTCAGGAAAGTCACCCCGCAGCTGCCATAACCTTAAAACATATTCTTCCCTACGATATAATTCAAAGAGTTAGGCACAAGTAGTCCGTCCCGCTTTCTCTTTCGTTTAAATGTAGTTATTTCAAATATTTTTTTTGCTTTTGCAGAATGGGATTGGTTGCATTATTGTGTGGAATACCATATATTGGTTGTAAAGAAAAAACAAATTCAGTGTCTGCACCTGCTATATGAAAAAATGAGACTGCAGCAGAAATGCTAACTCATTGGTGGTTTGTAGTAGATAGAAGACACTCTTATATTAAAAAGATTGAAACCGCAGTCAGGATGCTAACTCATTGGTGGTTGCAGTAGATAGAAGACACTTAATATATAAGCAGATGAAACTGTAGCAGATTCAACTCATTGGAGGTTGTTAGTGGATAGAAGACACTATATAGAAGAAGATGAAAACACAAGCAGATGCAACCCATTACTGTGGTAGTGGATAGAAGACCCTGGTATTTAAGAGAGATGAAACACACAAACTGGTATTTAAAGAAGATGAAAGCACAGCAGATGCAAACTCATTGGAGGTTGTAGTGGATAGAAGACACTGGTATTTGAAAAAGATAAAACTGTAGCAGATGCAAACTCATTGGAGGTTGCAGTGGATAGAAGACACTGGTATTTGAAGAAGATGAAACTGTAGCAGATGCAAACTCATTGGAGGTTGTAGTACATAGAAGACACTGGTATTTAAAGAAGATGAAACCACAGCAGATGCAAACTCATTGGAGGTTGCAGTGGATAGAAGACACTGGTATTTAAAGTAGATGAAACCACAGCAGATGCAAACTCATTGGAGGTTGTAGTAGATAGAAGACACTGGTATTTAAAGAAGATGAAACCACAGCAGATGCAAACCCATTGGAGGTTGCAGTGGATAGAAGACACTGGTATTTAAAGAAGATGTGCTATCTATCTCTCTTTCTCTGCTATCTATCTCTCTTTCTCTGCTATCTGTCTCTCTTTATCTGCTATCTATCTATCTGTCTATCTCTGCTATCTATCTCTCTATCTCTACTATCTATCTATCTGTCTATTTCTGCTATCTATCTATCTCTACTACCTATCATCTTCTGCTGCTGCTGAGTCCCGCTTACACACACTACTGGCGCTGCTGCTGAGTCCCGCTTACACACACACTACCGACGCTGCTGCTTGCTTCCGGCGCTTGCCCAAACTTCCGGCCCTGCTGAGTCCCGCTCGCAACCTCGCCGCAGCTCAATTGCCGGGGGAAAATTCCACTTTTGTTTCCAAAAAACACACACTACAATGCCGCCATAAACAACTTTTTCAGAAATATATAAAAAAAATATATAATATAATAATATATATATATAATATAATAATATATAAAAAAAAAATACCCATTACACACATTGCCCAATATATATATAAAATACCATCAATGTCCATTACACACATTGACCACTATTTATAAAATGGCCCAAATGCCCATTACACACATTTACCACTATATATAAAATGCCCCAAATGCCTATTACACACATTGACCAGTATATATAAAATACCATCAATGTCCATTACACACATTGCCCACTATATATAACATGCCACAAATGCCCATTACACACATTGCCCAGTATATATAAAATGCCGCCATTGCCTATTACACACATTGGCCAGTATATTATATACAATGCCTCCATTGCCAATTACACACATTGCCCAGTATATCTAAATTGCCCCAATGCCTATTACACACATTGACCTCTATATATATATAATGCTGCCATTGCCCATTACACACATTAACCAGTATATATAACATGGCCCAAATGCACATTACACACATTGACCAGTATATATAAAATGTCGACATTGCCTATTATACACATTGAGCAATATATATAAAATGCCCATTACACACGTTGACCAATATATATAAAATACCATCAATGGCCATTAAATACATTGACCACTATATATAATATGCCCCAATTCCTATTAGACACATTGACCAGTATATATAGTGCACGCTCGCTCTCTCTCTCTCTCTCTCTCTCTCTCTCTCTCTCTCTCTATATATACATATATATCATATCTCTCACATCTAGGGCAAACCTAGATGTGGCACTCACATTGCACAAACATGTAAGTGTCAGTCGCAGTGGGCAAAGTGAAATACTTATAGAGTGAGTTTAGGGTAGAGTGAGAGATGCACAGGCTGAGGGCAGAATGTGATACACACAGGCTGGGGGCAAAGTGAGAGACACACATGCTGGGCGCAGAGTGAGAGATGAGGGTACCGTTTCTCTTTACTGTGGCCCCATCTTGCACTCAACCTGTGCGTCTCTCACTCTAACCTCAGCCTGTGCATCTCCAACTGTGCCCCAAACCTGTCACTCTCCCCTAAGCCTGTGCTGTTACACTGTTTTAATAGCATGTATTAAATATTTATATTATATTTATATATATATATATCTTTTTTTTTTTTTTTTACAAATAACCAAAATTTTACATACCATTTTTGGCCTTCAGATTGGGGCTGAGTGCGGCCCATCCATCTCCATATAACTCTGCACCAATTTCAAGCCAAATTTCCTTGGCCCTGTTGCTGTCTTTATACAACACATTCTTTTTATCATACAGCTCTGGGTGCTGCTGAACTTGAATAATTAGCTGCTCAGTTGAGAGAGGTTGTTTATTTTTTGCCATCTCTCACACAATACGAACACCAACACACTTCACCCACCACACCACACCAAATCCACCAACAGAAAAACCCACCACACCTCACCCACCAACACCCAAAACCACCACTGCACCAAATTCACCAAAGGCCAAACCCACCTCAGCCAAAACCCACCACACCTCACCCACCAACACCCAAAACCACCACTGCACCAAATTCACCAAAGGCCAAACCCACCTCAACCAAAACCCACCACACCAAAAGTCACCACAACCGACCCACCAACACCCAGACCAACACCAAAACACCCAAAAACCACCACACTTCACCCAACACCCAGAATCACCACGCCCAAAGCCTGAAAATCCAAGTCACCCACCACACCAAAAATCACCCCAGCAAACCCACCTCAGCCAAAACCCACCACACCCAAAATCAGCACACCCACCACAACCAACCCACCAACACCCAAACCCACACCAAAACACCCAAAACCCACACCACAACACCACAAACCTACAAAATTCTCTCAGCACAGCTCCTTCACACTCCTTCTCTCAACGCCTCACTTCAACCCACAGAGGAAAAACAGGAAGTGACATCACAAAGCTATTGCTCAAAATCGCAATCACATGCGATTTCTAAAATTGGTATGCCTTAAAAAAAGGCGCCCATAGGCTTACATTAGACGCGATTTTAACAAAATCGCAAAAAAATGGTGATCGCATGCTTGGAAAAATCGCTACCGCGTTTTAAAATCGAATAGCTTTAAAAATCGCTATGCTTAAAATGGTCCTCGCGATTTACATTATAATCTAAAATCGCATCTAAAAAAAAGGTAATCGCAAGCGCAATCGCCACAAAAAACGCGCTAGTGTGGCCTAGCCCTTAGCGTGTATTAAGGACGGGGTGTTTGGACTTAGTGAAAGGAACAGCATTTTGTAAGTGCTGGTAGAGTGTGAAGGAATACTGGTAATTGGATGGAAGAAGAGAGGCAGAGATAAGAGAGAATAGGGATGGGAAGGGAATGAATTAGAAGGAGATTTTGGAGCCAGTGAGTAAATAAGACTAAAGCAGAGCACAATTGCATTGTTGGAAACACAGTCAACTGCTACTCGTAGACATAAGGGTTGAAAAGTTGGACAGCATGGACTTCAAGAGGAAAAAGCCACAGACGGCGGAAGAGAAACAAGTTTAAAGCGGCAGATAGGAGAAAAGAGAAGAACCTACCCCTCCACCCCATCCTGAGGAACGAGGCGAATGAGAGAAAGATAGACCACCATGCGTAATGGAAGCTTCGACCGCAGTATCATGGTGGGAGATCCAAGTCTTTGTAAGAGCCAGGAGATGAAAGGCGTTAGAACAGAACAGGTCATGAATAAAGGTGTGTTCGTTAGGAAGAGTTAGCGTGTATTAAGGAGGCCACAGAAAAAAAGGCGAAGGTGAAAGAGAAGGGACAGTTATAATATTAGAAGATTAGAGCCTCTAAAAGAATAAGAGGAGGTAGAAAGGCGAGGACGACAGCATATGATGGAAATGTTGCAGGGTCCAGGGTTGGGCGCAATATCTCCAGCAGCAAGAAGGAGAATAATAAACAGGGAGTGGAGGTGGGCTAAGGATTTGTACTGAAGTTTCCTGGGGTGTTTAGACTTAGTGAGAGGAACAGCATTTTGTAAGTGCTGGTAGAGTGTGAAGGAATACTGGTAATTGGATGGAAGAAGAGAGGCAGAGATAAAGAGAGAATAGGGATGGGAAGGGAATGAATTGGAAGGAGATTTTGGAGCCAGTGAGTAAATAAGACTAAAGCAGAGCACAATTGTATACATTGTGGAAACACAGTCAACAGGTAGAGTTTGCCTTGTCGATCTCCTTGTTGAACTCCTTTGTTAAACTCTTCTGCCTTATAATTTTATCAATGCAAAATCTCTACATTCATTTATGCCACTGTAAGATAAGTTTATTTTCTACATATGTCAGACATGAGACCTTCTATACAACAATAGGAAGTCAATTGCGGCTTCCCTGACAGATTCCCTCAAGGAAATAGTAATAAAAATAAACAACAAAAGGTTTCTGTGTGCCTTTGGCCTTATAATTGTGGTCATTGCTAGTGGGGACCTTAAGCATCTCCAGATTTATAAGTCTGTTAATTGAATGGTAGTTACTGGTGTGATAAATGATAAAGAGTGGATTCATATTATCTAGAGAACTAACCATCAGCTGCAATTCTTGTTCCTACGGTGTCACATTTATGGCTACGATTTGTACTTACTACAAGGGTCATATTTCACAATATTGTTGAAATGTTGGCAGCGACATCTTTGGAACAGGCGAAGTAAACATTATACTTTGATAAAACCATTTCATCTAAACCCTTTAACCTCTTAGAAATGAAAAACAGCTAAGCACAAAACACCTTTTAAATGACCACTGACACCTTAGTCTACGGTGAAGAAGAAAAAGTTATTAAATGCTTGAATTCACCAGTATGAAACATGTAGCAGGAAATTTAACTCCGTAGTTGCCATATACCTGTATATTTATATTGGATCACAATTATTTTATCAGTGATCTCAAAAGAAAAATAACTTTTTTCTTTTTGATCTGGTCGTCCACATCTAACCGCTTGTTAATTAAAATAATAATAATGATAATAACCTGGAAGTAACCGGCAAATTAGAAGATAGACACTCTGAACAACCATGGAACCCTTGAAAAAGCTGTAAAAGGAAACCAATCCGAGATTGGATTTTATGAATTCTTTGTAGACTTTTATTCCTTGCCCAAGTGAAAGCCTCTGAAAACTCTGGATTCTGAGACTGATTGCTCCAGAGAGGCACACGTGGAATCTTTTTGCACTTTTAATAAAGGACACATAAGGAGATATATGCATTTTTTCTTTTTAATATATAGTTATATGCATAGGGCTTTATGTATTGGATTTTAAAGTGATAAGTTATTACAAAGAGAGAAAAAAGATGATCAATGCACATTGCTGGGCCGCATAAAACCTCAAGAATCTCTGCTAGAGCATATAGTAAAGACATACAGGCTCATTTACCCAGAGCCGCTATCGCTCTGGGTAAATGCGCTTTTCATGAGCAAATGCGATATTGAATCGCGAGCGTCGGATGTGTGGGTGTTTTTTGCGTAACCTGTGCATCTGACAATAATATGGTGTCACACTAACTGGTAGTGAACCGTTTAGCGGAATTTTAACTCCATATATTTGCCCAGCGAGTCTGGGTAAATAAGCTCCATTGGGTTTTTACAGTAGTTTTTTTTTTTTATCATAAAAGAAAAAAGCCTTCCAAACACCCCAGTATCAAAGGTCCTAACTAATTACCAGGGGTCACTACTCTATGTGAGAGGAATAGACTCCTCTCTGTATACAGTACTCCCTTACACAGCACTCACAGCAATAAAATACCTTAATATAAATACTCCCTGCACCCATAAAAGGTGCTAATGGATAATTTGAAACTCCAGTGCACCTGAGGCCTTGTTTGACATTAAAAAAAACATCCTGTTCGGAAATCAAACATTTAATAGACATATATAAAATTAATATAAACGAGCATACCCCATATTATGCAAAAAACCTTGTATGAACCCTTAACCACCCCCTTAAAAAAACATAGAAAAGTGCTCCATTTATACAATAGTCCCACTTAAAAGAAATGGGCTAAGACTGGGCCGGGAAAGCAATCCACATCTATGTTGGCCACAAAAACACAGTACATCAATCCTCTTTATTGATGTTGCCAGACACTCCGACCAAAGTCACTGTGGTAACACCCGCCAGAGTAAATATAATCGTCCCAACTTATAATGTCCAGACAATAAGATCTCCAAGTGTGTGCCACAGTCCAGGGTAAACCCCGTTGGGGGTATGATATATAGATAGGGACACAAGACCGTAGTAGGCTATGAGCGGTTGTCATTATATCTAGGACCCAACCCCATTGGGGGTGTATTACAAGACAGTCTGTGAGCGTGAGCCCCTTAGGCAGAAACAGAAGAAAGTGCTGCATTAGGGTATTTTATTGCTGTGAGTGCTGTGTAAGGGGGTACTGTATATAGAGAGGAGCCTATTCCTCTCACATAGAGTAGTTCAAGTGGGATATAACCCCTAGCACCGTCCTTAAAGGGACAGCCTACCTCTTTTACATGTAGTGATCATCCCATCTACATATAGGAATATTATAATTACCAGGGGTCCCTCTAGGCTGATATCCCCCTACTTAGTTGCATTTTATTTCCTACTTTAAACAAGGAGGAAAGAAGCCTCCAATCCAATGCTTAGTATCAAGGGCCTCCAATTAAAAAAGCTGGATCATGGGGTCTACTACATCAAAGCTTAGCAGCCTTTCTTTCAAGAGCAACTCTTTATTTTATGTTAAATTACTGTACATAAACAAAAGCACTCCTCAAGCAAAATTACAATGACATACAGTACTACTTGGTATTACTCTATTTAACGTATTATTTGTTTTTTTAAATAGTAAAATATAGGATGTATAAGGTAAAATTGATGGGTCTTTTTTTATATAATGTGCACTATTATTTATATCATATTACCGTAGCTGTGTTTTCATGCAATTATTAAAGTTACAGACAAAATTACCTCTGTTCACCCCCAACCACTACATTAGTTTGGTAAAAAACAAGATTTAGAACTGTATTTACATGCCTTCATTCCACTCATGCTCTGATCCGGCTCCCTGCTTGCCGGAATAGCCAATCACAGACGTGGCTGCCGTCAATGGAGAACGCCGCTGGAACGAAGGTCTGTACAGTTCTAAATCTTTTTTTACCAAACTAATATAGTGGTTGGGGGTGGGCAGGGGTAACCTACATTATAGCCAAAGGAATTTTACACTAGGTGGAAGGGCTGCAACGGATGCATCCAGATAGTGGGAGGGAGAGGGGAAAGGGCTCCCCTGCGCTTGCCACTGTCCTCTCAGAGGACAAGATGATAACAAAAACCTTTTGGACAGGAAGACAGCTACTTCTCTTTAGTTTCCTGGACTTTGGACAAGCACTGCCGAGGAACCATAAGGAGTAGAGGTGTAAGGTTTTTAAACTATACAGAGGGGCTAGTAATGGGTTAAATTTTAGTTTGGGGGTGGACATGCACTTTAAACCTTGCCTCTTAAATATTTGTGCCTAATGGCTCCAACCTGCCTCAAATAATGGCAGGTGACTATCTGTTACATAAAATGAATGGGGTTTTTAAAATGAGTGTTCAGACATACCAGTGGCATTAGCCATTCCTTGTGGTCCTCAACATGATATTTACTACATGTGTGATTAATTCCTTTGTTGTTGTTACGTTAAGTTTTGTAGCCCTTAAAAAAAAATCAGTATAAATGCTTCCAGTATTTAAGTATTAGCAGTAATATTATCTGACCTGTTGTTTTGCTTTTAAAAAAGAATAGAACTCCAAGGAGACTAAAGGGTATCTTTACTCTTGGCTTTATTTTTGAAAATCGAATTTTCAAAAATTTTACCTTTAGATCCCACTACTTCAAACCTTTTTCAGATTTTAAATCTGATTCTGATAAATCATCATTTGAAATCACAGCATTTACAGGAAAAGACCTGTCACTCCAGAAGCAGAAATTAAAATATGTGCCCCAGCTCTGACCTCTTACTAGGGTCTGTGGCTGCATGCCAGCACACTTTCTGTAACAATTAAGAGAATCAGCAGAGATAAGAAGGCAGGGGGGAGGGAGGGGGAGATGTGTAAGCAGAGCAGTGTCCATGGTGAGGCTGAGTACTAGAACTTACAAGTGTCGCAGATATTACAAGAAGGCAGTGAGTAAGTGAGGTAAATTAGGAGCACTCACTAAACATTAACAGCCCGATGTACCAAGAGCCGCTATCGGCAACCTGGTGCAAACATGCCGCTAAGTGTCAGTATCTATTTCAGCACTTTTAACGACAGCTAACAGCTGACGTTTAAAGTTTAAATAGAATGCCGCTTTCGGCATAAAGCATTGCTTGCGGCAGCTGTGCGGTTAACTTCTGCGTTAGCCACCCAGGAGCCGCAATGAAGGAGTTTAAGTCACGCTAACCATTATAACATCAGTTAGTGTGACATAAACTCCAGAATTGTCTCTTGGGGCATTGCCCTGTAATAATGTAATGACAAAGCAAGCACAGATAAATATGTGAGTACCACCATTTTACTTCTCTCAAATTGTAGTTTCAAATAATGTTAAGTTGTTTGAATGAGTAAAGCGCACACATATAATCTAGTTGTAAATTGTGGACTGAGTTGCTGCCCATTAGTCAGTGTTTATTTGCAGTTTCTCATGGGGAGATGGTTTGGATACAAATGTTAGTTTAATGCATACAAAGGGTTTCGGATTGTTTAAAAAAAGGTGCCAATGCTGTTAATCTGCCCCAACCGCTATAATTTTATGGCCAGAAAGTCCCCCAATAGTTACTTACCTTACCTCTCTCCTTCGCCGCACTGTCCCGGCTCTCTGCTTGCACGGAACTGCAAGCAGAGAGCCGGGACAGTGCTCTCTGCTTGCACGGAACTGCAAGCAGGGGGTGGGACCGGCAGCCGTGTCTGTGATTGGCTGAGAGGCAGCCAATCACGGACGCAGCTGCCGTCAGTTCAGAACAGTGGAGGAGAGAGGTAAGGTAAGTAACTATCGGGGGACTTTCTACTAATATGATTATAGCGGTTGGGGCTTGGGAAGCAATACCTATCACATAGTAAAAGGGTTTGGAGCTAGGGGGAGGGAGACCAAAATGGGTGGGAGGGGGGGAGGACTGCTCAGAGCATGCCAGAACCCTCTCAGAAACAATTTCCCCCTCTGGTAAGCTCCTGGTGGACATTTTTTTGGACTTGGGGGGGGGGGGGGTTACAGGAGAACCATTTGGAGCTGGGGTATAAGGTAAGGATTTTATTATACTACACAGTGGGGCCAGTAGTGAGGAAAATTATAGTTTTGGGGTGGACATGCCCTTTAAAGGGTTGATCAGCTGCCCCACCAATTTGAATATTGATGATTTAATATGTTCCTACACCAGGGGTTAAGAGGTTAGGGGTTAGGGGTTAAGAGGTGGGAGTGGAAATCACACAGGTGCTGAAAATGTAATCAAGGTAAAAGTACTGGCAGTCAAGGGAAAATGTCAGCTTCAGATTTGGGGAACAAACAGAACCTAAAATCAGCTCATAGAGGTAAAGAAAAGGCCCCTGAGCGATACCGCGGGTTTTCATTACTGTACGACTGTGGTAGTATACCATAACATGCGGTAATAAACTACCATAATTATATTCTACAGGCAGTCTTAGATTTACGTACCCTATCGTACATTTACCAGATTTACGATAGTGATCATAAATTGACGATCGCCATAACGATTGCTAAAGAAGGCGATACCACACCTTTATAAATAAGGTCCATAGTGTGAAGGTCTCTAGCTCTCCCTGTCAGCTGCAGCAATATTAGTGGAAAGTGTAGCTTCTTAAAGGGGAATGTTGGAGGGTAGGAAGAGTGTGATTTTATAGGAACCACATGGTGCAGAACTGTAGGGGGAGGATAGAGAAGTGAACCTGAACTTAGCACCAGCTCTGTGCAATGAATTTCTCATCAGTGTACCTTATTAAAGGGAATGTTGGAGGGTAGGAAGAGTGTGTTTTTGATTCAGCTGTGTGAATAAAAACAACAAGCTAAGAAATGCATTACACAGAGTTGTGCTGACACCAGGGTCATTATATTATCCTCCACCTGTAGCACTGCACCATGTTCTATAAGTGAACGTATTAAAGGGGAATGTTGGAGGGTATGCCATTTACAGCTCTGCACCATGTTGTTTATATAAATGTACATATTAATAGGAATTATTGGAGGAAATGCCAATTAAAGGGGCACTGTTAAAGGGAACACAAACATGTTCTATAAAATTAATGCAGCAGAAAGGCTGCCTGTGGGAAGTTTAGCATAAAGAAAATCACTTTTCGAAATACGGTTCCCACCTTTGCCTTTAAGACCTGAACACATATACAGGCCTATGTATTAAAAGTTCTTATCGTTAAAAATGGTGCAAATTTTTCCACAACCAATCAGATTTTAGCATTAGAACTTTTATTACATAGGCCTGATAATATCTACACAACAAAAGATTGTTAGTATTTTCTTTAGAAGCATGATGTACTTAGCACTGCAACATGTATATTTAATACGTGTTTGGGTCTTAAAGGCAAAGGTGGCCTTTGCCTTTACACTACTTCCAAAACTTCTTCCAGGCTCCAACATTCCCCTTTAAAATGCATTGCACAGAGCTGTGCTAAGACCATGTTCACGTCAATATGGTGCACCTGCAGCTCTCAGCTGTTTTGTTTTTCTAAGTGTACCTTGTAAAGTGGTCAGCTCAATTCTACTGGGGTTGCCACCTTTCCCTTTAAGACTCAAACTCTTAGGGTTACTCCCTCTTTTTGGATTGCGGCTTGCGGTCCGATTGTGCTAGTGGAATGCAGGAGTGCAGGAATGTAATGGCCTATGGGACCGGCCCCACTACATGCAATTTGTTTCCGTGCATGCGATCACCATTTTTTGTCTGTATTGCATGCTCTCTGCTAGGGTCCAATTGTGGAAGCGCAACACCCATGCAAGGAATAAAGCACAATCGCGCATTATTGCGACCATGTGTCCTCCCTTGCACTTAAGTGGGGCCACAGCCTCAGCCACATGCTGTATGGCTAAACTGAAATCAATGCAGCTTGCATTACACTTCTAAGGGCTAGGCCACACAAGCGCGTTTTTCAGGCGATTGCAATTTTCCAATTGTATTAAAATTGCAGCAACGCACCACAATCTTGTGATTTTGGGTGTGTTGCGATTCACGCACATGTCAGCAATTTGGTAACGCATGCGTTTTTTGTGCAATCACATGCGGTTTCATAATTGGACAAATCGCAAGCGCAAACGAATGTAAATCGTGTGCGATTCAGGTGTGTTGCAGTGTGGCTGTGCCCTAAATGTACATTTCAGCAATACACACACTAATATAAATGGTAGAGTGCAGAAATAAACACATACAAAGACACAGTCTTGCAGAAATGCTCACAAATATAAAGGGTTAACAAGTTGCTTCCCAAATACATATGAAAAGGGTTAACACCTTCCCCCACTCTGTTTGAGCAGGAAAATCTGCTAATAATATTCACTGCTATCTCTGATGATTGGCTGGAAGACACTGGCAGGTGGGAACTCTGAGTTCAACTGTTACATGCAGCTTAGCATAAGGGGAGTGGGAAACAAACACAAGGTAGCTAGTTAGCATGTGCAGAAGGAATTTTGGTACCTGGACCACCAGGAACACTAGAAGCCAGCCGTGACATCATAGATTTCCAGTACTCAGAAATGTTCTATAAATGATTTCTACAGTAAGAGGCTGAATTCAGAGGTGAGAGACAAATGGTTTTACAAAGTGACAGTTATCGAGTCTGTGGAGCTGCCTTTGTATTTTGGGTTATGTTCTCCTTTAAATAACCCCCTTTGTGTCTGTAGTGCAGAAGGTAGTGACTTTTAAACGGCAATTATACTCACCTTTTCCCCAATCCACTGCATAATAGTACCCAGGGTGAGGACCTAAAATCGCTAAGTCCTCACCCTGGGTACTTTCCCTAACTCCTGCACTACTACCGCAAATCTGCTTCGGCGATCCACACTGTTCCACCTCTCTTCTACTGTCAGTGACAGTCGCGAGGCAGCCAATTGGAAGACACACCTCCTTGCAGAGCGTATCTTCCTATTGGCTGCCTCGCGATCTGTCATTGAAGCAGGAAGAGCGGAGGAATGGATCGATCGGTGAAGCAGATTTGCGGTAAGTAGTGCAGGAGTTATGGAAAGTACCCAGGGTAAGGACTTAGCGATTTTAGGTCCTCACCCTGGGTACTATGCAGCTATGGAGGAAGAGGAGCGAGGGTGAGATGAGTATAATTGTCCTTTAACTGACTGATTAAAGGATGTCAAGATGCTCGTCATTTTGATTCATTGTTGTTCTGAGTCTTTTGTTGTCTTTTGAAACCCTTGATTAGTAAATATGCCACATTGTGATTTTTATTTATTGTTAAACTGATTATTCTTGGAGAAATACATTTAAAAAGTTTAACCAATTTCAAAACTTATAACAGTTCCCTTCAGTTAAATTATAATTAGTTGTTGTGGAAGGGCTACAGATGCCATTTGCTTTTTTTAGAATTAAAGAGATATTTGCATGAACTTGCAATGATGTTTTATAAGGAAATACTGTATGTCTGGTTACAGGCTACACATCAGCTGGTTATTTATTGCATAAACATTTGCTATCACCAGGTTATACCTAGTTTAATTTGAGAAACTGCACCCAATGAATTGTTTCAGGGCCAGGGCAGTTATAATGCTAGCTCCCATCGAACTAATACCTCACCCCTTACCACCCTTATAATCACCTTAAATAACAACAACTAGAATTTTGGAACAAAAGGCAACAGCATATCTATTAACTTATAATTAACAAAAGTTAAGTGCATAAATTGTAACAAACATTCATTTGTGACATTAACTTGTTACATCCATTATAAACCCCTGTGACATCAACTTTTATTTAGTATAGTATTTGAGGTTGAATAAAGACATACGTCCATCCAGTTCAACCCACTCAGCAATACCCACACTTCCTGCCTAACTGTTGATCCAGAGGAAGGCAAAAAAAAACCCCACCAGAATTATGAAGAGGAAATAAATTTCTTCCTGACTCCAAGTGTCAATTGGAAATATCCCTGGATCAACTCTTATACTTATGTATCAATACCAGTAACCTGCAACATTCCTTGTCTTCAGACAGCTTTCTTTGAAACTAACCAATGAACCTGCCATAACGACGTCCACTGGAAGACAGTTCCATAGTTTTAACGTTCTCACAGTGAAAAACCCTTTCCGAATTTGAAGACTAAGGGGCATATTTATAAACGTTCGTTAACTTTTTGCGGCCGTTATGGGAGATCGTTTTACTGATAATTCATCACAATGACTAACTCATTCACTCATTCTGTTATCTGACATGTACAGTAGATTTGCAAGCTAATAGTAGCCATGATTTGCTTGTACGTTTCTTTCATGGTGTGCAATAAAAGTGTAATTACACTGTTGTGTATTGGTTTCCAGGGGTTTTAATCAGAGTTTTGTCAATATTAGACAACAAGCTCTACTTGACTTGAATTATCCTGATAACTGCACCAGACCCAGGATCCTGTTAACCTGCTATTAGACTCTGCTCTTTGTAAATGCTTCTATGCTTCTGCCTTGTCCCTGGTATTTTTGTATCTGACTAGACTTTTACTTTGAAATGTTTCTGTGTACCTGGTATTGGCCTATACAACTCTGTTATACAAGACCTCAGTGCTTCTATACCTCCTAATAAATGTATACAAACTTGAGGATACCATTGATTATCACCACTTTTAAAGGTTAACTCCACCCTGAAAAACAAGTTTTCAAAAATGAATTCTACAATTCGGTGGGACATAGGATTACTAGCTGCCATCTCCCAATTTAATTTCCAAGCTAAGATCTGCCTTTGTTACTTACTATCCTGCAACTCTTTGTCTCCCCTACTGGCTCTTTGTCTCACCCTGTTGGCAGCATTCCCAACTGAGCTCCATTGAGTTACATATGTTAGCATGTGCAGAACACCAGAAAGAGGGGGGGGTTGCCAGCAGGAGGGCAAAGGGAGCCAGCAGAGGAGACAGTGAGCCACCAGGAGTAGCACAGACAGATCTCAGCTTGTAAATTAAATTGGGAGATGGCAGCTAGTGATCATATAACTGAATTAAAGAATCCATTTTTGAAAAGTTGTTTTTCTGGGTGGAGTTACCCTGTAATCATCTTTATAGTTTGCAGTGCAACTGGGTCATGTATTGATTTGGCCATTAAAGTTCATATCCAGACACTCTGTGAAACTCAATGGCTCTTGCAGTTTCATAACGCTTAACATTAGTCGGGACTGTGACAGTGATGGATAGCCATATTCAAAGATGAATTACACCTTCTTGGACTCATTTCATTTCCACTTCCAGAGCAAGAATTGGAAGTGATCAAAGACATAACTTTGATTTCTGTACGATAACATGTGCCCTATGGAGACTGATAACTCCACTTTTGAGATAATGACTTCTGACAGGGAGTAGACGTGAAGCAGAAAAGATAACTTGATAGGGTCTTGTTCATCAGCTGTTCTGAGATTACAAGTCTTGATACTGTCATTTAGGTAGCAAACTGCCATTCCTTTTATTTTATTCACCATGTTAAATCTGTAAACCATCCATGCAGAACTTTCTATCTATAACAGTATCACTACATCTTGAACTGGAGCCACAATCTTAAGTATTTATATTATTCACATGCCCCAAAAAATCATTCAGCTTGGGGACAGACTTTATTTTACACACAGGGGCATAACTGCAGCCCCCCCCCCCCCCCCCCAAGATTGGAAGCCAGGCCCCTGACTCACCACCCCCATTACCCTCCCCAGACTGAGGTCCACGATCAGATGTGTTAGTGGTCCAGCACATTAATTTGCAGGATTACTGGCTCAGGCTAAGGCTAGCTGGGCTATGGGCTGCAGGTTTCTCCTTCACAGTAACTACAATTCACAATATTTCACCCATTTTATAATCTTTTATCACGCAAGCAGACTAGCTAGTGGATAATGAATCCTATTGTCAGTGGGACAAGTGATTTTCAGAAATTTGGTTTTATTTTTCTCTATTTCTTGGCAAAGTGACAGGAAGGATCTAGGGTTTCTGTATGGCATCTCTACTTGGGCCACCGATTATCCTTGCCTCCTTGACAGACACAGTGTAAGGAAACTCACAGGGAAACTCGTCACTACACTGCTTATCCAATTCACACACTGTGCAGAGCTACTTCCTGGTTCCCAGTGTAACAGGAGGACTAGGACTATGTTATAGTTACACCAACAGACTGGTTACTGTGTGAAAGATCCGACCAGGTTATTCCTGTTCTTTCTTCTTTTTTTTCTTTTATTCTTCAACTATTTTGGACTGCATCCCCTCTCATAGTTTTCCAGCTAGAGGCACAAAATTCTGTACAGAAATGCTGGACACATAGATTACCTAGCTATCTATCTATTACCTACCTAATGCCTTCCTGAGGCATTACCGCATTGTTGCAGAATTTTAGAACATTTTTCCCCATTGACTATTATGGGTACCAACCGATTTTAGGATCATGTGATCAATACACTAATCCCCCCAATCACCACACAGACACAGGTACACACACCAGCTGACCTACCCTTCCATTCCTGCCATAATATAGCCAAAGTATAAAATTGTAATCAATTATCAAAAAAAGATATTTTAATGGCCATGCAACTATATACCCTCCATACCTGCTGACCTACCCTTCTATTTCCGTGGCAGCCATACTTAAAAGGTAACTATAGTAAAAACAATGTTTTGATCAATCATTAAAAAAGTTAGTTTTATAGCCAAAAATACAAATATATTCACTTCACCACACACCTACTGACCTGCCCTTCCATTTCTATGGCAGCCATTCTTTAATGATAACTATTTATTTTTAGTGTTCCTGTTATATTTGGAGAAAATTTGTAGGAGACGTCAGTACCCTTTCAAACTGCAATAATGTTTTGTTGCATGTGTTTTAATAGCCTGTAACCATATTTAACCTGTAACCATATAGATAGCTGCAAAATACAACTACTATCTGCCTAACGTTTCTTCATGGCTAGAAACTGTTTCTGGGAGAATCATGGGATTTGTAGTCCAATCACATTTACAGTTGGGTTACTCCAATTGATTGCAAGGTACAGTATTTGAACATAGGAAAAAAAAGTTTTATTTAGTAAGCAAAAAAAAAAAAAGTGACCGATCTACAAAACTTGTTTTTAGGTATAGACCATTTTAGAATAGGGTAAACAGGCAAATAGCCAGGACCCAAAACAACAGCTTTGTACAGCTAGTAGTAGAAATGGATATCTCCAAATAAGGTTTTGTCCACGAGTGTCATTACAAAACACCTCAGGGCTGGAGACTGACGATTAAAAATGCCCAACCACTCAAGACTAGCAGCTTATTTACTCAGGTCCCATGTCTAATAGTAGTAGCAGGACACGCAACCTCACCCAATAAGCCAAAACTGATCTTCTCTACAATCTCTTCTCTAGCATTTCCCTAATACATCTCCACAATCTGATTTGTCTAGAATGAATCTTAAATCTGATTGGATCTTTGATTTACTACCAATCACATTTTGGAGGAAGGGTTTAGGAGATACTATAAATAATCGGACTGCTTTCATCACCAACACTAATTAGGCCCAGCTGACAGGTTGATAGACGCGAATGGTCGGGCCGAATGATATGCCCATGTGTATCAGCCCTTAAAATTTAAAATGCATAAAGGTGTATTTAGCAGACATTAGATTTCTAGGTTTTCTTTTGTTTTTAGTCAAAAGCGACACATTCAAGATTATGAATAACATTTCAACTCTCTCTGCTGTGTCTCTGTGTGTCTCTGTATGTCTCTGTGTGTCTCTGCTATGTCTCTGCCTATCTCTGTATGTCTCTGTGTGTCTCTGCCATGTCTCGGCTGTGTCTGTGTGTCTCTGCTATGTCTGTGTGTTTCTGTGTGTCTCTGCTATGTCTCTGTGTGTCTTGGTGTGTCTCTGCTATGTCTCTGTGTGTCTTGGTGTGTCTCTGCTATGTCTCTGTGTGTCTCTGTGTGTCTCTCTGTGTGTCTCTCTGTGTATCTCTGTGTGTCTCTGTGTGTCTCCAGGACTGACTGGCACTCATGCTGCCTTCCATATACCTTTAAATTAGAAAGCACTGAGGAGCAGATAAATCAAAGTACAGGCACATGGCCAGGATTAGGGAGGTCCAACAGGTATTGGGCCATTGCCCCATCACAATCATACCTGCCTTCCCAATCCAATCTGTGCCCCTTCACAATCAAACCTGCCTTTCCAATCAAATATGTGGCCCTGTACAGTCAAACCTGCCTTCCCCATCCAATATGTGACCCTGTACAGTCAAACCTGCCTTCCCCATCCAATATGTGGCCCTGTACAGTCATATCTGCCTTCCCCATCCAATCTGTGCCCCCATCCAAATAACATTTTCCTCCCTTGAATCCATACCTCTCATTATACAAGACAATACAATGCTGGCTCTGGCTGTTGCCACCTGGCACTGCTTGCTACCTGTAAGTTTGTTAAGCTTTGGTTGAGCAAATTTAAAAAACAGTTTTGCAGGCATACAGCGTCCCCTGATTTGGATTATAGGACAGTCTTACATCTATAGGGCATCTAGTTTGGGTTCAGTGGAGCAAACAGGGAAGACCTAATGTCTATGCTAACTAAGCTGAGGGCCTTATGGTGTCACCCAGATATAGTATTGATTCACCTAGGGGGAAATTATAAAAATCTATTCTGTAGAGCTTATGGCTAACATGAAAAGAGACTTTGCACATTTACAGTATATGTTGGAGAAGGCCATCATTACTTGGTCAGAAATAGTGCCTAGGTTAAAATGGAGTGCCGGCTTTGATCTTAAGCCTTTACTTATGTGAGATAGCCACTGATATTTTCAACATACGCTGCAATACGTACTGTAGGTGGTGGTTGGCCGAGCCTAGTTATAAGGGTTTAAAAGATAACTGTATTGCCTCAATGCATTTTTAAAACTGCATTAAAAAGAGTAACGGTATGTAGCCCTCCCTATAATTTTTTTTCCTGATTTTGAGCCTCTCTCTGCCTTCAATTAGCCTTCAATTAGCCATGCTGTGAAGGGGGCATTCTCCCACAGTTGTGTGTCCAGTGTCTTTATTTAAGGTTGGTTATAGAGGTGTGTAAGTGCATAACAGGGGCAAACAAGACTCTAGTTGTGCTCTGACTAGCTAGTGCAACCCACGAGTGTTCTCAATGTAAACAATTGGCTATGTTTGTATAATAAAGACAACATGCAACGGTATTGCTGTTATAGGGATTTTAGTAATGTTAACAAATAATGCTTCCAGAATCTCCATGCCCTTAGAGAACGATGATTTCATTTCATATCTCCTAAGATTGTTTTAGAAAACAATCCAATAAATATACAGCCTCAAATGTATACCGGTATACAGTAGCTGCAAACAACTGTGGTATTAAACCGTGGTATTTTCTGATTGGGCTTGAACACTTGCATAGTCAATAAATAAATAAATGAATTAATCCCCATCTGGTTTACATGTCAAATATGGAAGCTAGAAGTTTCTGATTATAAAACATACTGTACACATAGCACATGTACCTTTAACTTCTAGTTAACTAATGTCAATTAAGTCTGCTAGAGCACCGCAATTTCTTCTTTTTTGTGAAAATCTCATTTAATGTTTTTTGTCTTATTTTCCAAAGCAATATCTGCACAAAATGATCTTAATTGTAGTTGCTTGGCTTTCATCTACCTTCAGTTATGATTTATATGTTTGTTCTTAAAATCCATAGAGGCCGTTCCTTTGGGCATCTTTGCACCTGCAGCTTTACTGAAATAATCTCAGTGAAACTATGTTCATTCTTTATTCTTTTGTTTTACGTTTGTTTTTGCTAAACAATCATAACTCTTCCTTACTTCCCATTGAAAGATATTAAAGTGCATTAAACAGGGTTCTTGAGGATGTTGAGATTTTTTTGTAGTAAAACATTGTTTTGTACATTAGATGCAATAAAAGTGATGCCTTCTTGATTACCTACATGGCAATCCCGAGTCAGTAGGCCTTTGTGCCACAAATTATGTTTTCAATTCTGTCTTTACCAGTTGTGACTATTTTACCTCAATTTACAGTTAAAAAGATTTCTCTATTCCCCTTGCACAATACTGCAAAAAAAAAAACATAAATGTCACTGTTATTTCTCACATGTACTAAATGCAAATTACAATGTGTAGATATCTCCCCCTCCCTCTCCAATCTGTCTGTCTACTTATCGGTTATCTGAAAATATACTCCAACTAATTGAAAAGTCATATAAACAGAACGGAGAAGGAGGGGTAGTTAACATAAATACACAGCACACACTAAATATCTCCTAATATTTATACGGTAGACTGCCACCACATTCCCAGACAGCGGCATGACCTGTAAAATATACCAAAGAGAATACACACACCCCTTAAATTCTAAAGATCCTGTCAGTAAAAGGTTATCCAAGCCTATCACTCTATACCAGTCTATACCTCTAAGCAGTAATTTCTATATGGTAGTGTAATTTCGAAGACAGGTTCATTTTGTGATATACTCAGAATAGGATAATTAGCCTTTAAATGGTTTTATATCATTTATCAAATGAGTGCATGAAAAGTTAAAGAAAAATGCTATAGTAAATAATTGAACATTAAATGTGGCACACTCGTGCTACTTCCGGTTTTCCATGTGTCGCTTTCGATAATCGTCAAAGTTTTTTGTTCGAGGATTTTCGAACGTTCGGCAAAACGAACGTCCGCTTCCGAAAATCCCAGAACGGCCCGGCCGGACGTTTAGGGGTCCAGGAGCTTGAAACCGGGACCCACTCCTGGGTCCTTACAAGGACCTTTGTGGCCCTCACAAGGGCCCTTTGGGGCTTAAGGGGTCCTGCAGCTCGAACTGGGACCCCCCTCCCTGTCCCTATCAGGGCCCCTGCAGCACGTATAAGTGCCTTTGTGGCCCTGACAAGGGTCATTTGGGGCTTAAGGGTCCCGCAGCTCGAACCGGAGCCACCCTCCCTGGCCCTATCAGGGCCCTTGTGGCACTTATAAGTGCCCTTGTGGCCCTGACAAGGGCCCTTTAGGGCTTAAGGGGTCCTGCAGCTCGAACTGGGACCCCCCTCCCCGGCACTTATAAGTGCTCTTGTGGCCCTTGGAAGGGCCCTTTCAGCCCTGACAAGGGCCCTTTGGGGCTTAAGGGGTCCCACAGCTTGAACCAGGACCCCCCTCCCCTTATAAGTGCCCTTGCGGTCCAATATACAGAGAGAAGCTGCACACCCTAGGCACTAGCAACTACAAATAGTAACCACACAAATCCAATCAGTGAAAAGGGTCCTTAACCCATTTATGAGAAGTGTAACAACAAATAACGTTTCTGGGGGCCTAACCACCTTTCATCAGATACTAGCAAAGCAGTGCAATACACAATTTATAGCATACAAAAAACACACCCCTAATCCAGGCTCCGTCTGTGAAATGTGTAAAGTCCACACAACCTTGGTGGTGTGCAAAGTCCAATCAGATCCAAGTCTGGATAAAGTTCACAAAATTCAATTCCAGGTAAAAGATCCAAGTAGGAGTGACAAAGTTCCAAGGTCCAAGGGCCCTTTGGGGCTTAAGGGGTCCCGCAGCTCAAACCGGGACCCCCCGCCCCTTGTAAGGGCCCTTGTGGTGCAAATTGAGTTTCGGGCCTAGGCACTCGTTTTTGGCAGTTTAGCCACAAACTTCAAAGGTGCTCCCTTCTCTGGTCCTCTACCATGGACCCACAGCTATAGCACAAGCATAAAAAGTCATGAGAGGGGCACTCTTCTGTGAATATACGTTTCATGATGACCTGATGAATAGACGTTTCATGATGACCTGATGAAAGGGACAGTGTGTCCCTGAAACGTCGTGTTATGTGATCCAATAAAGAAACGTATATTCACATAAGGGCCCTTGTGGCACTGATAAGTGCCTTTGTTGGGGGTCCCGCAGCTCGAACCGGGACCCCGAGTGAGCGTCAGAGGTACCTCCGGCCCCGATGTTATCGGGCGTCTTGATCCGATGCGACCTCTTCAGGGTAGCGACACCGACAGTGAGCCAGCTGGCACCTCCGTCCTCTGCGGAGCCAATGTTGCTAGACGCTTCTTTCTTCATCCATCTATGGCATCTTACCTCCGTGGAGGATTGCACCTCTTTGCATAGGTTTGCAGAAAGTCCTAATCCGTTTCTGATTGGTCAATTTTTCAATGCTTGTTTTACATGGTTTACATTAACCAATCAGATTTCAGAAAATCGGAAAATCTGATTGGTTAATGTAAACCATGTAAACCAAGCATTGTTAGGGCCACAGGGGCACTTAAATGTGCTGGGGAGGGGGGTCCCGGCTTAAGCTGCGGGACCCCTTAAGCCCCAAAGGGTCATTGTCAGGGCCACAAGGGCACTTATAAGTGCCGCAAGGGCCCTGATAGAGCTGGGGAGGGGGGTCCCGGTTCGAGCCTCAAAGGGCCCTTGTCAGGGCCACAAAGGTCCTTGTAAGGACCCGGGAGAGGGTCCCGGTTTCGAGCTGCGGGACCCCCGAACATCCGACCAGGTTGTCGGCTGGTCGGCAATCCGCGCATTCAGGGATTTTCAGAAGCGGCCATTCTCGAACGTTCGAGGATTATTGAAAAGAGTCCTGCCAGTCTGGAAAATCGAACTAGTTCGAACCCAAACTAGTTTGAATAATTTGAGTTCGTCCGAACTCATAAAGTTCGGCTTGAACTCGGGTTCGAGTTCGAGTTCTAGTCCATTCCTATTTAAGAGGTGTATCCTGTTTTTTGGAGGAAAATTTTAAAGGATAAGTGCACGCAGGTGCACGGAACTCACAGGCATTACTGTTTGAGGCTCAAGCAGGAGAGTGCACAGAACTCACAGGCATAACTGTTTGAGGCTCAAGCAGGAGAGTGCACAGAACTCACAGGCATTACTGTTTGAGGCTCAAGCAGGAGAAAGCAGAGGAAATCTCAGAGGGGCAGAGCTTAACATTCAGCAAACCAGTAACAAGATATCAGCAACTTTCAAGGCACAAAGGTAGGCTCTGGAGGGACATTAAAGCTGTAGCTTCCAAATGAACATAACTTGATTTTACAGTGCACTTATCCTTTAACTGCTTTTCTGATGAAGGGACCACACCGGTTCCAAAACTTCACTGAATAAAAGTATATTCACTTAAGACTGGTGTTCCCAGCTATATTTATAATTTGGGATATGATTACTGTGCATAAATACATTAACGGGCCACACAATTAACTATCTGGGGCATTGTTCACCAATAGAACATGTCAGAGGACACGAGGACATCCCTTAAGACTTAAAGAAAAAAGGTTTAGGCTTCAAGTTCGGAAAGGGTTTTTCACTGAGAGAACGGTAAAGCTATGGAACTGTCTTCCAGTGGACGTTGTTATGGCAGGTTCATTGGTCAGTTTAAAAAAAAGCTGGATGTGTTTCTGCAAACAAGGAATGTTGCAAGTTACTGGTATTGATACATAAAGTAGAGTTGATCCAGGGAAATTTCCGATTGCCACTTGGAGTCAGGAAGGAATTTTTTCCCCCTTCATAAATTTGGTGGGTTTTTTTGCCTTCCTCTGGATCAACAGTTAGGCAGGAAATGAGGATATTGCTGGATGGGTTGGACTGGATGTATGTATGTCTTTATTCAACCTCAAATACTAACTATACTATACTACTGCACTACAATGTGTAGGTATTCTAGGGGAGAACCAGTATTCAGCCTACAATTTTAAAACACCAGAAAAGCTTTCTTATTAGGATTTTAATAATTCACTTTGGTTATCTATTTAGACTCGGGAAACTACAGTATATGGTCACAATAGCAGTAAGGGCGCCTTAAAATTACAGTATCCACTTGCTAGTCAAATACAAGTGCAAGGTCTGCAGAATGATCAGCCCAAGGTCCTAAGAATAGAAAATAAAATCCAGAAGTTGTTTAAGGAATCGCACAGTTAATAAAATGTTAGCAAATCCCATTTTAGCTTTGGAAAATAATAATATTTGATGTATGAGAAGTGACTGTGTTATTGCATCACGTCCCATTTATCATGAAGAAAATGTCTGGTTCTGTTGCATTGTAACTGACTGTATCATTCTTCATTTACAGTCATTTACCATTTAAGAAACAGTTTTAGACATTAAAATTAATTGCGTCTAATGATTTGTTTAAACTTTTATTAATTTCTCATTTCCAGTTTATGAACCGGAAAACAGAGAAGGAGATTAGTGGTTTGGGGTTGTTCTGAATGTTAAATCAGGTATATTTAGACTTGTGATTATTTAATTATAACCGGGCAGGTCTATGCAAGTGTCCCCTAAACACTAATACCAGCATATCAACTCACTGCAACTGCCAGCTGGAGAAACCCCACAGTGATCATTTTGCATGGAGAGAGGGTTGTAGGGCAGGCACTGAATTACATTTCTATTATGTGTAAATTGCCACTAAAAGACTATACCTTTATGAAGGTTTTTGTTATAAGATAATCCTTGTAAATCCAAAAACCCTGCAATGTCTAAAACCAAAGCTGCAATATCAATACAAACACACTGATTGTGTGTTTATTGGCTAATAAAATATTGTGGTGAATATCAATATATGAATACACCTGGCCTAGAATTCCAATGTTTAATAAGAAGTTAGTTTTTCTACATGATTTAAACTAAAACAGCGCAGAGAAAACCTTAAATCTGTTGGGCTAAAATTTCACCACGTCAGTCAAGAAACAAAATGAACCATGGCATGCTATTGTCTCAAATGTATCCTTATTCCACCAGAATCATCCATTATACCGCATATACTGGAGTATAAACCGACCCGAGTATAAACCGAGGTACCTATTTTTACCTGGAAAAAGGAAAGGAATAAAATTATAAAACAATAGACTAAAATATCACCACTACTGCCTTCAGATTCTGTACGGTTTTGAGGCCTGTTGCCCTTTAAATGGGCAGCAGAATTCCTATACAGTAGTCCTATACAGTAATAGCCAAATCCAGTATGGCTATTACTGTATGGTACTACTGTATGGGAATTCTGCTGTCCATTTAAAGGGAAACTAAAGCCTCAAAACAATACAGAATACAGAGGTAAGCGACTGACTCGAGTATAAACCGAAGTTCGGTTTTCAGGCAATTTTTTAGCTTGAAATCCTTGGTTTATATTTGAGTATATATGGTAATTGGTCATATGATAAAAAATTATAAATGTTTTTTTTTAGATTTGATGGCACATATTTCCTTTAAAGTATATACATTACACATTTAGCATTTCATAGAAACATTTTCACGGCTACTATTGTTTATCTTTACCAAGACATACATTTTTCAACTTTCATTGGAAAATGTATCATCCTCAGGAAAATATAGTATATTTATTATCAGCTGCTGGAATCTTTTCAATCTGCATTAACAGGAAGATATAAGGCTTTGTGACACCATTTACTTTGTTGATGTATTACTTTCTTTACGTACAGGCACTAGATCTTGATTTTCTGTGTATAATCTGAAAAATGAAGGACCACTGAGTTTTAATCTTTAATCCGCTTTCAGTAATGACAGAGCAGGCCTGCTACTTCACTCTAATCAGTTTAAATAACACAATGGCCGACACTGCCCACTGGAGTTTTTAATTCCTTATAGGACTGAAAATCCAAAGAATGCGTTACTTGATGCAATTATTAATGCTCCTAAAGACTGTATTTTGATTAATCATTAGAAGATAACATCTAGTTTTATGTCTTATAAAGAAGTTGAAATATTACAGTTTTAAACTCTGAAAGGCTTTTTCTTAGAATAAAAATAAACTCATTAAAAAAATTTCAAAGCAGTTCACAGGTCATATCAGACGAATGTGCAATAGAAGCCACAAGTGTTCATGCATTAAATAAAGATCTGCCTCAGATTATTAAAAAGAGGCTTCTATTCAAAACATGAATGGATTTTGTTGCTCTATTTCATCTTGTCAAATATAGTTATTTAACAAATGGATATTATTCTAAAATCTTGTAATTCTGCAGTCACTTTAACATCATCAAAAATAGTGATATGTTAACAGGGGCAATATTACTTACTTAGGATCAAATACTTAAATTACAATAAATTAGGCAAAGAAGCCCCTGAATTCTTCATCAGCATTCCCCTTGAAATAGGTCTCCAAAATAAAGAGACTACACTACTAATTTTATGCAATACCTGTATGTTTTATTGTACAAAAGAGAGTCAACCATCACAGATGCGGCTGCTACTATTGATTTAGCCAAGGGAACATGGTCTGTGGGCACAAACAGGGAGATTCAATAAAAGTTCTTATTGTTTAAAATGGTGCTAATTTTGCCCCAACCAATCAGATCTTATTTAACATTTGAAAGCTAACATCTGATTGGTTGAGGCAAAATTAGCACCATTTTAAACGATAAGAACTTTTATTGAATCTCCCTGTAAGTTTATGGGCACTTTTTTACAATTTAAACCATGGGGAGGGGGGTCCCTACACTACAGAAAATAATTTTATTTTTTAAAACAAACACTGCAGCATGGAGGAATATGCCAGAGTCCTCCAGGAGGACAGGGAAGTGTCAGAAACCTTTTTACGCACAGGAAGGCTCCTACTCTTCGCTTTCCTGGACTATGACTAGACACTGCATGAAACCATTTGGAGCAGAGAAAGGTAATGATTTTTTTTAACACTACATGCTCTTTAATGCCTTTTAGTGGTTTATTATTTTATTTTCCATTGGTGTTTGTGGGGGGGGGGATTAGTGGAAAAAAATGAGGATTGTATGTCCTTTCAACTTTTATTTTTATTCTTAGAATCTACCTGAAAATCTCTGTAAATAAACACGGTTTAATACAGTTAATGACTAAATTAAAGTGTCTTGCTATTTCCTATGAAAATAGTTAATGAGTTTAAATATTTATGGTATGAATATGTGTCCACTGAACAGCATTCTTGTTAATTTGAATTTTAAAGTCACTAGTTATTCAGTTGTGTTTATTATGATGGCTGTTCAGCACATTAATTCATTGTGATTAATCTGTGCTGGCACTCAAAATAAAGGCGCATTTCATTATTACATTATGGCTTAAGTACATTTAGAATAAGAATCTGGAAGGTGTTTCTAGCTTAATTACTACATTGGTCCATGTTTTCTATTTCCCTAGTCCTATTGGAAAGTGGTAAAAGAGGATGGTGCCATTTTATTGACAATCCATTTATACTATATTCTTAACAAGCTCTGCCCCCACCTCAGTCTCAGATTTACCCAATTAAAAGGAGCGCGTCTTGCAGAGCGTGTCTTACCATTGGTTAGGATCTGGGCCAAAAAGGGGAAAGAGCAACATGACAGTTGTCCTTTAAGTCTTATATATATATATATACATATATATATATATATATATATATATATATATATATATATATATATATAAAATATTCCCTCGCCATTAGCAAATTAACCTGTCCCTTAACTAACATTAAGATGATTATAGACTGGCAAAAAAAAGATTTATGAAGCTGTAGTAAAGGCTCTTGAGAGTTTTGCAATACTTAGGCCATGTCATTATGCTTTATTAACAAATCCACAGATATATTACTGCCCCTTCCTTTGCCTGATGTTACAATGGTTTCAATTATTTTTTTCTAATAATAAATAATAATAAATTACATGATTCCCCATGTAATTAGTACCTTATCTGCTATATATTTTCTATTTTGAATGCTAATAAAAGTAAAAAATATAGAGCAGATAAAAACATTCCAATTGCTAAAGCTTCCTTTATATCCAGGGGCCTAGGGATCACCAAGGGCCCAGAGACAAAATGGCCCCCTGAAGGCATACCCCCTCATAAGAAATACATTTACATTACATAGTTCAGCCCCACAAACCCCCTTTTCGTTTTACTTAAACCTTTCAAATTGGCTCTTAGGTATTCTATAAAACCACAGTTCATCTCTTCGTCTTGGAAATGGCTGTCAGTCGCAGCCGTGATGGTGACATTACAGCCAATGGCTGGCGGCCATTACAGAACCGCGCCAGTGAGGGATTGGGGTTTTGTAAGTAGAATATTTGAGCTTGAAAAGTAAAACGAGAACAGGGTTTGTAAGGGCTGAACTGTGTGCAGTAACATTTTTCTTATAAGGGTGGACATGTCCTTTAATAAACTTGGCTGCAGCAAGGCTGAGTTGGAATAAACTGCACCAAACAGTTTTTTTATGAGGGTTGGGGGGCCCGTCTAAAATCTTGCTATGGGGCCCTGTAATTTCTAGCTACACCCCTGTTTATATCTGTTTCCCATGGTCCCATGATAGTGAGGTAAACACTATCCGTGTCTATGGGGAGTGTGTCAAATAAGGTGCAGCCAGAAGCAGAGTTTGGGAAGAAGAGGTGGAACAGCAGCAGCAATCACATTTTGATGGTTAAATGTCATGCACACCCTTTTCTTTAACTCATTTTGGAGCATACTTAACACTTGCGATACCGCTGGTTATCGTATGATCGTGGCTTTAAATGTGCTACCCCGATCATACAATTATGAATTTTTGTTGGTACAATACCATGTAGTGGCAAATTACCACAATCACAATTGTAAATTTACGACCAATATCATAGATTTTTGACCACAAGAATTTTACTATAGCGGCAATGTTTGTTAAAGTTAACGGTACAGTTTGTTAAGTTAAAGGTACAGTATCACAAAATAGCGATACTTCACCTTTATAAATATTGCCCCTTTTGTCTTTCTACTAAAGTTTTAATTTGCTTTGTTTTGTTTTTTCCCAGTCATTAGTAGATTTGATCACTTTTAGCACTTTTTCTAGTCTATTTTCATCATATAGTTAGGAATTTCCTCCTACTGGAATTCAGTAAGATCTCATGCTAGCTCTGATTCTAGTTAAGTCAGTGTGTCAGGGCTCAATTGAGTAATTAACAAAAATATGGAGCTCAAAGTTTCATTCACCTTAAGATAGTGAAGGTTTCACTTACTTCCAGATAGGTACAGTATTTAGAAATGTCGTAGTATCATAGATGTTGCATTTAGTCTGCCATCAATCTGTTCTAAAAATGTTTAAATCTGCCACAGTCTTTCATAGATTGCATTCCATCTGTATACCCTTTAATATTACCCCTTTAATACATTCACACTTGCACAAACAACATAGTACAGAGCTGCAGAGTGGGGATAATGAAGTGAACCTGATCTGTGCAATGCATTTCTCTATAGTGTACCTTTCTGAAAGTAAATTAAACCTTTACTACCTAAAGGTTAATGAAAGCGTAAGCAGATCACCCCCTTCCTACCAATAAATGGACCCCAGGGTAAGGACCTAAACCACTAGCTTCTCACCCATGTTTAACCTGCAGAATGCAAACCGAGTTTTAATACTAACCATCGGATGGCTGCCCTTAATCCACCCCACTCTGGGGCCACCAATGGGAAGACACGTTTCTTGCACAGTGCTTCCTTCTATTGGTCAGGCTGCAGCACATGTGATCCACATACAGAGTGTGCGGCAAGTTTACCATGCTCTTGGTGATCTTATAAGAGTCTACGGGTGCTTACATTATCTTGCGAGTGTTAGAAAGGGGTCTTGACTGGGCAGTTTTGGCGGGAGTTTTGTCTGACCTTGGTGCCAGGCACACCAATTAAATCTACATTTAACTGCAGTACCCAGTTCAAAGTTAACATCTGATGGGTTGCTGCAAATCAATATCACTGGAAAACATTGGAACCTCCCAGTGCAAAAGTTCTACTTCCCTTTGAAAGATGACTAGCATAAACATCAGCTCAGAACTGGGACCCAGTTACATCCATCTGCTGTCCAGAGAAGTCAGCCACAATAATGTTCCATAACTAACTTTGAACAGTATTCTAGATCATCTATCTATTCTAAATTGTGGATATTACTAGCAGCAATAAGAACAGCAATTGAATAATGTTCTAGAATGGAAAATTCAAGAAAGAGATTTAATTCTTCACATTTTCCCCCCTCAAAGAAACAACATAATCAGTAATAATGAACATGCCACATGTTTACTGATATACCAATATATAAGCTGGACCATCAATAGTTCATTTAAAATATGAACGTCAGACAGAAGACTTTCTTAGATATTCACAGAGAAGTATCATTCCCCTACAAGGATCCCTACTAATCCCTTACCGGTTTGTAAAAGATATCGGGCCAAAAAAATCCCAATCTGGCAGAAGCTCAATGATGGGCCGAGTAGAAGAAACAGCAGAAGGCAGCCAATGAAACGAGGGCTGGTAAGTATAGTTAGGATCGGATTTCACATTTAAACCTAGTGAGGTCTAGATTTGGGGGGATTTTATGCAAGATGCTGGCATGCCCTTTAATTAATTACATGTCCATTCAAGTAACTAGGCAAAAATGTCCAGAAAAAATCCATGGATTCCTAAATTATTGATCAAACAAAATGGTTAAAAGAAACAAAATAAAAGTGTTTGAAATGTTTTTATATTAACACACGTGGGATAAATAAATTGTAATCATTTCCCATTATTTGTGTATGAACATGTTTCTTCTATAAAGAGATTTGGTTTCACTGTATTTATAGAAAGTAAAAAGTATTTGAAAGACATTGGTATTAACCTGGAAATGCCATCTGTGCTCCATGGCACTGGTAGAGTTCAATCATGAAAATCATGAAGCATAATGTTTAATCCTAAAGTGGCCACAGAGAGACTTTTCTTATCTTCCTGCCTGAGAAATATTATTTTTTTAATAAATATTGTCATCCTCTGCTGCAGCTAGCAGCTTGCCTTATTCTGAAATGAAGTGGGAAAAGGAGATTGTTGAGTTAGGAGCCTTTTTTAATCTTTAGTTAAGAGCTTAGAACCAACAGTCTAGGTGAGCTTTAGTAGAATGAACCACACAATGTAGTGTTCTATACACTATATTTAAGAAAATACAATTTGGATGGCCACAGACTGAATGAAGGTTGATTGGCAAAGTACAGTATGTTTAGTAATCCTAATTGCATAAATTAAGCTGTTGGTCAAACATCAAATTATTTATTGGACTAAGATTGGACCTGAAATAATAAAAAGCTATAGTTTCAATTATAGATTCAACCCAAAACACATAAGGGCATATTTAAAAAGGCCCGTTAAGATTGCCAATTTTATATCCGCATGAAATTACTGAGATTAGCACCATATTTATAAAGGGGGCCCCAAACCTCCACAGGCATGGACCCCACCAGGGGCACTAACAAGTGCCTTTTGGGGCTTAAGGGCAGCTCGAAAATGGGACCCCCCCGGCACTTATAAGTGCCTTAGTGGTGATTTTGCATGGGGCATGACATCATCTTCGTGCCTATGAGAATTGAAGTCACCTAGAATTAGAGGAAGAGGGGCAAGTGGGGAATCGCGGCAAGAAAACAGATCTTGTAAGTATGGTTAGCTGCATCTTTAGGGAAGGTAAAGTAAAACGTAACTGGAGTTTGGGGGAGTCCTGCACCTACAGGTATATCTACAATTTGACTTTATTGGGGAACATGTCCTTTAAAAAACACCGTCCAGTACCAGAAACTTAATTTGGTTCCTGTTTTGACATTTTATGAAATGAAACATTTTCGAAAATTTTCGAAAATTATTCTGCAGTTTGGAAAAATTCAGAAATCCGAGTTCTGGCGGATCCGTGGAAACAGCTTCGAAAGCAGGTTCGGCTTCGTGTCCATCATACATATGGGTAATCTGGTGTACTTGTGTTATTACACAAGGCTTTGCCAAATAGCAGGGTTATGTTATATAATTCTACATAAAAAAATATAATTTTGTATTGAGCAGCTTTTAAGGATTTCGTATAAAATAAAATACACAAATGAAACCAGGTCATCATATGTTATACGGTTATTCTGAATCTATTTAACCTTTGGGCAAAAATTAGGCACAAAAAAACAGCCTTTTAATCGAAATGCTCATTATACTGATTTTTATCTTATTGTATTCATTGTGTTAGGTACAGAGATAGTATAAATCTGAATATTGATAGATTACTGTAAGTATAACAATTTAGATTTCCCAAAAAATTATAGTTTTAATGAGCAGTTTGAGAAACATAAAACAATGGAGCTAATTTATAAACCATAGTAATGTATTACTGGCGAGGTAAAATCATTCATTATCAATAGGATATGGTACATAAATAGCTCAGTCAACAAAATGAAATGGGTAGTTGTTTTTTTCACTTTAAGTGTTTCTCTTCCCATTACTTTTCTACAACATGACCTGGTGAAGTGCATATCTTAGCCATACCTATGAGGATTAGAGATAGGATCTGGGTCCCACTCGGTACCGCTCAGATTTCAGGGCTTCGGACCTGAAAGGTAACCCTTGAAAGTTCGGTAACCCTCGAAAATACAATCGGAAACTCGAAAGTAGTTCCAGTTGTGTTTTCGAACATTCAAGGTTATTTTCGAGGGTTACTGAAAAAATTTCGAACATTCATAATCCTTGAAAATACGGTCTAAACCCTCGAAAGGAAGTTCTGTTTTCGGATCTTCGTTTTTTTCTCAGAATTTTGTAAGTCTTAAAACAGAACAAAACTTATGAGTTTCGGTCATCTCTAATGAGTATAGGGATTCCTTCACTTTCTTCCTTTCCTTCCTTCACAACTGTAAACTGTAAAGTTGTTCTTTGCACTGTAAGTGTTCCTCTTCCCATTACTTCTTATCCCCTTCTACTTCCCCTTTCAAACAACATGACCTGGTGAAGTGCACATCTTAGCCATACCCATGAGGATTAGAGATAGGATCCGGGTCCAACACAAAACCCCTCGGTTCCATCAGAAACTGGGCGGGTTATTCGGATTTAGGGACTTCAAACCTTATTTTCAAGGATTAACAAACGTTCAAGGTTATTTTTGGTAAGTAGTTCCGATCATATTTTAGAGGGTTATCGAACGTTCTAGGTTATTTTCGGTAACAAGTGAAAATAACTTTGAATGTTCAGTACCCCTCAAATATACTTGAAAGCAGTTTCCGATCATATTTTCAAGGGTTGCCAAACGTTCAAGATTAGTTTCGAGGGTTAACAAACCTTCAACGTTTGGTAATCTTCGAAAATATGGTACGAACCCTCGAAAGTAAGTTCCATTTTCGTATTGTCAGGTTTTTCCTGAGTTCTGTAAATCCAAAAATGGAACTTTAGGGATTCCTTCACTTTAACTTTAAACAGCATTTTCCATATATACCAACAGTGTGTACCACAATATTCTTAAATATCACTATGAAAAGCACTAATATTATATTGAAAGTGCTATTTAACTTTTACATACATCTGGTAAATACCGCTATCAATTACAGATTATTAATGCACTTCTTGCTCTTTAACCCTAAATGATATTTCTCGAGGTATTGTAAGTTTATTGAATAAATAATATTTTAATGAATATAATATGAATAAATATTAATAAAAAATATTAATAATTTAATATTTAATAAATGCTAGCTCTCATTCTTGGTATGTCAGTGTGTCAGGGCTTAATTGGGGTATCAACAAAAATGTGGAGCTGGATTAATCTGCTCTGACGGTTTCATTCACCTTCAGAAAACAAAAGTTTTGCATTGCTGAGAGCTGTGTTAAGATAAGGTTCACTTAAATATCCTCCCTCTGCACCTCTGACACTGACCCAGCCAGAATGAGACCTGATTGAAATCCAGTGTGATGAGACTTCTTACTATATGGGAATGTTAAACTGGGAAAAGGGATCAAATCTACTATTTACAAGGTAAACAAAGTAAAACAAAAAAAAGGATGTGTATGTCATTTAATCGCGCCTTTGAGACATTTCTCCGCACAGATTTGGAGCCACGATAATATAAAAAGTATACAATGCTCAAGGTACGAGACAGCCACAGGATTAATCAAAAGCCCCACAATGTGCAAAAATGTTATGTACTACCTACATCCTTATTAAAATGTGGACCCACCCCTGATACAAAGTGATGTAAATTAATTAGGATAATGAGGAAGAGCATTGAATTCAAGGTGTTGTTAGGAGGTATAGGATATATATCATATATATATATATATATATATATATTATAGTTTATTACATATATACAATACAATACAAGAATTGTGGAAGCACTCCAATTAGGCTAATTTACACTACATTTAGTGGAAGTGCTACTGATTGGTCAAACATTTATACAAACATAGAAAAAATAATCAATGCACACATCCTAGGCCCCCTACAATCATAAAATATCATATTATCTGCACACTGGCATACTTTAAAACAAAGGGGTTTAGTATACATTACTTTTCATTCATGTGATCCAGTAATGTATACTAAAACCCTTTGTTTATAAAGTATGCCAGTGTGCAGATAATATGAAATTGTATGGGGCCTAGGAATATGCATTGATTATTTTTTCTATGTTTGTATAAATGTTTGACCAGATCAGTAGCACTTCCAATAAATGTAGTTGTAAATTAGCCTAATTGGAGTGCTTCCACAATTCTTGTATTGTATGTATTTATTGGGAGGCTTGGTCAAGCCTCCATGTGGTAATAGCACCCCCAACACGCCTTTTAATTGAGGTCCTATGCCTTTAATATAAGAACTGGATGGCCTCTTCCCTCATTTTTAAAAAGCCAAAGGCTGAGGGTTACTTGACGTGGTTGGAAGGCTTTTCATTCAGTGATCACAGTAATGTATACTAAAACCCCTTTGTTATAAAGTATGCCAGTGTGCAGATAATATGATATTGTATGGGGCCTAGGAATGTGCATTGATTATCGTTTCTATGTTTGTATAAATGTTTGACCAGATCAGTAGCACTTCCACTAGATGTAGTTGTAAATAAGCCTATTTGGAGTGCTTCCATAATTCTTGTATTGTATGTATTTATGGGAGGCTTGGGTCAAGCCTCCATGGTAATAGCACCCCCAACACGCCTTTAATGGGAGGTCCCATGCCTTTATATAAAGCACTAGATGGCCTCTTCCCTCATTTTTAAAAAGCCAAAGGGCTGAGGGGGAGGGAGAGAGCCTGTTATATGGATCCAGTGTATAAGAAGAGAAATGCAAAAGTTTGCTAATCGTAATTGAAGTAAAAGAAATTGAAAAGGTTAGACGTTAGGACCTTCCAGACTGGGGTTACCTGACGTGGTTGGAAGGCTTTTCATCATGTGATCACAGTAATGTATACTAAAAACCCTTTGTTTATAAAGTATGCCAGTGTGCAGATAATATGATATTGTATGGGGCCTAGGAATGTGCATTGATATTTTTCTATGTTTGAATGTATATATATATATATAATTAATATATATATATACTAGCAAAAGTTGTGCCCGTGGGCACAGTGGGTTTTTTATGTGTTAATTTTATATAGTTTAATTTGCTGGAATGTTAGTTACATATATTTATTAAAATATATTAATATATAATAAGTGTAAGCTACCCGCCACTTACAAGGCCCTCCATATTAGGGTAGTCCTATCTAAGAATTACATATTTTAAGTAATAATGCTGTTATTTTTGTAGTGTAATTATTATGTTTAAGATACATTTTTACCTAATGATAACTTCCCGCAGCACTTGGAGCCTTTCCCGGTAGTTTCGTCTTCCAGGGGGTAGTTTGCGGCTGGTTGCGGCTGAAAACCAGGCCCCGCCGCGAGTGTTGGGAGGCTCCGCGTGGCTTCCCGCGGCACTTGGAGCCCTTCCCGGTAGTTCCGTCTTCCAGGGGTAGTTTGTGGTTGTCCGCGGCTGAAAACCAGGCTACCAGGCCCCGCCGCGAGTGTTGGGAGGCTCCGCGGGGCTTCCATCGGCACTTGGAGCCCCAGACCAGGTGCTGTCAAGTTGTATACATACAATACTGTACACACATTAACTCCCTCCTCCAGCTAATCCCCAGGGCTCTCAAGCAGGAGCAGGCAGCGTCTCAATACCTAGCAACAGCAGGGATCGCCCACCATTTCTATAGGCAATGCCTTCTCTCCCAGTTAAATGGAACACTATTGGCTTTTACCTGGATTGCGACCAATGTGGAAGGGCTTTGTTAGATGCTGTACTTTACACACATGCGGCAGTAAGGAGGAACCTGGTGCTTGTTTAATATGGGGTATTCCTATTGGCTGCTAGAATACAGTCGGCCACTATTACAGTAATGGGACAATTTATAATAATTGTACTAATCATTGTGAGCACTGCTGCTAACAGAATAGGAGAAAGAGACAGAGAAATTGACAGAGAGAGACAGACAGAAAGAGAGAGACAGAGAGAGAGACAGACAGACAGAGAGAGGGAGAGACACAGAGAGAGACATAGAGAGAGAGACAGACAGACAGACAGAGAGACAGAGACAGACAGACAGAGGGAGAGACAAACTGAGAGTAAGAGAGAGAGAGAGAAACATTTAGACACTTACCAGCATAAGAAGGAAACTTCCCTTCAGGGGAAGTTTTCAGTAAAGCAGTGTCGTTTGGCCACGCCCACCCGCTTCCACTACACATTGCATCAGGATGTGAAGCACTCTCCCACAATGCAATACAGCTGGATATCATCTACACTTACTGGGAAAGCAAACTTTATTTTGATTGGCCATTAACTCGCACATGCTCAGTAAGTCTCTCCCACAATGCAATACAGCTGGATATCATCTACACTTACTGGGAAAGCAAACTTTCTTTTGATTGGCCATTAACTCGCACATGCTCAGTAAGTCTTTCCCACAATCCAATACAGCTGGATATCATCTACACTTACTGGGAAAGCAAACTTTCTTTTGATTGGCCATTAACTCTCACATGCTCAGTAAGTCTCTACCACAATGCAAAGCTAAAGGATGTTACTGTAAAGCATGCATTGCGTCAGGATGTGATGTAGTGCTACAGCAGCTACAAGAAGCACACCTATTGGATAATAAGGACAATATGGAAATGGCAGCAAACTTCCATGCAGAATTTAATAAATTTGAGAGGTGTGTCTATAGCTCCCATTTTGACCAGTCCATTCAAACGTGGGGAGATTCTGTAGGTTAGTACTTTTTTATTTTTTATTTCATATGCCATTTACACACTGTTACACACTTATATATCTTTATTTTGTACATATTAATAAACTAATTCATGTTATACCTTTTACATTACAATATACACTTTTACTATGTATAATATTATTTTAGCCTACCCCCACCTACATAGTACAGTCTAAAAACTCAATGCAATCTCCACAAAATGGAAAATAATTTTATATAAAGGAAGGATATATATATATATATATATTATATATATAGATATATATATATATATATATATATATATATTGAAGAACAGGGGGGAATTTTGTAAGAAACATTTTGTCATTTTTATATCTTGTGGTATCAGCCCATTGATATACATATGACAGGTGATACCAATAACAATATGTATTGTCTATAATATATATTTGTCTATGTGAAGACACAAAAGCAAGAGAAGGAGATGATGACCGTGGGTATGTGCATTGAATTCTCTGGCCACAAGTAGATGTTACAGAATGTTGACATTTCTAGGATACATTAAACCTAGCTTTATGGAAATATCCTATGCAACAAAATCATGTACATATGTAAAAATGGAAATATGTAATCTAACAGTATATTCAAGGGCACAGAAGGACAAATCATTTAAACCACCTTTCTCTAATGGATATATAACATTAACTGGTAGGGTTTAAAACTGCCTCTGTTGCTTAGGGACATTAATATGTATAAAGAGAATTATAGTTCAAGTGCATTTAATCCATAGGCTGCTGCTTAAGGATTGTAGTAAGTACACAAAAAAAGCAGGATTGAAACGCATTACCCTTACTCATCACTATGGTTTTTAACATGAAAGGAGAGAAAGAGCCCTGCCATTCTGCTTGCTTATTTAATGTACACCGAGAAACAGACTGACTTTGACCTTTGTCATGGCTTGGGGATATGCACCAAATAAACATAATCTGACCCCATTTAACCAAAAGCTTTAGCATGTAAACAACAAACAGACAGAACGTTTCCAATGCTGCATGGTAATAATAGTGCGCTTATTAAGAAGCTCACAACAGATTTAACCCCTGCAGTAATGTTTACAGTAATTATTATGCCCAGAACTACAGGAATGAATGGTTTTGTATTCCTCGCACTGTAGTTTAGTGGTAGTACGTATAATGTTGACAGCGTGGTTAATCTTCTATGGTTTGGAGAAATAAACATACATATCTGAGTGTTAAACTGTCAAAGCACATCTATATTGCTATTTACAGTATACAGCATGTGTATCTGCTTCAGTTCACCCTATGAATAATATGTTTACACTGCAGCTATAACAGATAATAAGTTGAGAATAATACCTTTCATGTAAATGTAATGTAGATTTCTTTGCCCATTGTGCTTGGTTGGTTCTGGGTTGCGGTTGGGCAGACGCATGGAAAGGGCCTGGTTATGGCATGTTCATGACCTCACAGAAGTTGGGAGAAATTCTCTGTGCTACAAAGACCCTTGTCACATATACATTTATATATTTATACTGAATCAGGTTATTAAATAGCATAATTTCCTTTAAGTATGGCATTAAAAGAAGCTGGTAAATGTTTAACCTTCCTTTAACTTTCTTTGTACATATTCCCTTTACCCAGATCCCAGAGTCACTTTGTAAAGAGATAACACTACTGTTCCCATCAAGTAGTCATTCTCAAAGGTACAGTCCCTGCTTTAGAGCCTCACTTTAGAGCTGCTCTGCTTATAAATGTCCCTACCATTTAGATGGCCCCTTGTGATTGGCTTCCAGGTCAGGGTAAAATCTGATTGGGTCTTTACTCCCTGCTTGACTTTAACGCCAGCTATTTCCTGTTGTTAGGAAAGTCACACTAATCTGCTGCAAATGCATTATAAAAACTCAGCTTGCATGGGTGACTTTTTCAAAACCCTTGTAAATGATTTAGCATGACTTAAATTTAGATGTGGGTGTCATTAAACTATGAAATGAGTGTAACTTCCTTAATAAGGGTATTAGACATAAAGGAAATGTTAAGGAAATTGAAGAAATGCTGCACATTTTAAAGCAAAATTCATAGATACGGGGGGGCAAGTTATATCTAAACCAATGTAATTTACAAGCCTGAAATTCTGCCATGTAATTATCCATTTATGAAATGTACTGCATTGTGGGATTATAGTCATGGAAGATGTGTCTGTTTGCCCTCCATTCAATAGGCATTAAGTTTCGCACTACACACTTAGCCATTATATCATCACCCTGACAGTATCCTCAAGCAATTCAAGATATAGAATTGGTGGCAATATTGCATGAAAGTTTTAAAGCCAGAACACCCTAGAACAATTACCCCTACATAGGAACACTATTGGGAAATTTAAGCTGTGCTAAGATCAGGTTTGCTTCATTATCCTCCCCCTGCAGCAGTAAAATATACCTTTAAAGGGGTGATGTTGGAGGGTATGTGGCTGTAAAAATCACGCAAAACTCCCGAGACACAATAAATCCTAAGCTGCCTATATTACATAAGATGTGCTGCACTGTTTCCAAAAACATTTGGAAATAGCACATGCAACACAAAATTAGAGTAAAACCTACACAACCCTGATACTACATTGTTTATTGTGTGTTTTACACTCATTTGCAGATTAGCGGGAAATATTGCAAAACCCATAATAACGCTATAGAACATCCGCATGGGTTTTGCACCAATCATACTGGGCCTCCCTGAAAGGGATGAATTCTGTCTGCTTTAAGTTCATTTCTTCAACATTTTGAAATACCACAATGTATTTAAAATGTCAAGTAAGTGGTTTCACAGTATTTATTAATGATTGAGCAGGACAATAAGACAAAGCTCTGTCAGGTGTTCGTCCGCGATGGGGACTGCTGGTAAATCATGGCCCATCGTGTGGTTCCCTATGGGACCACACGATCGGTCGCGCGAACTGTCAGCCGCAGCCACTATTGTTGCGACCGACAGTTATTTGTCCTAGCCGAGCACTTGCTAGCAGCGAACGCTCTGTCAGGACAAAAAGTCTGTTCGCCTGTACCCTGCCTTACAAACTGGCCATGAAATAACAAGGGAGCATTATGACAGTAAAGCGATACATTCCTTTTATAAATAGACCTGTTTGGTTGTTATTTAAACCTTAATTCTCCTACTTGACCTTCACCCAAAGTTACATTCATAAGATACCGATCTAAAGTACAAATAATACCGTTAATGAACACCTGCATAATAGCCTAAGTGACCACTATAATGTTAATATTAATCTTTTGATTAGTACAACATTTTGTGAGTAGATAAATAAAAAAAACAGATTCTGAATCCCTACATCTTGAAATAGGAGCATGACCACTGAAGACACGTAATTGTCTGTAAATTGCTGCTGTGTGCTTTTAACAAGATAGCAGAGAGTAGAATGTAGATTGTGCTAGAAAATTTCAAGCCTTGGGATATGTAGGAAAATGAGGCAGAAGTCAAGCTACACAAAGAAATAAGGGATAAAAGGACAAAAGATGATGCCATTCAGTTACTGAATGTTATTCTTTTTATGTCCCGTCAACGCACCTAACACATTAACAAAAGATTCCCTTGCATTACATTGTAAAAGCATTGGAATGTCACAGAGATGTTTCTCTATACAAACTGTTTCAGCATAGCAAATAGTGAATCTTATTATTCTTTGTGTGTTAAAATAGATGCCAATTCAGAATCTCAAGATCATCCCTCCCCCATGTATATAATATATAACTCAGGTTAATACATTTGTTTTACCCATTTAGCTGTAATGTAGGCACACTGATGTTTTAGCAAAAAGAAAACTATTTTAGACAAAATTATAGAAAGTGCTTTTATTATGACATTTTCAATTTACAAGATTGCGTGAAATAGCTGTTGAAAAGGGTAACACATTGTGCAGGAGACTTTCTCCAGACAGAAGCCTCCTGCATAACAAGCTATTATTGCTGCTGGAATTCCTTTTAATTAAAGGCTCTGGAAAGCATGGTCTGGACAAAGCATGATTTCCAATTGATTATCCAGATGCTCTGTTGTGGAGAAAGGACTCCTGCACCACACAAACAAAAGTTCACCATCAAATTGGTGCATCACAGAAATAGTAAAACATTTCATATTGAGCCATAAGACAACAGAACTATGGATGCAATAATGCTAATATTATTTGAGAAGATGCTTACAAAGGCTGATTGTTGATTAGTTGCAGTTATTTTGATGCCAACTTCATTATACATTTTGATGTTCAATTTTTCCATGTCGTTGCTGTAAGAATGGAGCACACACATTTAATGGACACAGTTATACAGTTTACACTGGTAGAAACAGTTAGTGGTTTATACCAAAACCAGACATTTCTGAAGCTCCTTCAAACTTAGCAGACTGAGCATTCAGCTAAGAAGGGGTCAGCATTCACTTTCAATAGGAACACAGGGCCCCATTCAGTCTTAATCTGATTCTGACAATTTAGACCTATTTTATACAGCTTTGATGGTACTGCCAATCAAACTGCTTGTAAAAGCATCACCATACACAGGGTCCACATTTTGAGTGAACCGATAAATTAGATTTTTTTGCTCAAAATGTTGAAAATTATTTTCCGGTCAACTGCTTGACAATGTCGAGGAGTTTATCTATAAAACATAATTGGGAAATGTTCCGCCTTTGAACGGTTCTGCCGATCGATTTCCAATTGTTGCACTTGATAGGAAATCCTACCGCAACAACATCTGACCGTGTATGGCTAGTTTTAAAGCATGAAAATCTGCCAGGCTGCTGGGAGAAAAATGTACTAATGATATTCAATAGAGATAGAGATGGCTGGACTTCCGGTAGTTTGGTTAGTTTTTTAATTACAAATAAAATAACAATTTTAACTTACTGTAAATGGTTGTGGCACCTGGGAAATGGCCCAGGGAACATGTCACTATCACCAAAATGCATTTAAACATTTCTTTACCCCCACGATTGGGAAATAGTCGGGTTTCAGCACGCTACATTTGAGGGTTATCATCAATTCAAGGGTTAATTATTGAAAATCTATCCGCGAGTTCAAAAAAATAGTTTGTAGTTTGGAAAGTTCAAATAGTTCGAATTCGTCCTCCTCCGCGCGGAGCTAACTGACCTTGCATTTTAGGACACACTGTGGAAGGAGATCTAGGAGGTCTCGGGGAAAAGGATATCCAAGATGTCAGGAACTTTACAGGACCACAGGTAAGCTCAAAAGGGACCTAGCTTTAACTGATTAGTTAAAGCTCTAGCTTCAAAATACACATAACTTGTTTTTGCAGTGTACTTATCCTTTAACCCCACAGCCAGGACCACCCATAAAACTATTTCCTTACTTACCTTTCTCCCCGGCGCTACTGAAACCAGATATTTACCTCAAAGTCTGCTGGTCTCCTGCCACACTGTTTCTGCCTCTTTACAGTTGTATAAGCTCTTCGCAAGCACAACTACAAAGCCGACAACTTGTGCAATACTGGTTAGTCATTGGTTATAACTGATGGCTTGCAACTCAGTGTGCAGTTGACACAAATAAGATTTTATTATCTTATAGGGTTACCCTCAACTCAGAAACCATTTTACTTACAGACCTATGATCAGTTCCAAAACCAGGATCTTTAAAAGATATACAGGGAGATTCAATAAAAGTTCTTATCGTTTAAAATGGTGATAATTTTGCCTCAACCAGTCAGAACTTATGTAACATTTGAAAGTTAACATCTCATTGGTTGGGGCAAAATTAGCACCATTTTAAACGATAAGAACTTTTATTGAATAACCCCCATATACCGCCAAGCTTTCAGTTTTATTCAGAGCAGTAAAAGCTCAGAGAGATTTAGCACATGTTCTACTGAGCTTTGACTTCACTGAATGGACTCCCCCACGGGCAGATGCGCTAGTTATTGGCCGTGACATCTACCTGAAAGAGCCACAATCCGGAATATCTTGTTTTAGGAACTGCAAGTAAAACTGTTTCTGGATTTGGGGGTATTCCTACTGGACATTTAAATCTTGTTTGGGGGGCAGACATGCTATTTAACGTAAATATCTGGTTTCAAGAGTGCCCAGGAGAAAGTTTGTAAGGTTGGTGGACAGCGGAACATGGGCTGTGAAAGAGTTAAACTAGTTATATTTTCTCTGTGACATCACTGGGACATCTTTAGAATTTTTTTCCACCTTTTTTTTAATAGCATCACTTACAGCTTTAAGTGTGAACATATGATAGTACATGTTCAGTGTTAAACAGAATTTACTAGTAATTTTAACCATGATGGACCTGCAATCTGGCTCATTTTTGAGCATCAAAATGGGAACAAATTGTAAATTAGCCCCTTTCCTCATCGGAATAACAAGCACCGTATACTGAATGCTATTCACGGCATATCACAAATTCTAATTCCTAGTCTAATTTGTTTCATAAATGCACATATCTAATTATCGGTGCGGTTTCTTTTTTGCAATTATATTTGAAGTGTTTATTTAAACACATTCTGTATATAAATCTCTGTTCAGTTATTTAAGAGCTTAAAATAATGTCAGGATTGTTTGAACAATTTAAACATGATAAAAAAATGATGCTAAAAATTAATTTAGGATGCCTTTACCGCCACCTAGAGGCCAATCCATATAATTGGTTGTTTAACATGTTGATCAGATACATTATTAAAGAAACATCTTAAAACATGTCAAAAAAACAAAGTAATGATAATACTATTTTGACATAAGATAAAAAACAAGACAGTTATAAGCATGACGTAAAAATTAACTTTTTAAAAAAATATGCATTTTTAACTTTGATTTGGTCTCAGCGGCAGGTGCTTCAGTCGATACACAAGTGATACTTTTTACAGCTCCCTGCCAGCTTCACATGTCATGGAATGAGGTAGGATTATTCTTTTCTTTAGATTGCAATATAAAAATGCTAACTCTGTTTACTATTCACATAATGGCAACGCCCTCTGAAAGGGCCAATGCCCATGAAGTCCAGTTTGACCAATAAAAAGCCTGCACGTCACTTACAGAGTGTGATACCTCAATTCAGTAACTCAGTTGAAGGGCCTGGGCTCTGTGCAATGCCTGACTTCAACAACACAGACAAAGAGTCCACTTCAGTGACACAACAACAGTGTAATGTACGGCTACACAACTCAGAGAGCTGCACACATGGAACAACAGCTTCTATAACAGAGGGAACCAGACATTTCCCTTAAAGGACAATTATACTCACCGAACCTCCGATCCTGCCATCCCTGTATCTGTAGTACCCAGGGGTGGACCTAAACCACACTGTCCTCACCTCTGGGTTCACTTTCTAAGCCTAGCTTTACTCACCTAAAATTTCCTTCGATGCCACTTCAGGGTTCGCAAACTGGTCAATGAGAAGTCAGGCTTCTTTCGGAGCATCTCCTCATTGGTCGAAGTCACAGACGGAGTCCAGGAGCACTGAAAGAAACTTTAGATGAGTAAAGCCCCCAAAGAAAACTGCCACCTCCCTAAACATCGCAACCATGCACCCGAATAGTGTGACCACGCCACAAGATATTGCAATCACTGCCATGCCCCCAAACTTTACGGTCACACTCATACCCCAAATGTAAATGGCACGCCCCAAAGATAACTGCCATGTCTGTCCCCAAATGTTGTGACCATGCCCCCAGATATTGTGGTCACCCCCCCAAAAAAAACATTATGGCCTTGCCACAAACATCATAGGTATGCCCTCCTATCACGCTCACAAACATCATGTCAATGCCCCCAAACATCACAGACATACCACAGGCATGCCCACACCCCCAAACCTGACACCCAAAAGATCATATCCATGACCCCAAACTGTGCGGCAATGCTCACAAATGGCATGTTTGAAAGTCCATGCTTTCAAACAGTATGGCCATGCCCCCAAACATTGCAGCCATGCAATGCGTGACATTTGGTGGCATGGCTGCAATGTTTGGGGGCATGGCCATGCCTTCTGGACACCACAACATCGCAGACTGTCCACACCCTTAAATTCCATGGCAACATCAAGACATGCCACCGCCCACCTACACAAATTGGGATGGTTGGGGGGTATGGACTACACAGGAATTACCTCCATTACCTGGACTTAAGCACCAGACACACACTGCCCACATGTCACACACTTCACAGTTACAACTAAAGGAACAGAGACATCATGGCACTTTCAATTCGGACCAGAAAATAACTTTATTGTTTGGGATCTAATAGTCAATATAAAGTGATCCTTGTGCAAGGATAAAGTGTTAAAGAGCAAACAAAGTGACATACTGATATTATTTATTTATTTATTATCTATTGTGCATCATATGCTTAAAGGTGGGACTCCGCCCAAAACACGTAAGGTAGTCAGGAGTTGTATTTCTGTGTGCTATTTTTATGTATCGAAATAAAGGAATTGATTTTTAAGAAAGCTGCACAGTTCCAATGAAGTGTTTTTTTCGTCAGGAGGGTTCTGCCTCTGCTATTACTGATCCATTGAGGAACCGAGCAAAGGGTTCGGGGCAGCACTCACCCGGACCAAGCAAGGAGAACGGTTAGTGTCACCTGAAATTTTCTGTGCCTGCCGATATGTATATGAGATTGTCAAGTTAATTACGTTAAACGGTCTACAGGAAGCGAAGGGTTAGGGGTTTAAACAACCAGACCACACAGTTTGCTAAGTATGCATCTGATTTCCCAACATACAGGGAATATTGATTTTTCAATCAAAAGCTCCTAACGGAGCATTATATATGGGTAACTATCCCTGGAGGCATCTGTGTTAGGTACCTGTACTGACATCAGGCGAAGTCAGGACCAACGGGGGTAGAAGTCCACAGGGGAGGTCTGGAGGCACAGCAAACTGGAATAGACTTGGAAGAATAGACAAGGAAGGATCAGGATACAATGCAAGGCAGGAACTGGTAATAATGCAAGGCAGGATCAGGATACTACATAGAAGCGGAACCCAGCACAGCCGACAAGGTACAGCAATGCTATCATCGGGCACCGGCTGAGTGAAGGCATCAGTTTAAATCTTCGCGCCTCCAGAGCTCTCCGATGATGTTGCGGCTCTTGGGCGTCATTACTGCAGCGCCGGCATCCTTGCGCGACATCACACACAGGGCGTGATGACGTCAACGGTGTGACTTGCTGGGCGCCGCCATCTTGAGAGCGACGGAGCGACCTGAAAGTTAAGTACCTTTCCTGACAATCTGCACTTTATATCTATATTCACTTATTTTATGTATGTGTCTGGTCAACGCTTTATGTGGACAAATTAACAGGCTAGTTGACAAAGACACTTTATTGATTCACATGATTTAATTTATATATATTGATGAACTGCACTTTTCAACACAAAAGCACTTGATTATTATTGCTATTCTTCTTTGATTGTTTTTAAAAAAATTCAGCTTATTGATATTGGTTTTTAATATTACTATAAATTAAAGAGATATTCCTCTTATTTATACTTCCAATTAGCTTTCTTTTTGCTCAGCAATTTTGAATCTATTAAAAAGATAATGTCTGCTCAGGACTGCAGGGGAGCCCCATTTTCTTATTTCTCCTATGACAGTTGTAGCCTCCCCCCAGAAATCCACTGTGGATAAAGCATGCATAGGGGCCCCATCACAGTTTTGCTGGGGGGCAGGGGCGTAACCCCCCGCGATATTGGAAGCCGGGCGCCTGATCCACCCCCCTCCACGATCAGCTGTTTTTAAACTTTCAGTTTGGGTCTGGTCTTTTAAACAGCTGGTTGCACTTATATTTCCTTCATATGCCCGATCAGCTGTTTAAAAACAGCTGTTCGTGGAGGTTGTGGTGGGTCCTCTTAACGTCCGGGCTATGGTGGCGAGGGCAGTAGTTACGCCACTGCTGGGGGGCCCAGTGATGCCTAGTTGGGAACAAGTTAAATACTGGCTAGGAAGCACCACCCAAACCTATCACTTATTACTTTATTATTAATATACATTAAAGTGGTCCTTAAGCAAGGATAAAGTATTAAAGTTCAAACAAAGTGCCATACTGAAATCAGGCTCACTTTAAAGGGCCTGACATGTTCTCCTGGACTTCTGGCCTTTACCCCCACAGGGGAATAGAGGGTGTGACTGGGGCTTATTGGGGCATGGCTGGATGGTTCTTGGGTGTTGCTGGGCAGTCTGTCACACCCCTGAAAGTCCAGGTATCCTGTAACTGTTTCTGACAGCTCTGTTGTTGCAGTCATTAGTATTTACTTGTCCTTTCATTAGACAGATTTTTGTGGAACTTAACTAACAGGGATTTATGTGGCACAAAGTATTTATTAGTAACAATCAGCTCTTATTAAAAGGTCTTTCACTACTTTCATCTTTCTTCCTTACATTCTCTCCCCTACAAATTTGTCGTATTGCTTTCTCTCCTCTAATCATATTTGCAGTTAACAATAATCAGGACAAATGTGCTTTGGCAGAGAACGTTACAAACTAAGTATTGCAAGGACAGTTTTTAATGTGGCGGTAATCATTTCTTTTATTGGCTCCATTTCAGAATTCATTCCAACAGGCAAACTAGCATTTCCCAGCATTAAATTATCAATAGATATTAAAAACAACAAAATGGCCTCATAATTGCTTTATAGGCTGCGGGTTACAATGTCTGGGGTGAAAGGAAAATGTTGGGTTATTCTGTGTATTAAGCATTTAAACCTTCACGATAAGCAATGATGCTTCAATTGGTCTTATATTGCCTTTTAATTCCTGCAGTAGGAAGTGAAAAATTGAATTAACTTTTATTTCACATTGCGGCCCTCATTCGATTTATACAAAGCCTAAACTGACTTTTGGAAGTAAGTAAAGGGAGATGTTGGAACGTGACCGGTGTGTCTTACTTGATCCTGCGATGCTGTAAATCCCTTTGCGAGGCTTTATGGTTCATGTTGTAATTCTCAAATTTGAAATTGGAAAATGCAGTCAGAACGTTGAAGATAATGGTCAAAAAGCCAAAATGTGAAGTAGAAAAATTCTGCTTCAATAGAGTTTTGAATCGGATTTGTAAAATTTTAATATGTTCCGTGAAACCACTAGTACTGTAGACTTGTCAGTTTAGTTTATCTATAGGTCCTTATAGTAAGATCTGAGTTTACAGAATTCATGTTAGAAATATCAAGTTATTGTATTAAATTCTTCTCAGTTATTATGTAACTACTATATACTAACGCACTAAAAGCTGGCTGCAAAAAATGTTTACATTTCTTTTATAGAGTCCATTCAAAGTAAAATCCACAAATCATGTAGAGAAATGGCTTTCTCAGAAGATTGGTTCACTTTATTGCCTTTAATGATCGCACTACACATCTGATATGAGTCACATTTTATAATGACCATATGGCTCAGGCTACAAAAAGAGAGGTGATGTAAGGTGATGCTTTCGGGATTTAACAATCCTCCTACATCATAATGGCTCTGTGCTATGTGTTGGAAAAAAGATTTGGGAGTTCCAGTAGATAACGGACTTACATAGCTGTAGCAAACAATGCCAGGCAGCAACAGCTAGAGCTAGCAAGATATTGTGTTGTATAAACTGTGGTCCAAAAATGACTTAAGGTAAATTGGCAGGAATTGCTTTCCTGAGTATTTTTTAAATTTTCTTTCATTATTTATTTATTTATTTATTTATTTACATAATTTTGAAGATTATGTGTAATATAGTAGTGGCATCACTAAATCCACTGCACTTCCTGCTTCAAAACTATTTGACAGTTCCTCTTCCCTCTGTCTCCTCCTCCTCGTTATAAATACCTCCCAACATTTGGAAAGTCCAATGAGGGACAAATGTAAGGTGTGTGGCCAATTTTTTTTACCACGCCTACTTTTCCAAAGCCATACCCACTTTTTTAGGTAACGCCCATTTTAAAGACCACTCCTGCCATTTTACATTGTGGAGCTGACTACACTGTCTAATGAACTTGAGGGCTGACTACACTGGCTAATGAACCGGAGGGTTGATAATGCTGGGTAATGAACTGGAGGGCTGATTAAGCTGGGTAATGAACTGGAGGGCTGATTAAGCTGGGTAATGAACTGGAGGGCTGATTAAACTGGGTAATGAACCGGGGGTCTGATTAAGCTGTGTAATTAAATGGAGGGCTGATGATGCTGGGTAATGAACCGGAGGGCTGTTTAAGCTGGGTAATGAACTGGAGGGCTGACAAAAGAAGCCAGATCTAAACAATGTATGCAGCACCCCCCACCCCCAAACACACTTTTTCCAGATTGTCACTGTTTAACATGTTATGTGCTCTTACTAATTACATTTTAAACAGTAACAGTGTCTCCAAACTCACATACATGACAGTGGTATTACCTTCCATATAGAGAACACCCCTCCTCCAGTCCTGAGATGGGCTCTTCGAGGAGCACTTCTGTCTGGCAGTGTCAGGTATAAATAAAGTTTTATTTAAAAAAACGGTAAGTCCATTTTTTTTTAAACAAAACATTATATAAACCTGACACTGCTGGCTTGGACAATGCAGAGAAAACGGGACAATCACCATGCGTCCATGCGGGCCGGGACAGCTGTGAAATCTGTGACTGTCCCAGCCAAATCGGGACAGTTGGGAGGTATGAGTGGGCCCCAAAGGTCACTCCTCTTGCAGTCCCCTTGAAACCCCCTGTGGCCCCTCCCACTCCTCCTGTAGTCACTGTAACTAGTTCTCTTCCTGGTTTTCTTTTGCTTTCTCCTGCACTGAGCATGTGCCAACCACAGATTAAAGTCCAGCCCCAAAATGAAAACTTACATACAGGTACATCACCCCCCAAAACCCTAAACGGTAATAGTTTGAAATCTGAAATATATCATTCTAACCTGAAATCCTGTCAGTTATGGATTTGACAGTTGACATCACAGCCAATAACTGAATGTTAATCCCCTGTCTGCCTCTTCTGAGCATGCCCAGGCTCAGTACAGGCCTCTAAATTGCTCAAATTCCTTGAGCCACCCAGAAGCATAGCAGGCATACAGTAATGAAATCATAGGGCAAACTATGATATATCAACATATTTTAAAGAGGCCATTCTTTCTAAAAGATGTTCTTATGAGGGAGGAGTTGCCCTTTAAAAGGAGGAACTAGTATTTGTGACCTCAGATTCAGAAACATTATTACAAATGACACGGTATTGGAGGGTGGTAGGAATTGATCACAATATGAGGACTACACTGATTGGACAATGTGTTATTTCGCCATCCTGTATAAAGACATTTTATGAACACTTGTATGGACTTTTTTTTTTTATTGATCACTGTAATGTGTATAAGTATAAATGTGTCTTTTTTTCTAAATCTCCCCATACACAGGGTCGATATTTTTAGCAATTCAAATCCATTAAAATATTGAAAAATATTTTCTGTTTTTCCAGAAAATTTTCGACTGTTAGACAATATCAATCGGTTTATCAGAAAAGCGAAGCTCGTGCCAGGGGGAAAAATTCCTGCGACCACATCTTCATATCGGCAGGCAAAACAAAAGTATTGTCCCTGATGGGATAGTGGACTAATATTAAAAAAATTCTAAATCTGCAATTGTACTGCATGAACTGTCTTTCTACCATGCTGGCAGGGAAATAAATTGCAAAGGTAAGTTATTTATTTATTTAATGGGGTTTAATGGCAGCATGAAAAGCAAAGGGATTTATAGAGAGGGGGGTGTTTGTTAACACACTGTGAAAGCTCAGTTCTGTGTTTTAGAGGAGAGATACATGTATGTATGCAGTAACCAGATTGGCTGTCAGCTTCTTAAGGGCAAGACCCATGGTTTAAGCTGCTGCACAGGAGACATATGAGCATTTACTGGAAATGGCTACCTAGCACTGTTAGAGCTACAGAGAGAAGGGATTCATGAGAAGTAATCCACAGTAGCCATAGGTTCTTTAGATTAATCACAACAAATGGGGAGGTGGGACACAAGGTATTTTACTATTATGAATTGTGCTACAGAGACAATGTTATCTGGTGAAATTTGTTGCCATTTAAAGGAATTTAAATCCATCTATATTATTATTTAATTATATATTTTAGCAAACGTGAATATATTTGCATTTATTTCATGAGTCTATTTGCCAATGTGATCAATCAACAATAACATAAAATCGATGTTTGTAAGTATGCAATGCATTTATAGTACTATCCATTTATCCTTTCACACCAGGCCCTGCCCCTAAAAAGCTTATAATTCAAGTTCACCATCACGACTATCAATACGTGTTTTTACTCCTGGAATAAAAAATCCATCCCTTTTACATTTCCTTCAGTGATGCTGACATATGCTGAAATTTTAAGGACCGGACTGCAGATCTTACAACATACCACATTAGTAGATAAGCACATGTACACAAGCACATATTGGCAGCCAATAGTTTTTACTGAGACATTTACTGCATTTTGAGTTTGCAGATTTTCTGAAAGCACCTAAGCAGTCGTTTCAGGGAGATGCAATATTTGCTGTTATCAGCAAAATGTAATCGGGTTAGCATGGACTTTAAACTACATTAGCGAAGCCTTTACTGTTACACAATAATACTTAGCGCAAAATTAGCGTCTTTTCTGTTGAAGCGTAAGGAGGCGATACTTACCGTACTGTGATCCTGCATTGCAGTATAGTGATTCCTGGATCTCGGGCAGGTGAGTAGCACGTACAAGCAATATTGCATTTCCCCAATATTATTGCTTGTTTAACACACCACATCATAGTGCACCTGTTTGTTCCTGCAGTCCAGTATAGAAAAATAAAATATTAAAGGACACCTTCACTAAGATCCATGATGACTACATAAAAAAAAGGAGGCCATTAAACCAAAAAGTCACAATGTCCTTGGGGTACATTATCCAGTTTCAGACCTATTCACAGACTGCTGCAAGGACATTAGTAATTTCCAGACATTCAATTTACAAAATAGGCCGTACTTATGCTAAAATATTAATAACATTTTAAAAGAACCAGATTCCCCCAGGAAAGTTTTGTTATAAGTAAAAATCTTCAAAAGTAGAGAAAAACACGAACATTTCCTCGGACAATTTATATACTCACACAAGCAAAAATGTTTCATGCTTAAAGATAAAATTTGAGCTTGTTTTAAAATACAATCTGAAATAGAAATAGACAAATGTGTTTAGTTCAAAATGGTGCGTTGTTTTTTATAACCATATTTCTGATATCCCTTTCAACAGGCAATGAAAATAAAAATCAACTTTAGATTGAACAGTTTTAACATAAAAGAAAGTCAGAATTCCCATAACAAGTTTTCAAAAGAAAGTACCGTATATACTCTAGTTATAAACCGACCGAGTATAAACCGAGGTACCCCAATTTCAGCTAAAAATCCTAATAAAGTATTGACCCGAGTATTAACCGAGGTGTAGAAACTTGGCACTCAAGATGTTTGGAAACACAACTCCCAGCTAATAAAGCATGCTGGGAGTTGTAGTTTCCAAACATCTGAATGCCAAGTGAGGGTGGCATTCAAGATGTTTGGAAACTACAACTCCAGCATGCTTTATTAGCTGGGAGTTGTAGTTTCCAAACATCTTGAATGCCACCCTCACTTGGCCTTCAAGATGTTTGGAAACTACAAACTCCCAGCTAAAAAGCATGCTGGGAGTTGTAGTTTCCAAACATCTTGAATGCCCCCTCCCCCTCAGTTCAGTTTGTACCTGTGGGCTCTTCTCCTGTGGACTCTTCTCCCTGTGGACTCCTGTGGACTCTTCTCTTCTCCCTGGGACTCTTCTCCCTGTGGACTCTTCTCCTGACTCTTCTCCCTGTGGACTTTCTCCTGGACTCTTCTCCTGGACTCTTCTCCTGTGGACTCTTCTCCTGGACTCTTCTCCTTGGACGACTCTTCTTCTTCTATCTTCCTCCATCAAACCGGCAGGTACGTATCAGCATTCGGCAGCCGCGCGCCATTCCTGTACCGGCCGCCGGCTGACGTCACTGCCGGCGCCGGGCTTGGCGCCGGGCAGTGACGTCAGGCCGGCGCGCCAGTGCAGAAAAGGATCGCGCGGCTGCCGGAATGCCCAGGTAATGGTTGACTCGAGTATAAACCGAGTCCGAGTTTTCAGGCTGATTTTTCAGCCTGAAAAACTTGGTTTATACTCGAGTATATACGGTAACCCAGACTTATGACTTTATCAACCAATTACGGGAACAGGCCTTCTGAAAGAGAAGTGTTTTTTTTTTACCCAAACACCCAAATAAAACCTTTAAAAGGGCACAGCCTGCACAGCCTTATGAAAGTCCATGAAAATAAAAAGTGTGGAGCCTGCTCCTCAAAGAGGACTCTGATATGCGCTTTGAGCTCTCCCCCACCCCCCTCTGGATCCCACAGAATCGCATCTACTTTTTTTTTTTTAAATATATATACTCTTTTAAAGTAAGACAAACCTCCCCCAACCTAAACACTATCTTTAAAATCCGAAATCAGCCCTTGTTCCCTCAGCTCCCTCTGCTGACCGCAGCCACATCAGTAATTGGCTGCAATCACTGACATAGCTGCCGGTCTGTCCTTTTCTGCTGTTCCATGCAGCGTATAGGGTTGGGGTGGGGGTTTGACTTACCTTAGAAGTTTGCGGTTTTGAGGTGGAGATACCATTAATAAAAAGGGGACAAGTCTCATGTGTAAATGATACCATATTTACATATAAACCTCAGAGTCTGTCCCAAGACTGGTATAGACCATGAGACAGACTGTGATGGTTTATAAGTAAAATATGTATCAGGGGTTAGGGGGTTCTTTTTATGTTTCACCCTTGCTAAATACAAGGGTGAACTATGGGATTTGTCCTGTTGTAAATGTTTTTTGGTGGGTGTGTGAGTCTTTCCTTGGAGGCACCCCACATAATTTTGGTTTCCTTTTACAAACCATAATTAACTTAGTACAGTATAGTATAGTATTTGAGGTGTGATTAAGAACATAGTCCATCCAGTCCAACCATCCAGCAATATCCTCATTCCCTGCTAACTGTTGATCCAGACAGGGCGCCTATGTTGAACCAGGGCGCCTGTTCTTCTCCCTAGCATTTCCCTGTCAGCTTTTACTTTCAGTGTTAGATCTGCTTCCTTGTTCTGCTGTAATTTGTAACATTATATCTTACAGAGCCTGAAACTCCACACACTCTACTTAGCAACAAATATTGCAAATAAACTGAAGGTGAAGGAAGGAGGGGGGAGGATGGCTCAGCTAATAGAATTGAGGAAAACAGTTATAAAATGCCAGGTAAAAGCTGCTGCAGACTTTATAACAGTGACCCAGTGATAAGCAGCCATGAGATTCTTATCCTTGCCCCTTTCTTCTTTTCTTCCATCCAACTCTCCAATTAGAGTGAGGAGAGGTGAGGAGTGAACAATTCAATGGAGGAGACATGGAAAGCAGGTACATACTGGATATCATGTCAATGCTGGCAGCTGAAAGGGTTATAGATAATACTGTGCTGGCCCCGAAAGTGTTAATAGGAATGTCTGTTGGCATTGAAGGGTTAATTGTAATACTCTGCTGGCACTGAAAGTGTTAATGCCAATACTATGGGGAAGTCTGTAGCACTGAAGGGTTATGACAATAATCTGGAAAAGTGCTGGCACTGAAAGTATTCGGCTGGAAACAATTTCTGGGGGGAAACAATGGTGCCACATACTACACATCCACTGAAACTATCCTGTCTCCAACAGTATTTCATTGGTGGCTAGTGGTTGCTGCATATGCACAAAGTATATGTACACTGCCCGCCTCACTGGGTACAGTGCTCCCCTTGCCAACTAGTAAACCTTTCCCACTATAAAGAACAGCACCAGTGGCAATGTCAGCTGTAGTTGACAGGGCATGTTGTTGTTGTTTTTTTTTTGGGGGGGGGGGGGGAGCGGGGAAGGGGGTTTTGGGGCACGGAGGTGGAAGGGCACCTAGGGCACTAAAATGGCTAGAAACGGCCCTGGATACAGAGGGAGGCAAAAAAACAACCCACCAAATTTATAAAGTGCACATCGGAAATATCCCTGTATCGAATTACCTTTATATCAATACCAGTAGCTTGCAGTATTCCTGTTTGCACAAACCCAGCTTTTTTTTTTTAAACTGTCATGAACCTGCCATAACAACGTCCATGGAAGACCAGTTCCATAGCTTTACCATTCTCACAATGAAAACCTTTCCGAACTTAAAGCCTATAACTTTTTTCTTCATTCTAAAGGATGGCCACGTGCCTCTGACAAGCTCTATTAGTGAACACTGCCCCAGATTTATGTATGGCACGTTAAAGGGGGCCACACGTTAAGGGTGCGCGCGCACTGGCATTCAAGATGTTTGGAAACTACAACTCCCAGCTAATAAAGCATGCTGGAGTTGTAGTTTCCAAAACATCTTGAATGCCCCACCTCCCCCTCCAGTTCAGTTTGTACCTGTGGCTCTCTCCCTGTGGGATCTCCCTGTGGACTCCTGTGACTCTCTCTTCTCCCTGGGAATCTTCCCCCTGTGGACTCTTCTCCTGGACTCTTCTCCCTGTGGACTCTTCTCCTGGACTCTTCTCTGCGACTCATTACTCCTGTGGACTCTTCCCTGGACTCGATTTCCTGTGGACGACTCTTCTTCTTCTATATTCCTCCATCCAACCGGCAGTACAGGGATCAGCATTCCGGCAAGCCGCGCGCCATTCCTGTACCGGGGCCGGGGGGGCGCCGGCTGACGTCCTGCCCGGCGCCGGGCAGTGACGTCAGGCCGGCGCGCCAGTGCAGAAAAGGATCGCGCGGCTGCCGGAATGCCCAGGTAAGTGGTTGACTCGAGTATAAACCGAGTCCGAGTTTTCAGGCTGATTTTTCAGCCTGAAAAACTTGGTTTATACTCGAGTATATACGGTAACCCAGACTTATGACTTTATCAACCAATTACGGGAACAGGCCTTTCTGAAAGAGAAGTGTTTTTTTTTACCCAAACACCCAAATAAAACCTTTAAAAGGGCACAGCCTGCACAGCCTTATGAAAGTCCATGAAAATAAAAAGTGTAGGAGCCTGCTCCTCAAAGAGGACTCTGATATGCGCTTTGAGCTCTCCCCCACCCCCCTCTGGATCCCACAGAATCTGCATCTACTTTTTTTTTTAAATATATATACTTCTTTTAAAGTAAGACAAACCTCCCCCAACCTTAAACACTATCTTTAAAATCCGAAATCAGCCCTTGTTCCCTCAGCTCCCTCTGCTGACCGGCAGCCACATCAGTAATTGGCTGCAATCACTGACATAGCTGCCGGTCTGTCCTTTTCTGCTGTTCCATGCAGCGTATAGGGTTGGGGTGGGGGTTTGACTTACCTTAGAAGTTTGCGGTTTTGAGGTGGAGATACCATTTAATAAAAAGGGGACAAGTCTCATGTGTAAATGATACCATATTTACATATAAACCATCAGAGTCTGTCCCAAGACTGGTATATGACCATGAGACAGACTGTGATGGTTTATAAGTAAAATATGTATCAGGGGTTAGGGGGTTCTTTTTATGTTTCACCCTTGCTAAATACAAGGGTGAACTATGGGATTTGTCCCCTGTTGTAAATGTTTTTTTGGTGGGTGTGTGAGTCTTTCCTTGGAGGCACCCCCACATAATTTTGGTCCTTTTACAAACCATAATTAACTTAGTACAGTATAGTATAGTATTTGAGGTTGAATTAAGACATATGTCCATCCAGTCCAACCCATCCAGCAATATCCTCATTCCCTGCCTAACTGTTGATCCAGACAGGGCGCCTATGTTGAACCAGGGCGCCTGTTCTTCTCCCTAGCATTTCCCTGTCAGCTTTTACTTTCAGTGTTAGATCTGCTCTCCTTGTTCTGCTGTAATTTGTAACATTATATCTACTACAGAGCCTGAACTCCACACACTCTACTTAGCAACAAATATTGCAAATAAACTGAAGGTGAAGGAAGGAGGGGGGAGGATGAGCTCAGCTAATAGAATTGAGGAAAACAGTTATAAAATGCCAGGTAAAAGCTGCTGCAGACTTTATAACAGTGACCCAGTGACTAGCAGCCATGAGATTCTTATCCTTGCCTCCTTTCTTCTTTTCTTCCATCCAACTCTCCAATTAGAGTGAGGAGAGGTGAGGAGTGAACAATTCAATGGAGGAGACATGGAAAGCAGGTACATACTGGATATCATGTCAATGCTGGCAGCTGAAAGGGTTATAGATAATACTGTGCTGGCCCCCGAAAGTGTTAATAGGAATGTCTGTTGGCATTGAAGGGTTAATGGTAATACTCTGCTGGCACTGAAAGTGTTAATGCCAATACTATGGGGAAGTCTGCTAGCACTGAAGGGTTAATGACAATACTCTGGAAAAGTGCTGGCACTGAAAGTATTCGGCTGGAAACAATTTCTGGGGGGAACAATGGTGCCACATACTACACATCCACTGAAACCTATCCTGTCCTTCCAATCAGTATTTCATTGGTGGCTAGTGTTGCTGCATATGCACAAATGTATATGTACACATGCCCGCCTCACTGGGTACAGCTTGCTCCCCTTGCCAACTAGTAAACCTTTCCCACTATAAAGAACAGCACCAGTGACAATGTCAGCTGTAGTTTGACAGGGCAAGTTGTTGTTGTTTTTTTTTTGGGGGGGGGGGGAGCGGGGAAGGGGTTTTGGGGCACGTAGGTGGAAGGGCACCTAGGGCACTAAAATGGCTAGAAACGGCCCTGGATACAGAGGGAGGCAAAAAACAACCCACCAAATTTATAAAGTGGCAATCGGAAATATCCCTGTATCGAATCTACCTTATTATATCAATACCAGTAGCTTGCAGTATTCCTTGTTTGCACAAACCCAGCTTTTTTTTTTAAACTGTCCAATGAACCTGCCATAACAACGTCCACTGGAAGACAGTTCCATAGCTTTACCATTCTCACAATGAAAAACCCTTTTTCCGACTTAACAAAAACAAAATCTAAACTTTTTTCTTTCAAGTCTAAAGGATGGCACGTGTCCTGACAAGCTCTATTAGTGAACAATGCCCCAGATTTATTGTATGGCCCGTTAAAGGGGGCCACACGTTAAAGGGTGCGCGCATGCACTTGGCATTCAAGATGTTTGGAAACTACAACTCCCAGCTAATAAAGCATGCTGGGAGTTGTAGTTTCCAAACATCTTGAATGCCCCCTCCCCCCAGTTCAGTTTGTACCTGTGGGCTCTTTCTCCCTGTGGACTCTTCTCCCTGTGGACTTCCTGTGGACTCTTCTCTTCTCCGTGGATCTTCTCCCTGTGGACTCTTCTCCTGGACTCTCTCCCTGTGGACTCTCTCCTGGACTCTTCTCCTGACTCTTCTCCCTGTGGACTCTTCTCCTGGACTTTCTCCTGTGGACGACTCTTCTTCTTCTATCTTCCTCCATCCAACCCGGCAGGTACGGTATCAGCATTCCGGCAGCCGCGCGCCCATTCCTGTACCGGCGCGCCGGCTGACGTCACTGCCCGGCGCCGGGCTTGGCGCCGGGCAGTGACGTCAGGGCCGGCGCGCCAGTGCAGAAAGGATCGCGCGGCTGCCGGAATGCCCAGGTAAGTGGTTGACTCGAGTTAAACCGAGTCCGAGTTTTTCAGGCTGATTTTTCAGCCTGAAAACTTGGTTTACTCGAGTATATACGGTAAACCCAGACTTATGACTTTATCAACAACATTACGGGAACAGGCCTTTCTGAAGAGAAGTGTTTTTTTTTACCCAAACACCCAATAAACCTTTAAAGGGCACAGCCTGCACAGCCTTATGAAAGTCCATGAAAAATAAAAAGTGTAGGAGCCTGCTCCTCAAAGAGACTCTGATATGCGCTTTGAGCTCCTCCCCCCACACCCCTCTGGATCCCACGAATCTGCATCTACTTTTTTTTTTAAATATATTACTTTTTAAAAAGTAAGACAAACCTCCCCCAACCTTAAACACTATCTTTAAATCCGAAATCAGCCCTTGTTCCCTCAGCTCCTCTCTGCTGACGGCAGCCACATCAGTAATTGGCTGCAACACTGACATAGCTGCCGGTCTGTCCTTTTCTGCTGTTCCATGCAGCGTATAGGGTTGGGGTGGGGGTTTGACTTACCTTAGAAGTTTGCGGTTTTGAGGTGGAGATACCATTTAATAAAAAAGGGGACAAGTCTCATGTGTAAATGATACCATTTTTACATAAAACCATCAGAGTCTGTCCCAAGACTGGTATATAGACATGAGACAGACTGTGATGGTTTATAAGTAAAATATGTATCAGGGGTTAGGGGGTTCTTTTTATGTTTCACACCTTGCTAAATACAAGGGTGAACTATGGGATTTTGTCCCCCTGTTGTAAATGTTTTTGGTGGGTGTGTGAGTCTTTCCTTGGAGGCCACCCCCACAAATTTTGGTCCTTTTTACAACCATATAACTTAGTACAGTATAGTATAGTATTTGAGGTTGAATTAAGACATATGTCCATCCAGTCCAACCCATCCAGCAATATCCTCATTCCCTGCCTAACTGTTGATCCAGACAGGGCGCTATTGTTGAACCAGGGCGCCTTTTCTTCTCCCTAGCATTTCCCTGTGCTTTTACTTTCAGTGTTAGATCTGCTCTCCTTGTTCTGCTGTATTTGTAACATTATATCTACTACGAGCCTGAACTCCACACACTCTACTTAGCAACAAAATATTGCAAATAAACTGAAGGTGAAGAGAAGGAGGGGGAGGATGAGCTCAGCTAATAGAATGGAGGAAAACAGTTATAAAATGCCAGGTAAAAGCTCTGCAGACTTTATAACAGTGACCCAGTGACTAGCAGCCATGATTCTTATCCTTGCCTCCTTTCTTCTTTTCTTCCATCCAACTCTCCAATTAGAGTGAGGAAGGTGAGGAGTGAACAATTCAATGGAGGAGACATGGAAAGCAGTACATACTGGATATCATGTCAATGCTGGCAGCTGAAAGGTTATAGATAATACTGTGCTGGCCCCCGAAAGTGTTAATAGGAATGTCTGTTGGCATTGAAGGGTTAATGGTAATACTCTGCTGGCACTGAAAGTGTTAATGCCAATACTATGGGGAAGTCTGCTAGCACTGAAGGTTAATGACAATATCTGGAAAAGTGCTGGCACTGAAAGTATTCGGCTGGAAACAATTTCTGGGGGGAACAATGGTGCCACATACTACACATCCACTGAAACCTATCCTTCCTTCCAATCAGTATTTCATTGGTGGCTAGTGTTGCTGCATATGCACAAATGTATATGTACACATGCCCGCCTCACTGGTACAGCTTGCTCCCCTTGCCAACTAGTAAACCTTTCCCACTATAAAAACAGCACCAGTGACAATGTCAGCTGTAGTTTGACAGGGCAAGTTGTTTTGTTTTTTTTTTTGGGGGGGGGAGGCGGGGAAGGGGTTTTGGGGCACGTAGGTGGAGGCACCTAGGCACTAAATGGCTAAGAAACGGCCCTGGATACAGAGGGAGGCAAAAAACAACCCACCAAATTTATAAAGTGGCAATCGGAAATATCCCTGTATCGAATCTACCTTATTATATCAATACCAGTAGCTTGCAGTATTCCTTGTTTGCACAAACCCAGCTTTTTTTTTTAAACTGTCCAATGAACCTGCCATAACAACGTCCACTGGAAGACAGTTCCATAGCTTTAACCATTCTCACAATGAAAAACCCTTTCCGAACTTAAAGCCTAAACTTTTTTTCTTCAAGTCTTAAAGGATGGCCACGTGTCCTCTGACAAGCTCTATTAGTGAACAATGCCCCAGATTTATTGTATGGCCCGTTAAAGGGGGCCACACGTTAAAGGGTGCGCGCATGCACTGTGCGCATGCGCGCACAGTGCAAAGGACTGGAGATGCGTCGGAGGCATGGGGGAATTCGTCGCTGGAGCGGGTCCGCGGGTAAGTGTCTCCTCCTCTCCTGTAAGATTTACTGAAGAACGGGAGGTAAAAGATTCAAACTCTCCCAATCCCCTTATTCATTTTGTTGCCCTTCTTTGAACCCTTTCCATGTCAAAGATGTCCTTTTTGTACACAATTGCACTGCATATTTCAAATGAGGCCTTACCAATGCTTTGTAAAGAGGGAGAATAACAATATTCTCCCTTGAATCCATACCTCTCTTTATACAGATAATAACCATGCTGACTCTAGCTGTTGCTGTCTGGCACTGCTTGCTACCTTAAGTTTGTTATCCACCAAAACTCCAAGATCTTTTCCAACAGGGATTCACTTAACACAGAGCCATTTATATAGTAAGCAGCACAAGGATTTTGAAGTCCAAAATGCATCACCTTTTTCTCAAAATCACATTTCTCAACATTGAATCTCATCTGCCACTTAGTAGCCCAATGTGACAATCTATCTAGTTCCACCTGCAACGATTGCAATTCCTCTAAAGCTTTTAATGGTGACAAATTTTGTGTCATCAGCAAACACACAGAAACCTTGCTGACAATACCCACTTCCAATCATTAATAAATAGATTAAATGAAGGCGGCCCCCAACACAGACCCTGTTGACCCCACTTAGCACTTTAGTCCATACTGATGACCCCATTAACACTACTTTTGCATCCTATTCATCAACCAATTTTTCTATCCATGTACAAATGTTCCTTCCACAGACCAACAGACATTAGCTTATACATTAGTAGGCTATGGGGGACTGTATCAAAAGCCTTTGCAAAAAAAAAAAGTATACTACATCTACTGCTATGCCAGAGTCCAAATTTCTACTTACTTCCTCATAAAAGCCAAGCAAGTTAGTTTGATAAGATCTATTCCTCCTAAATCCATGCTGGTTACTTCTTATAAGGTCAGTCCTTGAAACATACTCTAGAATATGTTCCATTATTAAACTTAACAGTATCTTCCCCACCACAGAAGTTAAACTTACCGGCCTTTAATTTCCCGGCTGTGAACGACTACCTTTTTTGAATATTGAAATAACATCGGCTTTTTTCCAATCTAGAGGCACACATCTGGACCTGATTGAATCTGCAAAAATAAAAAACAATGGCTTAGATAAAATTGAACTTAGCTCCCTAAGGATCCGAGGATGTATTTTATCCGGTCCAGGAGATTTATTAATATTAACTGTATTTAGTTGTTTCTGTTGCTCTTTTAAGCAAAGGACACTTGAATCTTTTATACCATAATTGCTACTATATGATATATGTACTTGGATCTTTTACAGTGTATCCAAAAAATGTATTCATGACATTTGCTTTATCTCCATCCTCTGTAACTAACTTATCCCCCTTAATTAATGGTGCCACATTTTCAGTCCTCATCTTCTTACCATTAACATACCTAAAAAATTTTTTAGGATTAATTATGCTTTGTTCAGCTATCCTAACATTATTATTAACTTTAGCTAGCTTGATTGCTTTCTTACACTCCTTGTTACAGTTTTTATAATCCCTAAAGGCCCTTTCCGTTCCCTCTGAGTTAAAGGTTTTATTTGCCTTTTTCTTCCTATCCATTTCCCTCTTTACATCAGAATTCAGCCACATGGGCGCAGATTTATTTATTATTTTTTATTCCCAAGGGTATAAACTTAGCTGTGAAAGGGTTTAAAATTCCCTTAAACACAGTCCACTTCTGTTCAGTACCTTTACCTGATTATACCTTATCTCAGTTGACATTTGCTTTCCCAAAATTAAAAGTCTTTGTTAACCCAGCGTACTTTTCCTTTCGATAACATACACTAAACAACACTATTTCATGGTCACTATTCCCTAAGTCAGTTACCTTTATATCTATAATACACTCCACAATGTTAGATATTACCAGATCCAAAAGAGCTCCTTCTCTAGTAGGAACTTCAACAAAAAAGGTACTTTTTTTTTTTGTACAGGTTCCATTCATGTTCATTTCCACTCACAGGAAACTTTCCTTTTGTCAGTTGCAAACCACTGATCCAACCAACGTGAATTCTATTTAACTAATTGGCACCAGCCCCCACACCAATCAGTGCAAGAGACAGGAAGAGAGGGGAAAAAAAACAAAACACTTTATTAACCCTTCCACAATCTGCCTGCAATTGAAACAGGTGCAATACTAGAATATAGAAACCCAGTGCACCCCTTTAACTGGAAGAAAGAAAGAATATTCTACTTGCATACATTAATTGTCACAGCACACTATCAGCACAAACAATCCTTATTTTTTAAACTTTCACACAAATCATACAACCACTAGATAATTAAATGTCCTTTTTCTATGTCCTTAATAAAAAAAAGTCCTTTAGAAAAAGGTTTCACTTAGTTCCTTTCCACTCACAGGAAACTTCCTTTTGTCAGTTGCAAAGTTGGGGCACATAGACATCCATAGTAATAGTGGGAGATAAGACCCCCAGCCAGGGATCTGACTGCATTTGGACTGGAGCTGAGGTTCCGTCCTGCCATTAGAGTATTGCATTATCAAGGACTGTGAGGACCGAGCACACTTTGCCTTTGATAACATACACTAAACGACTTTATTTCATGGTCACTATTTCCTAAGCCTCCAGTTACCTTTATATCTATAATACACTCCACAACGTTAGATATTACCAGATCCAACAGAGCTCCTTTTCTAGTAGGAACTTCAACCACCTGTGAGAGAAAATTGCAGCAAATTCAGGAACCTTTGCCTTTTTCTGTGTTGGCAGTTCCACTACATCAATCAGTGTCAGGGTAATTAAAGTCCCCCATAATGAGCATACTCCCCAAACTTTCAGCCCATGCCAATGCAGGTGAAGCTGACTCCTTCCTCCCGCTAGCATTTGGCACTTATAGCAGACACCAACAATGATATACCCACCCTTTCTTGAGCCTAATTCCACCCCATTTTGCCTCCGCTTAAACACCATATCACCGTTATCTCTTCTTTAATTTTGGCTTTTACTGCTTCTTTAACATAAACACATACTCCTCCCCATTTTCTTTTTTCTCTGTCTGCCTAAACAGGCATATCCTTCTAAATTTACAATCCAGTCGTGAGAACTGTTTCAACCACGTTTCTTCTATACCTATTACATTCATCTTGCCAGTCAACGCCTTCATCTCCATCTTCCAATTCTCCCATTTTTGTCAGACAGGCTTCCTCACATTTGCAAACATACATTTGTGATCATGATACTGTAGTTTATTTAGACACTTTAATACGCATGCCTCCCTACCCCTATGCTAGCCTCACCCCCCCTTTCCCACCCACGGCACAAGGACACACAATCTGAACACCCTGCCCCCTTTTTCCTTTGGGAATTATCTAATCCCGTGAGACTGATTACCCTCCCCCCAAATCTAGTTTAAAATCTCCTCCAACCCTCTAGCCATCTTCTCCCCCAAAACAGCTACACCACCATCAGTGAGGTGCAACCCATCCCTACTAAAGAGCCTATAGCCGACAGCAAAGTCTGCCCAGTTTTATATAAACCCAAACCCTTCTTCCTTACACCACCCTCTTAGCCATGGATTAATGCTCCTAAGCTTTTGGTGCCTCCCTAGCGTAGCACATGGCTGCGGTAGTATTTCTGAAAATACTACCCTGGAGGTCCTTCCTTTGAACTTGGCCCCTAACTCTCGGAAATCATGTTTAAGGACCTCTCTTCCTCCTCCTCTAACTTTGTCATTGGCACCAATGTGAACCGAGACAGCTGGGTCCCCCCCAGCCCCACGGCATGTAGGGTCTTGGTTGCAGATTACCATATCGACCTTCCTTATAATGGATTCCCCTCCACGGGGACCCCCCAGCCACGGATCTGACTGGGTTTGGACTGTAGCTGAGGTTCCGTCCTGCCATTGGTGTATTACATTATCAAGGAATGTGTGGCCTTTGTGATTAAACCCCACTTGGTGACTGTGAGTAACTGTCTGTGTGAGGACCCTCTGTACTGGATTGATGTGTGCCTATTCATTGGGACTTTGTGGAGTTGCCATACTGCTATGTGCTGCTTTTTGGACTTTAATTTTTGCTGTGTGGATTTACAATTACTGTGCGACTCTTACTACTGTGTGTATACCTTTTATTAAATGGACTTATTGGTATTCCATTTTTATCCCCTTATTATTCCTGCCTTACCCTGTACATAATCAATAAATCAGCGAGTTCTCTTTAAAGGCTGGTAACTTTATGTCTTGGGGTTGGTTACACAATTATCTCTGGTGGACCCATAACAATTGGTGGCAGTGGTGGGATCAGGACACAGGCACCACATTATATTTCTGAATCTGATTATGGTGTCAATGGAATAACTGATTGTACAGGAATCTGAAGGGGAGGAGAATGTGACAGAGCCTGAGTTAAGGGACAATATTGTAGAGGCATCACCACTGACCTACACATGTTGCCTTGAACATAGTCGATAAATCAGTGTGTTCCCTTTAAAGCCTGGTTACTTTATCTCCCGGTGTTGGTTTCACAACTATCTTTGGGGAACCCATAACAGTTACACTCTCTTTTTTATGGTACAATGAGCAGGTCTTTGTCTCATTAATCTTAAGGCATACTCTCCTTTCCCCTATGTCAGGACACTTGCAGGGGCATACCTGCAGGGGCCTGGGCCCCTGACCCCTTCCTCTCTCCAAGATGCCTCCCGCGATCAGCATGTATGTTTCATTTATACTCATGATCGGCTGTTTAAAATGGCTTATCGCGGGAGGCTTGTGGCAGGACCTGCTACCGAAATCCCAGAGAATCCCAGAGAATATTATCAAGTCTCTGGCAGAGGAGGAAAATGTATTTTCTATGTGGTTGACAGCCTAAAAGAGGAGTACTGTAAAATATTATTTCCAGTTTATCTAGTGAAATAAACTGGATAGAATCATTTAAAGATCCTTTTATCAGGACAGTATTGTATACTGGCTTGATAGATCTGTCGCTCAAGCCACGGGCAGCTGATTCTACTTCTAAATCTGTGCCAGATAAATTTTACTGGAAATAGACTGTTTGGCAAACAGCTGGATAATATAACTCATACTTCTGGGAGACAGTTTATTTCTACCCCATGATCATAGAGCCAAGAGGTTCTGTTTTCAACACATATTTCTAAGGAAAGAGAAACCTTCTCCATGTTTGGAAGAAGGGCACCAGTCAGCACTGGACAGCCTCTGTTTTTTAGAGTTGAGGACCATTTGTGTGTCCAGTCATGATTCAAGATTTTCTCACTTTTTTAAGAGATCCTCAAATTAATAATTTTATTCAAACAGAGTTTCCACTGGCAAAAGAAAGAAGAAATTACAGTAATGCTCAAATTTGTGGAGACGTTAAGAATTTTTCAGGCTGTGGAAGAAGTTCTCTTTTCCCAGAGAAAGACAGGACTCACATTTTTTTTCTGATCAGAAAAGCGTTGAGGCAGCCTTGGCTGCAAAGGGTGAAACTTCTATAAAGAGTATCCGTAAAACAGCCAGATGGAAGACAAGGCATTTTTGAAATGCTACAGTCTAGATGTCATGTCCAAGATAAAGACTTGTTTTGGAAGAAAAGTTCTTCAAGCTTTAATGCAAATTTAAACTCATTAGAAAACCATTGCACAGAGCTGTGCTAAGATCAGGTTCATTGACATTATCTCATCCATGGAAGCTCTGTGCTATATTATATCTATATGCGCCTACCTTCCGACATTCATATTTAAATTATTGACAAATGCATTGCACAGAGCTGTGCACATCACACACTGCAACAGTAAAATTATAGCAGGTCAACTGTGCAAATTAGTGAAGCTATATGCAGCTTCCAGCATGTTTTGTAATTTTAATTTAAAGGGGAACTGTGGTCTCCAAACAAGTTGAGTTTAAATTAAAAGCCAGTTTCCTACCTTTAAAACGAGCCATCAACCACCTCTCTACGTGCTCCACAGCCCAAGATATAAAGAAATGACTGACCAGAAAGTTAATGGGTGGGAGGCTGACATGTGACATTACTAAGGCTTCTCCTGAACATTGCCACCTGCAAGCACAGCCTCCGACTTCCTCAGTGTGTGAGGGAGACAGGAAGTCCCTCCTCCTCTCTGCTGTGTGAAGTCCTGACAGAGTAGGTAAGGGAATCTATAGCCCTTCTTTCCCACTATGTGAAAACAGCCTTTTCAGGCAGGGTTCTCACTCTGCCTGAAAAGGTTGTTTCCACAGAGTTTTTTGTAGGGGGGGGGATATATATATATATATATATATATATATATATATATATATATATAAACTCTTGAATGGCACCCAGGCATTTCCTTGCTTGGAATGGAGTGCTGATCGCTGCTGTTTGCTCAATAATAAGACACAACAGTTATTACAAGCAGGGCTGCATTTATTATAGACTGGTTGTGCTTGTGAAGGTTCTCATTCATCCAGGTCATGGTATACCTGTTGTATTCAATTAGATCAACTGGACTTGAAGTTTAGCCCTTAATGTCTTCAAGAACTAAACTTCAAGTCCAGTTGATCTAATTGAATACAACAGATATACAGACTGGTTGCTTTTACACTGCAATTATTCAGACTCAGCTTTGCTGCATGTGTTTCTGATATCCCTTTGATTACCATGTTGCTCTCTAGACTGGTTTGCAATCATCTCCCTCTGTTCCTTTACTGGAGATTATTTCTGGTGAAATTGTGGAACCAGATATTCCAATACATCAATAGCTTTTACTCAGATCTCCTGTTGAATTTTTTAGTTGGGACAGCAAACCAAACTTTTACTGGAATTTTTTTTATCTTAGATACAGAAAGCCAAATACTGAAAACTAAATTGAGAGCCATCTGAACTAAGGGCTGCCCATTCAAGCTACCCAGCCAGAATAACTCAATAAGCTTATAGCCCAGTACATGCCTCAGAACAAAGCTATAACATCTCAAATGAAATGCAAAACTGAAACTAGCTCTCCTTACTGAACATTCACTATTTGTAGTGACTCCTAAACCCACCCCCAATATCTGATTGGTCCAAGATCCAAGATCCAATCAGATTTAAGATTGTATCTAGACCAATCAGATTTTGGGGAGGGGGGGTTATGAGACACTATAAAACAGCATAAAATCTTCAGAGAAGCTCAGTTTGTAATCAGCATTCAAGCTAGCAGGTCCTGCCTTTGTGTTTAGGTTAGAGATTTGCAAGCAGATGGTTGGTTGTTTAGTTGGATTGCCAAAATGAATATTTTTTAGCTCCTAGGTTTCAAACCTATGGTGTTGTTATATCTGTTGTATTCAATTAGATCAACTGGACTTGAAGTTTAGTTCTTGAAGACGTTTCGCTAGTCATCCGACTGGCTTTCTCAATTCAGAATGACTTGTACAAGAATCTGTGGCAATTATGTACCCTGGAAAATCCCAATTAGCATATCACAGCCAGGTGTTAAGGGCATGATTGGATAGTGGCTAAGAGGTGTTATAGGAACACCCAGAGTAAGGTGTCAAAACAGCATGGTACATGGCAGACAGTTGGTGTCGAACCCCCCCACCTCTATTTGGGCTTGGTTTCTTTATTTTCACATAAATGGCCTCCTTAACACCTCTCTTGAACCAGTCACGTTCCTTCGCCAGTATGTTAACATTACAATCTTCAAAGGTATGTCCTTTATCCTTAAGATGCAGATACACGGCTGAGTCCTGACCCGAGGAATTGGCTCTTCTGTGCTGGGCCATACGTTGATGCAGTTGCTGTTTGATCTCCCCCACATACAAATCAGAGCATCCCCACTAGCACAGAGGCGAAGGCCAAAGAAATGAAACATCTCAGAGGAGCCCTTAAAACTTGTGGATATCCAGACTGGGCCTTTGTCAAAAGAAGTAGAAGGAAAGAAAAGAACACGAATACCAACAGTGAAGGGGAAAAGCAAAACAGGAGAAAGAACATGGTCATCCCATATGTAGCAGGGGTCTCCGAGAAATTAAAAAGAATTTTCAAAAAACACCGTATCCCTGTCTGCTTTAAACCAAACAACACACTGAGGCAGCAATTGGTGCATCCAAAAGACCCAATACCGAAACACAAGAAAAGCGACATCATATACGCAGTGCAGTGAAGAATGCTCTGATTTGTATGTGGGTGAGACCAAACAGCAACTGCATCAATGTATGGCCCAGCACAGAAAAGCCAATTCCTCTGGTCAGGACTCAGCTGTGTACCTGCATCTTAAGGATAAAGGACATACCTTTGAAGATTGTAATGTTAACATATTGGCAAAGGAATGTGACTGGTTCAAGAGAGGTGTTAAGGAGGCCATTTATGTGAAAATAAACAAACCAAGTCTAAATAGAGGTGGGGGGGCTCGACACCAACTGTCTGCCATGTACAATGCTGTTTTGACACCTTACGCTGGGCATTCCTATAACACCTCTTAGCCACTATCCAATCACGATCTTAACACCTGGCTGTGATATGCTAATTGGGATTTTCTAGGGTACATAGTTGCCACAGATTCTTGTACAAGTCATTCTGAATTGAGAAAGCCAGTCGGATGACTAGCGAAACGTCTTCAAGAACTAAACTTCATGTCCAGTTGTTCTAATTGAATACAACAGATATACCATGACCTGGATGAATGAGAACCTTCACAAGCTATGGTGTTGATGTATAGCAGCCCATAAACAGCACATAAATGTTGATATAACAGATAAATGATAATAGTAATGTTTTGATTACAGAGCCTGAAATTGCTTTCCTTTGGCCAAAAAGCCTGCAAAATAGTGACTGGGAATAACATAGTAACTCTTTAGTTGCCGCCATTCCTGTGGCAGGATGCACATAAGTAAAAAGACCTTTCAAATGTTGCAACAAAAATCAAAGTTTATTGCTAGCACTTTCTGTACATTTCCTTTAAGGTAACAGGTATAAAAGGACATCGATACTGAAAAAAATAGTTATCTTTAGATATCCAATCTGAAATATCTTCTGCTAGGTGCAGTTTTGCTATAACTAGAATGGAGAGAGTGCTCATGCAAATCACGTGAATTGCATGATGGGAAATTCCCTCTTTCAATGCTGCCTCATAGTGATTACTGAGCATGCTTGCCCTCATATAAACCTCTACAAGGAATAGTTAGAGGCGGAAACAAATTACACCAGAAATGGCTCCTACTCTTTAATTTCTGGGACTTTGAACAGACATTACATGAGAACCGTTTGGAGCAGAGGGGTAAGGTGAGGATTTTTGAACACTACACAGTGAGGCCAGTAGTAGGTTAAATTTTAGTTTTGGGGGTGGACATGCCCTTTAAAATTTATACTGCTTTGGATTTTTTTTATTGATCACTACAAAATGTAAATCTTAAATATCAATAGATAATAAAACACTCAAATTCAATTGTAAATGGTCATAAATGCTCTGAATATAGACCGTTATAATCATATAACAATCAGCAAATAATATATTTTAGCTTTCCCAGTGAATCCAGATAGTTATACCTCATTTAACTCATTGCCAAGACAAATAAAGCAGACAGAAACGATTCTGTAGAATATTTTTAAAAAGATGTGTCATCCAGATTTTATTTCATTATATGGCATAGATTCATTAACAAATCAATATACTGCATGTGTCACAATAATTATGACATGTTATAGTTATTTCTCCTTCAGAGGACATAAATCCCATGAAAATGAAGACTACTGGGTAATGTCCACAATTCCATCCATTAACACTACTAAAAATGCTAAGACTGCTAAGATGTATAGTTTAATTTATATAGAGCCACGTTAGGACTCAATCCTGTACAAAATTATAATATGCATCTAGACATGGAGGGATTAAACTAAATAAGCAACAAATGCTTAAGAATATACCTATAATAAGTATAGTACATGAGAATAGTGTCCCAGAGATTTTACAGGTATAAAACTCCAATTCAACAAGATGGCAACAGACAATGTCTACTGAAAGCCAACATATTCCACTGTTGGTGGACTAGTCCATTGGTACCAAGATTATGTTTAGACCGCTACTCTATCATTAATCATATTATAAAAACTTACCCTAGACCAGAGAAAAAACCCAGCTAAAGTAAATGCTAAAGAAAGCAAGCTCTTTTGCTGTATGAACTGCAACCAGAGAGCAGCTACCTTAAAATTCCTGTTTCATAAAAAAAATCTGGAATAGGTTATAATAAAAACAATTACTGTATACCTTAAAAAAATCAACAGCTTGCTTTTATTACAGTTTATACAGAAAGGTTTCCAAACAAACATGTTTTAGTGTTTGTTTTATTAACAGAAAAAAATCTTATTCCTTTAGAGCCATTCATTGTCAGAACAATAAATAATATATGTATATAGTCCAATGTATGTCTATAGCCCATTATGTAGATTGTGACCACATGTAAGTTCTTTTTGGCATTTTTGTAACGATGCATAGCAACTGAACACAGTCTTTGTTGACCTCCAGCTAGACTAGTTTAAACCTGTCTTAATACAAGGAAACGGACTTACAGATATGTAGACAGGTATGTAGACATGTCATCCTTACACATGCCTGATCTCAGCAATAACTTTGTGAATGAATGTCATAAAATAAAACAATGTAATGCTTCGCCTTTCTTGACATTGTGTGGATTTCACTACTGGTGGAAATAATTATTTTTTTCTGGGCAATGCCCTAACCTGAAAGAACATCAGATTTTTTATAAACAGTGCCCTAGAAATCTGCACAGCCCAGGGTAATTCTGGAACGTTGACAACCTTTCATTGAATGTTTTGTAAATAGATTGTAATTTCTCTGAGATAACACATCTTGTTACATGTTGTATGTATTTTGTTTCCAGAAGAAGCTTTTTAAAAGTGAAAACAGTGTAGGAAATGCAAGATGAACAAATGATGGCTTTCTAGTAACCCATAAAAAAATAATAAACAGGGCACCCAGAGTATTCAAAGGAGACATAAGGACCCTTCATTTATTAAAGAGCAATAAAACACAACAGATTAATAAACATAATAGTCTCTCACTTATCTAGGAACAAAAGGGGGTTAATCCCCGCACACCTTTGTATCAAATAATGCTTTTTGCTGGGTGCTGCTATGAGGCCATCGCCAATGGCCACAATATCCAAGTTAAAGACAAGTCCATAGCGCACATCCAGTCTTTAAAAAGTCATGTTTATTGTGATGTGGTATGTGTGTGACACCTTCTTCCGACAATACAAATCAAATAAAGTGCATAATGTAACTTAAATAGTGTGGAGCAACAGCAAGAGGAAGTTGCAGTGACGTCTACTGAAAAATAACAATGTGCATAGTACAAAGTATTAAGCTCCATAAATATACAATGTAGATACTGTATTAAATTGATAAAGTGTTAAAAATATTAAATAGTGCAAGTGCCTAGTATCTAAAGGTGTTAAGATATTTGAAACATCAAAAGTTAAAATCTGAATTATCCTGACACAATAATATAAATGCAATCATTTATACCCCAGGTAAGGCTATTAAAAATATATAATTTAGCCTATTGCTTTAACTGGGTTTATTCAAATGTCTGTATTAGTTTTCATTTAAATAACATTTAAGTCCCTGATTAATATGTAATCCTTGTGGTTGTAGTGTATTCAAGGTGTAGATCCAAAAGGATTCCTTCCTTTAGAGCATGTTATTTCTATTTCATCCTCTGTTGGGGGCTGCTATTGGTTCTCTCACTATTCCTCTCAATGGTGTTTCATTTCTACAAAGTGTGCTGCCACTGGGGGTGCATCATGATTTTCTTTACCAGCTCTTTCATGTGCTATTTTTATATCACTTCTGCATTTTTGGAACCTTTTCTTGGATGGTCCATTGGTTTTACCAATGTAAAACTTGGAACATGGACATTTTAGTAAATATATACGGTAGTCCGTATTACATGTGTAATACCCCCTATCAGGTACTTACACACGTTACAGTTACAATACCAGTAACATCCAGATTTATTGGAGAGCTTCATTATTTGTTTCTGGTATTTATGGACAGGGTCTGCCTGTATTAAGTGTGTATACAGTGATCGTCCCTTCTTGTACACTAGGGTGGGTTTATTCTTGATCTTATCACTGAGATCCCTGTCACCTTATATAAGTATATGCCAATATCTGGTCATAGCCTTGTTAATTACCCCTGTTGCCGTGATGTAGTTTTATATATCAAGGTAATTAATTGCTTTCTGAGAAAGGACCATACTAAAATTTAGATTGCTGTCCATAGAATTGAGTAAACCCTTGGCTTGTGTTTGTGTACCTTTTCAAATGACAAATACATCATCTATAGAGAGTACATATTTTATGCAATGTGCTTTAGAGAGGTCGCTCTGGTAAATAGATTCACTCTTCAGATAGCCTATATATAAATTGGCATATGATGAAGCGGCTGGACTGCCCATGGCAGTCCCAACCCTTTGCAAAAAATATAATCAAATTTAAAGTAGCTGATGTGCAGAATTAAAGACATTTAAATTCAGTTGGTAACGTTTCACATTGTTCAGTCCCCAATATTTATCGTATAGCTTCCAGTCCTTTATCGTGCTGAATATTAGTATGCAATTATGTAATGTCCATACTTAGTAGAATCCAGTCAGGGTACCATGATCCAATTGTCTTAAGTTGATCAAGAAAATCTTGAATGTCCCTTATTTAAGCCGAAAGACGTTTGACCAAAGGATTAAGGAAAAAGTCAATAAACTGTGCCATGGGTTGTAATACAGAGCCCACGGCAGAGACTATTGGTCTGAAGGGCAGTTTTTGTGGATTTTAGGAAGTCCATATATTAAGGGCCCATAAATTACGAATACCCGCAACATTTATTTCCCAAGGGTATAAATTTAGATGTGAACTTGTGATCCCCGGAGTCCCCCGAGAGAGGAGGACTCCCCAATCTACAGCCGCTGTCTTCACCTATAGACAAGCCCCCAATGGTCAGGAGACTTGCGCCTCGCTGTACACGGTTACATCCAGGTCTTAGAGCGCAAGGTATAGGCTGAGGCCGGGTATACTCTGGAAAACTGGAACACCAATGAAGCTAAACAGGAACTGGAAGACAAGAAAAGGACAATAATACAAGGAAAACAATAATATGAAAAGACAAGAACAATACTTGACTACAAGAACTAGAAAAGGCTACTAGCACTAATAGCAGGGAGCACTAGCTTGGCTATACTAAAAACTATAACAGGCAATGAGGATAACCAGTAATAAGCTTAAATAGACAGAGGGACCAATGGGGAACTGGAGTGAGAGTCTGATGCAGGATTGCCTGGCAAGAACAATTTTAAACATATTGGATCTCCTCCGTCCCATTCTACTGCCTGTAAGGATGGACGAGATAAGAAGAGGTGCCTGCGCAGCACAAGGAGAGACCCGACATGACCCAGAGAAGACACGCACTCAACTGGAGAAGGACGCCGCGGTATGACGTCAGCACCCAGGACGCGGCAGCCGCCGGAGATCTCCGAAGATGGAGTGAACTTCGGGAACAAGGAGCAGGTAAGAGTCTGACAGAAAAATCCCCTTAAACACAGTCCACTTCTGTTCAGTACATTTACCAGATAATAGCTTATCCCAGTTGACATTCTGAAGAGCTACTTTTAACTTGGGAAAATTTTATTTCCCGAAATTAAAAGTCTTTGTTAACCCAGCGCACTTTTCCCTTCGATAACATACTTCAAACAACACTATTTCATGGTCACTATTCCCTGATTGTGTATTGTATTGTATGTAGTTGTTTCCCAGTTCACTTTGCTTTCTGGAGTATGCATTGGATCCCAACAAATCTTCTGTGCTGGATGTAAGTGACGTTGTTTCCCTGCGTTTTTTGTACGCAGTAGGGCTCAGCACGGCTGCCATTGGGATCTATTGCAGCGTCCTTGTATGCCGCCCGGAAGCCATGGATACACAGTTCCTTCACTTATCTAGAACATTAATTAAGCAAACAATGCACAATTAAGAGCAAAGAAAATGGCATAGAAGACCAAAAAAAGTAAAAAAACAAAATAAGTAAAAAAAGGGGGACATTCTCACTATTGTCTCACTATTGTCATAAAGTCTTAAAAAAGTGAGAAAAATTAAGAAAAATCTAAAATAAAAATGATGATAATGATAGTAAAGATGAATAAGGCTTTATTCACACTTGGTCCATTTTCATCCATTTGAAGAATGGACATACATTTATCTCTCATAGGATTTCATATTACCGTCCACACTTGCTGCTGTTCCCATCCGGTCCATTTGAAAAAATGCTGCAGCATGTTTTATCATAAAAGAAATGAAAAAATGGCCAGGGAAAATGGCCAAAAAATTAACTGCGAATTCTAATGTAGACAAAGGGGTATATTTTAAATGGCTGTTAAATTTCCGCCGCCAGGTTTCCCGAGGTTTCCAAATCTGAATTACCGAAACCTGGAGGCAGAAAGTTTACATCGCATTCTCGCCATTTCAATTTGCCAACTTTGGGTTGGTGGAAAAGGCAGAGCTTGCAAGACGCCCGGGGGGAAGACAAGCGGGGGTTTGCCACATGGCGCACACTGCCCCCATCCCCCTGGTGGCAGCTGCCACCGTTCCCAGCAGCCCCTCTCAGCCCAAAAGCTGAGAGGGGCTGCTGGGAAGGGGTTACCCCTAGTCCCCTGCGGTGGAGACTACCTGACTCACAACCTTTCCCAGCAGCCCCTGGGGGGGAGGGCCCGCCAGCAGGGGCACTGATAAGTGCCTTTTGGGGCTTAAGGGGTCCTGCAGCTTAAACCAATTTTTTTTTTGCGCAGCGCAAAACGATGCGCAAAACAGGATTGGTTCAAGAGGGGTGTCAAGGAGGCCATCTATTGGTTCAAGAGGGGTGTCAAGGAGGCCATCTATGCCAAAATAAAGAAACCAAGGCTGAATAGAGGTGGGGGCTTGGCAACAACCGTCTGCCATATACAATGCTGTTTTGATGGGGCTTATGATGCAGCTGATGATGCCCTGTCCCAGCAGTGAGCATGCTTCAACCTTAAACTTGGAGGCAGATGTCACAGCTCATGATGCTAGCAAGAAAAAAAACACCCTTTATTCTGCTGTAACTTTGGATAGACTGCAGCTAGAAGCATGATCCTAGAGTAATTTTTAAGGTATGAGTGTGCTTTTTTAATAAAGGATAATTGTATGGAGACCGCAGTTCCTCTTTAAATAAATTCCAATTAATAATAAAGCTCAACTTGGAATAATTCACAACTACACAAAATCAGTTATTACAGTATATATGTACTTATTTTATTGTAATAAATTAAAATAATTCCATAAATAAAATTACACAGGAAAGTTTTTTGAGTAAATGATGAACCTGTTCTAAGGAATCCAGTCCTTTCTAATCATATTTTGTATTTAATACATTTTAGACTTATTGTTTCATGACCTGAAGTTCAGACCTCCTGAGCAAATTCCATTTCAAGTAACAGAAAGCCATTCTGGATGATTTTTAAAAGGAACAATGCACCATATTTTAATATTAGGGCTACAGTACAAGTAGTTTTCCAGTTTGGAGCTTCTGAAAACTTTTTATAGAAAAGAAAAATATTTTAGCATTAAAAATATATTTATACATGGAGAGTTCCATTTTGCAGATTCTTTTTAAACCATTACCTGTAACCTTTACATTTATACATGGCTATAATGGCAGAAAAATGTTGTAATCTGTACTGTATACTGTAGTTTTCTTTTCCTGGACTGCAACATGGCTATGGTCACTATAGGGTTAATCCCTTGCACCAATGCAGGACTTGAAGAGCAGTAAAACTGCTCACCCCTCTCCGGTCCTTTTAGATCTAGCATGAATAATGCCAGGCTGGCAAATATGTGACCACTGCCATGTTGCAGTCCAGGAAAAAGAAATAACTGTAAGTCCACATTTTCTGCTTTTTCTGGTTCCAATATATATGGGTGACATGCAAAATTATTTTTGGACAACATGAAAATAAGAATAAAATGCAAAAAACATACATACAGTAATTGGTAGTTCTTGTCTTCTTGATAAATTTATGGGCTAAGTTCAAATTGTCTGGCTTCCCACAGTTAGTATCCTCCCACCAAAATTATAATATATACAAACAATAGAATTCTAGTGTGCAAACAATTCTAATTTCATGGGTAAGTATGTTCACCCTTAGCACTCGTGGATTGAAGAGGGGTTCTATTTACAGCAAGCAAGGGAATTGGACACTCTTAGAGAAAAGTTTAGTACTGTAATCTGGTTGCGCTATACACCTCAGGCAATGAGTTGTAATAAAAAAGGAAGAAAAAGGGTTCCCTGTGTGGCTGCTTACACCGAACCTGGGCTAGAGAGGATTGCTAGGCTCACGTAAAAAGGAAGCTCTATTCTGGAGACAAAGGTGTAGAAGACTTTACAAACAAGACTCTAAAGGTTCGTACACATGTGCGAAGGCAGGTCCGGACCCTCCATGCACGATGTGTACGAACGTTTGTTTCGGCCGATAATCGGGCCATGTATGGGGACTTTATCGGCCGAAATAGCCAATTGGTCAGAGAACCGCCAGGCCGGTTGGGCAACAATCCCCGACCGAACTCCCGTTTTGGCCGATAAGGTGCCCATACACGGCCCGATTATCGTGTGTACGAACCTTATATTCAGTCTTCTTATTGTGTGAACCAACCCAAGCCTATGACTGTGGATTGCTTTGAAAGGCACATGGGGTTGAATCACCAACAGCCTTTTCATTGAGAAGAACTCCCAGGAAATATTTTTCCAGACTAATGTAAGTCTTTTTTATAATATATGTATCTCTTATAAAACTGTTTTGAATAGCTATAACTCTTGATTCTAAGCGATATTTTTTTGTTTTTCGTTTTTCTCTTGTTTATTCCATTATTTTATTGCAACTCACTGCCTGAGGTGCATAGGGCAACCAGATTACAGTACTAAACAATTCTAATTTCATATTTGCTATATCTCCATAAGGTTGCTGCTTCAAAGAGCCTGCTATAAACATAAACAGGTAGATGTAATAAAAGTTCTTATCTTTAAAAATGGTGCTTATTTTGCCCCAACATATGAGATGTTCGCTTTAGTAGCTAACATTTAATTAGTTGGGGCAAAATTAGCCCCATTTTTGATAATAAAAAAAGAAAATAAGAGCTTTTTTTTACATTGTTCTGAAAGTACTTTAAACAAGAGAGACAGTTTTAAGCATATAGGCCACATAGGAGAAGCTATCGGCTCATGCAGCCAAAAAGGCAAGTACCAGTAGGTTAGGACTCAGCTATATAAAGCAACCTTGATGTGGTAGCTGGGCTTAAAATAATTTGGCCAACTTGTTGAACAAATTACTTTTATTTATCCAAGGTTTATGGCAGGCTCTTTGAAGCAGCAACCTTATGGAGATATAGCTAATATGCAACTAGAATTCTATTGTTTGTATGCAAGGTGTTAAAACAGCATTGTACATGGCAGACAGCTGGTGTCAAACCCCCCCTCCCCATCTATTCAGGCTTGGTTTCTTTATTTACACATAAATAGCCTCCTTGACACCTCCTGAACCAATCAAGTTCCTTTGCCAATATGTTGACAGTTCTTTTTCCTTAAGATGCAGTTTCTTCTGTGCTGAATTGGCTCTTCTGTGCTGGGCCAAACTTTGGTGGTTTCCCCCACATACAAATCAGAGCACTCTTCACTGCACTGTGTATATGATGTTGCTCTTCTTATATTTCGTCATTGGGTTTTTCGGATGCACCAGATGTGGCCTCAGTGTGCTGTTTGGTTTAAGGCAGACAGGGATGCAGTGAAAATTCTTCTTAATTTCTTTGAGACCCCTGCTACATACATATGGGATAACCATGTTCTTTCTCCTGCTTACCTCCGTCACTGTTGGCATTTGTGTTCTTTTCTTCAGTTCTATTCCCTTTGACAAAGGCCCAGTCCTGATATCCACAAGTTTTAAGGGCTCATCTGAGGTGTTTAATTTCTTTAGCCTTCGCCTCTGTGCTAGTGGGGATGTTCTCAGCTCTATGTTGCAGGGTTCTGATGACACCCAGCTTGTGATCTAAAGGGTGGTGGGAGTCAAACATCAAATACTGATCTGTGTGGGTTGGTTTTCTGTAAACCTCTACTTTCAGTTTACCATTCTTCCTGACTTCTACAAAGCAATCCAAGAAAGCCAGTGTGTTGTTTTGTACCTCTTCTCTTGTAAATTGGATGTTCTGGTCAACAGCATTGATGTGTTCTGTGAATATACATTTATACATCTAGCCACATCCAAGCTATGAAGAATACTAAGCTGTTTTGACTTAGGATAAGCCTCTGACTGAGAAGCAGTACAGTCTGCAGAGTGACAGTCCTGGGAGGAGAGTGGGATCCAAGAACTTGTAAGTCTTGATTGAGGCTAAGGACAGAAGATAGGAACACAATTTTATGAAGCTAAAACTACCTTCTGGTAACCTAAGAATGAAAAAGAAATGTAATGTTCTGATATGTTAAGTACAGTAGTTTCTGCCACCCTTCATCTGGATTTTATGGGCCAAAAAAATAAAAGAAGTTTTGCAAGGAAACGTCCTCTAGGTTATGTCTCTATGACCAAAGGTAACAACTTGGCATTTTTGGCACCTTGCTTTAGTTTAAAGGATAACTGTATTGCCTCAATGTATTTTTTAAAAATTGCTTTAAAAAGAGTAAAGTTATGCAGCCCTCCCCATACATTATTTCCTGATTGCGAGCCTCTCTTTGTCTTTAAAGGGGAACTGTGGTCTCCAAACAAGTTGAATTTAAATAAAAGGTCAGTTTCCTACCTTTAAAACGAGCCATCATCCACCTCTCTACGTGCTCCACAGCCTAAGATATAAAGAAATTACTGCCCAGAAAGTTAATGGGTGGGAGGCTGACATGTGACATTCCTAAGGCTTCTCCTGCACAGTGCTGCCAGGAGGCACAGCCTCAGACTTCCTCAGTGTGTGAGGGAGACAGGAAGTCCCTCCTCCTCTCTGCTGTGTGAAGTCCTGACAGAGTAGGTAAGGGAATCTACAGCCCTTCTCTCCTACTATGTGAAAACAGCCTTTTCAGGCAGAGTTCTCACTGCCTGAAAAGGTTGTTTCACCAGAGGTCTCTGTGGGGGGGGTTCTGAGTTGGCCACAGCACCCACGAGTGGGCGGGGCTTGTGCACCAGTGGGTGGGTGGGGCTTATGCATCCATAAGTGGGTGGGGCTTATGCACCTGGGAGTGGGCAGGGCCACAGCACCATGTGTGGGCGGGCCACATGGGGCTGTAAGAGAATGGGCCAAGGGGGGCCTGCAACTGGAGGGACTATGGCGTCCATGAGTGGGAGGGAACAGGGGGGCTGCAAAGGGGAGGAGGAGACACAGGGCAGATTAACTGACATGGTTTCAGAGCAAAAAGCAGGAAGTGCAGGGGACCTGGTGATGCTGCTGCCATATGACACACAAAAATGTAAATATCTTCAAAACTATGCAAAATAAACAATGAAAATAAATTGCAAAAATTCTCAGGAGAGCAATTCCTATCAATTTACCTAAAGTCATTTTTGGACCACAGTTTCCCTTTAATTAGCCATGCTGTGAAGGGAGGCGTAACAATTCTGTCTGCCTCTGTCACTCAAAGCTAGCAAGCGAGAAAACACTCTGCCACCCACCCTTGATCAGCTTGGTTATGTAGGCTGTATCCTAGCAACAGGGAATTTTTAAGTTTGTTTGACTGGCAGAGGAGGAGGAGAGAGGTTGTAGCAGACATTCCCACCAGCCAATGACAAGTGCTATGTTAATTAAGGCCCTGGGCCACCTAGGAGATGGGCTTTTATCACTCATCTTTGCTGTGTGATATGTAAGGGAGGGCAGCACAGCTGTAAATGTGAGTAAGCAATTTCAGCTGCTGGATGTGTGGACATGTAATGTGGGTGGTGTTAGTTTTTTTATATTGTTGTCCTTTCAAACCACATGGCTTCCCTGTTGCTATCTTTTGTGCACAATGCATCTACATAATTTGTTTCCCCTATACCACTATACTACCATTTAAAAACAACAACATTGTACCTGTATCTTATAATTCTGATGGTGGTAAGAATGAGCAGCACTTGGTTGCTTGTCATACTGTTTAGTTATTCCCAATGTCACTCAACAGACTGAGCAAACGTTTTACTTTGTTTCCAAATGAGTGAAACACATTTTACCACATTACAAATAAACAATTTCTATTTCATTGAAACATTGCAAAACATAATAAAATAGGAAAAAATCCTATTTCACACTTTGATGGGTCAATATATGTTCTGATTTTCCTAATCTATTTTGTCAATAAAATTTGAATGATTTTGCAATTTATTTGGCCTTCATCTAGCTTTTCACGCAATAAAATACCATTGAATATAAATAATAAGTTTACCTGCCTGTATATGAAATATCAGTAAACTGTTAAATAAATATTGGCATTTCAAAACCTTTGGTAAAGATTACTTTTTCTGAGGAGTCAGTCGTACACCCACCCTTGAAAAATGTTCAGTGTACTCCTATGGAATGAATCCTTGCACACCTCCTTTTTACGTTGGTGCAGTGCTTTCCTGGCTGCTTACCACAAACAATGCACCTGATGAAGAGGATTGTCCTGAAACATTGTGAATTTATTTAATATTATTTGAATAAATTGTGAGTGCGGCTCTCATCGTCTTTAATTTACACCTATGGAATGCCAGATAATTTAATGGAGATTTACCTTATAGTTCAAAATTAAAATTTGTATGTATGTATTTTTTTATTATATAGTGCTATATATTCCACAGCACTTAAAAATTATGTTCATTCATTCACATCAGGCCCTGCCCTCAATAGCTTACAAACTAAGCACTTTTTTGACACATACAAACTATCAGTATGTCTTTGTGATTGGGGGGAAACCGGAGTGCCCAGAGGAATACCACGCAAGCACGGGGAGAACATACAAACTTGCAGATTTGTTTCCAAGGAGGATTCAAACACAGGACTAAGCACTGAGCCACCATGCTAAAAATTAGAGGCTAAAACATTTTTATCCTATTTTTTCCCTTCTACAACAAGTCAGGTAAATGCTTAAATCCCAGACATTTGTAGTCTTTCCTCATCTTCTCATGATCTCTGTACTTTATCCCTGACCCACCACCAGGTATGTGGCCACCAATCAGATAGTGATCTTAAAGTGAGGAATTTTTTTAGACTATTTTAGAATATATATATATATTTTTTTTCTTCCTTTGGATCATCTGTTAGGTAGGAAGTCTGGGTATTGCTGAGTAGGTTGGATATAATGTATGGCCATACACATGATAGCTGTTACTATGTTTAAGGTAGAGTTATATTTAGGACATTGTGTCTTTAAGCTAACCTGATAAAAGCCCTTTTAACCTATATTGCGAGACACTGACAAAGCCGCAAGACTTGTTGAGAATTTTCCTAACCATGGATGATATACCGGAGGCATTTTTAAATTGGTTGAAACAAACAGGGAAAGATGAGGTTATTTCTGATGGGTCTGAGAAAGCTGCCTGTTCCGAAGCTTCACCAAAAAGAAGATAAAAAAATTACCAGAGAAGGGTAAGGCAAAAGGGAAACTGCCAAAAAAGGCCTCACGCAGCAAGTGGATTTGGTTTCAGCTTCCACAGAAACACCAAGTTTAGCTAATCAGCCTGCATTAAGTCTTCCCTTCACCCCCGGACTGGTATCACCTACCAGTGGTGAGATTTCTTGCACAATGGCGGGAATACCTGATCAAAATGTGACCCCTGGAGTTACTAATCTGTTGGGTAATTTGCCAAAGGCTTTAACTGTGGGTTCAGTTCATATAGATGTGCCTGGATTACCTTCTTCTGTGGATAATAAGTCTACTCCTCTGGCAACAGCAACATTGGTGAGCTCATCCGGTGACAAGGTTCAGTTCGCTAATGCCAACGCTTTACAAGACTCATGTAATATCTTTTCAATTATGCCTAGTTTAAAAGACTATTTAGATAGCTATTTAAAATCTTGTTCTCCTGGCACAGCCTTAGAGCAACAGAGTGCGGGGGTTCATGAAGTTAATATTAAAGACGCAGACACATGTGAGTTGACCCCATTGTGTTTACATTTAAGCCATTCAACTAGGGAAAAAATAATCAAGGGTGAATATATTGATATTTTGACTCTGTTACCAATGCTTAGAGAAGTGCAAAAGAAAGAAGGTGATAGTCTGAAAGAGGTTGATAAAAAACTTATGGTGCCCAGCAGAATTGATTGCAAGCGTTTTGTATTTATGCGAACATCGTTTGTTCTAAGTTTTCTGAGAAGGGTCCCGGTCTTTTTAAGTATTTAGTGGCAGATGCATACATGACATATGGGGGACTTGGGTGGTATTTTTACGATGACAGGTTTCGTCAGAAATAATCCACCCACAAAAGCCTTCAGTGGGGAGTCAAGGATGTGGATCTGTGGCTCTCTATGATGTCAGCTAGATCACATCAAGAAATGTGTGGGTTTTTTGGCCAAGGCCCTTGTTTCTTCTTTGGCCCAATCTAATAACCCCTGCTGGGTTTTTAATGAGGGTTCGTGTTAATGGCAAAGTAACTGTCGCTTTCGATATGAATGCTCATTATGCAACGGGCCACATTCTTCTACAAAATGCAGCAAGCGTTTTCTCGGCGGCTTCAGCAGACAGGGCAACAAGTTTGGTGGGGTCTGACAATCCCAATTATTCTGCCCGAAATGCTGCCTTTTCTACAAATTTACCCAAATAGGGTTGACGCTAGGATAATTAAGACAGGTTTTGAACAGGGTTTTTGGATCCCTTTTGAAAGCAAAGAGGTTCCGGGAGCATTCCCTAAGAATTTGCCTTCTATATCAGTTGCCCCAGATATAGCAATGGACAAATTGTATAAAGAGTTAGCTGAAGATAGGATTGCAGGCCCCTTTTTATATCCCCCACTCCCAGGTTTTCCTGTTAACCTTTAGGTATGGTCCCAGAGAAAGGGCCTAACCAGTTTAGGCTCATTCACCATCTGTCATTTCCTTTTGGCAGCTCGGTAAATGACGATATCGATGCTAATTTGTGCACAGTACATTACGCTTCATTTGACAAGGCACTCTCCATATTGAAGCAGACTGGACAGGGGTCCTTATTGGCTAAGTGTGATATTAAATGTGCGTTTACGTTACTTCCAATTAATCCATCCTGTTGGCATCTCAGGAAGCTTCTTTTTTTGACAAATGCCTGCCGATGGGCTGTAGCATTTCTTGCTTTTACTTTGAATTCTTTGCAACATTCCTTCAATGGGTAACACAGGAGCTGGCTGATTCCAGATGGATTTTACATTATATTTATATGATTTCCTTTTCACGGGGCCTGCAAATTCTTCACACTGTCTTCACATTTAAAGCATTTCTTTTCATAGCCCAAAAATTTGGTATTACCATTTTGGTATTCCCATAGCACAACAGAAACCAGAAAACCTTAAAACTTTTCAAATTTTAAATTGTTTACTATTAAATTTAGAAAATGTTTGTTGGTCTTGTTATGAGTTCCTTATGTTTCATTTAGGATTTCTTCTCATGTTTTTTCTAGCCCTTCATATAAGTGAGCTAGTCAGACATTCCTCGGGTGGTCTGTTGCTTTCCGATATGCTACTTACTGGTGATACGTTAAAAATCACAATTGGAAAGTCTAAGACTGACCAATTGGGCTTTGGTAAAATGTTCTGGCTTAGACAGTTCCATTGGTGGAGTTATGTCCAGTCAGGGCTTACCACGAGTTTATCACAGTCAGACAGCTTAATCCAAGCCCCTTACTATCCCATCAAGATGGTTTGTGGCTTTCTGTTTTTCAATTCAGGAAGGTTTTTCAACATACCTTAACCAGAGCATGTTTAGATCCCTCCCAATACAAATCGTTAACGGCGCGGTATCGCTAAAAAGCGATACCGCTGCTTTAAAAATATAGCCCTAGGTCTCTCTAGGATTTAGGTTGCTGGGCCTCTTCAAGATATAAATTCTAAATTTTTGCTGCTTTGATTGATGTGCTCCGGTTTTGTCTTCTAGGTTTTTGACAATTAAAGGTGTGGATTTTGGAGCAATCCTATGTCTTTTGGGCTAGACACCGAGCACATAGAAGACCTTATGGCATCAACCTTGGTTTTCTTTCTACCGAAGTTAAAATCTATTGGTTATAGTACGTCTTCGGGGAGCTGTTTGGAGTGACTTCTTCCCCATGATCTGCTGTCATATCTGAATGGGGTGAACCTAATATAATTGTCATACACCTGGGGGGGAATGATTTGCGGGAGACGAAGTTAGTGGAGATTCTTAGCCAGGTGCGTAAGGACCTTGTACTTCTATACTTCTCAATGCCTGAGGGGATTTTTGCTTGGCCTCATTTGTGAGGCCCAGCAATTTCTCGCCTCATTTGACGGGTTGAACAGCGTCTTAGGTGTAGAAAGAAATGTAACCATGCAATAGCGAAGTTTGCTAGGTCTATCAACAATGCCCTAACCAAATTCTACTGGCGGTTCCCCCAACGAGCCATGGGAAACAAACAGAAATGGGCAAAATTTGCGCATCTCTAATTTCAGACACCAGTAGCTGCACCAAAATTTTTTTTTAATTAATGCACTTTGATTACTTCTATGGGACATATTATTGCTACCATAGTAAAATACTACTTAGTATGAAATAAGTTAAATATCCATTGCTCAAACTAAAAATTTAACTTAAGTTTCCCCCAAACACACACACACCCCAACTAACTTTTATGTCAGTATTTAACTTTAAATGAGCAATTCAGAAATCATACAGTTTGTATCTGCTATATTTTTGTATCTCTTTGGGTAAGAGCTATATAAAAATTAGAGCTGATGGATCTTAATTGTAATCTGTTAAGCTTAATGTTTTGTTACCATGCTATTCATTTTTTCTAGATGTGTTAGTCTTTCACACACAAGTTCTGCTATTCTTTTCCTTCAAAATTGTAAATGTCGGACGCTAACCTTCTGTTTACTGTGTACTACAAGTGGATGGATTCAGCGTGCAACTGAGAGATAATGAGATCTCTTGACAGAACCAATTATAGTTAATAAAACTGGATGGGCTAAATACACATAGTCATTTTTAATTAGCTGCCAAAATAGAAGCCCTCTCTATACTTACTCATGAATTACAATTACACCTCAGTTTGTGATGAAAATACCATTTATCAAGCTTTATCATTATTACCCATGTTCTTCACAGGTGTTTGTTCCTATGCACGCAGACAGTGTAAAGAATATTTCTGTATAAAAAAATTAACTTTATTAGCAAAAGGATTTTAGATAAACATTTTAGATAGAATACATTTTGGTGTACAGTAGACAGGAAAAATTCCAGCTAGTATGCCAGTACGTGCAGGAACAGATAAAAACATAGTGGGCCCCACCAACCTTTTCTCCATAACAAGAATCCATTAAAAGTACAAAAAAGCCTGTCTTACATTTCTTCTGGGCTAATTTTGGCTGCATAAGCCCCCAAAAATAAATAAAATACCCTATAATAGGAGGACTAAACTTATATTTGTTAATCCCAATGAGAAAACTTTCCATATTGTTTCCAGTACAACTCACAGCCTATGTAATCTTCAAATAGCCTTGTGAGCATGTGCACCTATTATAGGCTACATTTGCCTGCTGGATAGCACAAAAATGAATACCTTTTAAATGCTGGTGTTACCCTCCCCACCCCTCACCTTCCAGTAATCACAAGATTACCGGGTGATTACTGCATCACGGGAACCCAGAAGGAAGAGAAGAGTGGAAGGTAAGTATTATATCTCCCTAAAAGTTTCTAAATGAACCAGCTTTTTTTGTGTTTGCTCTGGTGGGTCAGTGTTCTATTCCCCAAACTTACTACAATTTTATTTTTGTTTTTTTCTGAATGCTTGAAAGAAATAAACAACAAAAAATAATTCTATTTTTTTGTATGAAAAGCAAAGGAATGTTTGGCGAAACAGAGATGGTTTTCAACATTTTTAATCTCATCACTGTTAATACTTTCTTCTGGGTATGATATGCAGGAGCTGCTGTAATAGAGGTGGTTCTCTGTGCTGTAATATGTTTCTAGGGGGAAAGGCAGCAGCTTTCTTGTTTTAATCTGCTATGCTATGCACATGAAGCATCCAATAGCAGTCTATGACTTTGAGTAAGACTCAAAGTATTTTTCATGAAGTGGCAGCCATTGAATACCATTAGTTGGTTCATTAGATTTCTGACAGCATGAAATGTGTTCATTTGTGTGTATCCACTCCAGATGATTTAACTTCTTTATGGGGCATCTTATGCAGTTATATAAAATATATTAAAAACATTTGTATTTAGATGACACATTAAAAGTGTACTAATAGGGAATATAATTCAGCAAGATAAGGTTAATAGGCGTTGTGTTTGTGCTGGAAAGCTGTTGTTATCTGTTGAAAACTTAAGCCTCGTACATACGTTGCATAACTTTCGTATGAAGCAGCCGACGAACGTTTAACAACATTAACGCTAATCCTCATAATTGAAATGACATCTGTACACACAGCAACAATAGTCACCACGATAGTCGTTAGATATTGACGTTCGTACGTAACGTAACTTTTGTATTTTCACGCAATTACGAAAGCACCACAAGCGCCTTTTATATATTTTTTCTTGGAACATTAACAATAATCTGCCGACCATGTACAAATATATGATAATCGGCAGAACAAATCCACCAGACTGATCGTCGGAAAAAACCGACAACAGTCGACGGTCGTTGGTCTTTGACGATTGTTGATGCTATATTTTCAGAACGAATATCGTGTGATTGCTCGTTCGTCGACTGCATCGTATGACAATTATCCAACGTGTGTATGAAGCTTTAGACATTCAAGAACATCAGTTTCTTTGATTTTGGGAACAAATTGGACTTGTGTTCGCAGCAGTGAACAAACAAGTAATTCTGGCTGACAAAATTTAATTCCAGATCTCAGTTCAGTTTTGGGTTGGAACTTAGAATTAATCTTAGAATTGTATATATATATATATATATATATATATATATATATATATATATATATAAAGAGAGAAGGGTTCAGGCGCACTCCATGGACTAAACATAACTTTATTGTAAGGGCAGTAGGCCAAAAGAAACCTACGCGTTTCAGCCCGATACTACTGGGCTGTACTGCTGGCAGCACCCGGGCATTTGTCCAGTAACGGAGTGCATCGGATCCCTCCTTATACTATATATATATATATATATATATATATGTATAAATTATACATATTTAGACTTTGGTCTTTGGTTGGTGGTTTCAGAAAGTTTGATAAAGCTGATGAATACTACTAAAGAAAGCTGCAAATGCTCTGCCCTTAACAGATTTGACTTTGGGTTTGGGGGTCTGGGCAAATTCTGAATTTAAAGGCTACTATTCCTTTTTTAAAACGCAAGAAAGTAACCTAACTGTACAACATCCTTTGCCAGATGTTCTGTTGTAAACAGAAAAAAATCAACAAGAAGAAGTGGGGGGAAAAAAGACACCACCAATTCAACCCCCCTCCCCCAATAAAGTGTAAAATCCTACTACAGTGAGTGGAATTAAAGGACAATTATACTCACCTTCCCTCCACTCCTCTTCTTTGTTCATTACCTTTTACCCAGGGTGAGGACGTGAACCACTAGGTCCTCACTCCTGGGTTCGCGTAACTTAAAGCACAGTCTTAGTGCAATGCTGCTCTTGTAGGCTCTGCCCCCTCCTCTCCTTGCACGACGGGGCTAATAGGAAGGCACACTTGTTGCAGAGAGTGCCTTCCTATTGGCCTCGACGGGGAGGAGGGGGCGGAGCCTACCAGAGCAGCGTTGCACTAAGACTGCACTAAGTAACTGTGTATGTACAGTGACTGGCCACACCCCTGATCTGTCACATGCTTCCTTGCATAATCTGTCCTACAAAAGGATTGGCTAGAGGCTACTAGTGGGTGTGACCAACTGCTACAAGTTCCTGCAGTATTTTAGAACTGAGCATGTAAAAGAACATAATGGTCAGTGACTACACTGTAAGATACTGGAATGCTGGGAAATATAACACAAACCTGATGCTATAAAGGTAAATTTCTCAACAACCATATCAAAATGAGAGGTGACACAAAGATGACCATGTTTATAACAATGAGATCTAACTTCTGATTACATTTTTCTGAGGCTTTAGTTGTCTTTTAATTAATTACAAATCCTGGAAGGTCAAGGTGAAGAATTACAGGAGTTAAATTGAATTCAACATTTTGTATTTCATTAAGAGTGCTACTGTTTCAGTGTTAACAAATATTGTCTTGATTATGAAGGAAGTTAAAGGATAAGTGCACTGTAAAATCAAGTTATGTTCATTTGGTAGCTGCAGTTTTAAAAATACTGTTGCCATCATTTTTTTACCTATGTCCCTCTAGAGCCTACCTTTGTGCCTTGAAAGTTGCAGACATCTTGTTACTGGTTTGCTGAATGTTAAGCTCTGACCCTCTGAGATTTCTTCTGCATTCTTCTGCTTGAGCCTCAAACAGTATTGCTTGTGAATTCTGTGCACTCTCCTGCTTGAGCCTCAAACAGTAATGCCTGTGAGTTCCGTGACTCCTGCCTTTTATATGCCAGACTCTCTGAAGGCACAACCAACACAATACACAAATGGAACAAATTCATCCCCACGATAGAAGATACAGACTGGAATGAGATGGCCGAATCACACCTTCAAGTCTCACCAGCCGCAGCAAACAAATTAATGCAATTTTACATTTTGCATCAGGCCTATATTACTCCTCTCCGAAAAGCACACATGTCCCCAACACATGACCCAGCCTGTTCTGGTGAACCAGCAGATTTTTGGTACCTGATTTGGGCATGTCCCAAGGTATAGCAATTCTGGTCCAGAGTCACTAAACACCTTTCAAGCCTACTACAACTCCCAATTCACATGGAACCTAAATTGTGCTTGCTGGGGATTCCCGAGGAAAACACTTGGGACAAACACCGGCTGTCATTCCTTCGGGAATCACTATTCTATGCCAAGAGAACCATAGTGCTAGCATGGAAGGCCCCGAATCCCCCAAGGTTGCCACCTGGAAATCTTTAATAAACAAATGTTACCAATGTTGAGACTCACATACTGTACCCGAGGTACCCTAAGGAAATTCAATAAAATCTGGTCCTCATGGTATGGCTCATTAGACACAAATACCAATATGTAACCACCTGGCTATATTGAACCGAAACTAAAGCCGTCAAAACACCTGATTCTGTACCACACAGGGAAGAAGTGCTAGATATTTTTAATAAATACACTACTGCCCCTATCTTACCCACCATCACTGACCCCACCACCTACTATATCGTCCCCCGTGTCCAGGGACAGGTGTAGAATGGAGAATCTACTCCAGTTTGGGAGAGGGGTAGTAATATGTAAAGTACTAATTTGTGAATCTGCATGACTCCTGTATTTCAATCACTGTGAAATAACATAAATGACACAACCATTTATTATTGTTTTTGTTCATGTTTGTTTATTTTTTTAATAAACAGTTTTAAAAAAAGGGTGGACATGCCCTTTAAGACGGGAAGAAAAGAAGTTTAGTCTTCCAAGATAAGAAGGGGTTTTTTACTTTGAGAATGGTAAAATGATGGAACTGTCTTCTATTGGATGTGGTTATGGCAGCTTCATTGGATAGTTTTAAAAAAAAAAGCTGTTTGAGTTCCTAAAAATAAAGAATGTTGCATGTTACTGGTATTGATGGTATTGATAAAGTTGGAGTTGATCCAGGGATATTTCCGATTGCCACTTAAAGTTGGGAAGGAATTTTTGTGGGTATTGCTGAGTAGTTTGGACTATGTGGGCGTTATCCAACCTCAAATATTATACTACATCTTCATCTGGATATTTTTTGAGCTTTGGAATTTGTCTCTATAATTCTAGAGGCACCTGGTCTAAAAAATTGTATGTGAGCAGATGGAACCAGTAGATTATCAAACTTGATTCTATATCATTAACATTAGATGCATTATAAATATTAGAATAACACTTTGAGCATTCATCTAATACAACAGAGATCTTCAGTGGTATGAAAAATAATAAGTTATTTAAGATGAATAGGGGAATTCAAAATCGGCAAAATACAGTTGTGTTCAAAATTATTCAACCCCCACTGAATTTGAGTGTTTTGGCCAGTTTGACATTGATTTTGATAATTTCAGTCATCTTGTTTACAATTAATTTAAAGAGACACTTGTAAGTCAGACAAATATAACATAACATTTATAATGAAATAACCACAAATGTATTTTCAGTGCTCACAATCATTTTTATCAAAATCAGTTTATTCACCCCCAAGTGACATTCATTCTTAGTACTTAGTACAACATCCTTTTCAGTTATAACAGCTTTAAACGTGAAGCCTAGCTGACACAAGTTCTAACGGTATCTTAGCCCATTCTTCATGGGCAAAAAGCCTCCATTTCAGTCACATTCTTAGGCTTGCACGTGCATTGCTTTCTTTAAGTCCCACCAGAGGTTCTCACATCAGATTAAGTCTGGTGACTGCGATGGCCACTCCAAAAGTTCCAGCCTTTAATCTGCAACCATGCTCTAGTGGACTTGTAGGTATGCTTGGATCATTGTCCTGTTGAAAGTCCAACGTCTCCCAAGCCTCAGGTTTTGTTATGGACTGCATCACATTTTTTTCCAATATCTCCTGGTACTGAAGAGAATTCATGGTACCTTGCACACGCTGAAGCTTCCCTGTACCTGCAGAAGCAAAACAGTCCCATACTGCAGTCGACTCTTCTTATTCTCCCAGCAAGGGGGTGCGCCTGGGAGTTCTGGCATGGAGGCCTTCATTATGCAGTGTGCGCCTATTTCTGAGCTGAAACTTCAGTACCCGCATCTGACAAATCTTTTCAGTTCCTCAGCAGTCACCACAGGGACTTTTCCCACTTTGCGCTTCGGTAGCGCACACAGTCGAAGTCGAAGCCACGACCAGGTAGCATTTCCACAGTGCCCTTTGCCTTGAATTTGCGAATGTGCTTCCTATGGTGTCTCTTGGTATGTTTAACATCTTTGCAATCTCTTATAGCCATTGCCTTCCTGGCAGAGAAATCACCATTTCTCTTGTCTTCCTGACATTCTCTTGACTTCACCATGTTGTAAAACACACCATAAATGTCTAGAGGAGCTAAGTACATAGTCATTTTAAATCTGCCTATTGGTGCTTATTATGCTTGATTGCAGCTCGATGACAATCCACATTGTTTCAAACCCTGATCGAAAACACCCTTGAATGAACCTCTGTTCTTAAGAGTGGTAGTCTTTAAGGGGTTGAATAATTGTGTCAATGAAGAAATCACAAAAAAAACATTTAATACTGTATTATAAAAACAATTAACGTAATTTTAGTTGCATTTGGTTTTTTAAAAAGTCCTTGTAAGATTTCATTCTGAACACAATTACCAATGTACACTGAATTCCCTAAAACCATTTACAGCATTGGGGTTTGAATTATTTTGAACACAATTGTAACTCTAAAACCCACAAAGCCCAATGTTAAATCAGGTTAACATGGGTTTTAGGCTTAATTTTGGAAATAGCGCAGCGCTTACTATACAATACCCCGTAGGTTAGGTTTTGTGCTACCTGACGCAAATCTTAATGGAGGATAGAGACTTTAAGGCAGTGCAAACACAACGTCTTACCTTTCTGCAATCCCATGATGCAATACAGGACGTAACTGTATTGCGGGATCACGGAAAGGGAAGTCGTTGCTGTTAACGATATTGAATCTCGCTAAAAATCTTTATTGTCAAATGAACAGGAAATACAGTATACAACATGTATATGTACATTAATATATATGCCGTATTGTATTGTGGGATCGCGGAAAGGTAAGGCGCTGTTGTTAACGATATTGAATCTCATTAAAAAGCCTTATTGTCAAATGAACAGGAAATACAGTGTACAACATGTATATGTACATTAATATATATTTATTTTTTAATTTGAGGAAAGTAAATGACTACACTTGGAAATTCACTAACATTTATAATTTCATTGCCCTATGTACATGGAGTTAAGTTGTTTCAGGTCACATTCAGAAACAAGAAATAACTGGAATTTGAGTCACACCAACTGGATGTGTTTTAGGGCTTCCAGCTGTTCTAATTCAGAACAAAAATAGCAAAACTGGAAATTTCCAGCTGTTGACTATAACAGATTATATACAATAATAAAATGCTTCACCTCAGATCTAGTGGATATAATTCCCAGTCATAGTAATCTGAAACTCATCTTAAGTGAGTTCTGCAGTGAATCATGGTTCCAATAAATTTGTAGTTAAGATCATATTTCAAGTTAATTGTGCATTTGGGGTTCTGGTGTGTTTGGGTGTTTTTTGCAGTATACAGTAGTATTTTTGCAGTATACAGTAGTATTTTTGCAGTATACAGTAGTATTTTTGCAGTATACACAGGTAAGATTGTTTTGTTGAAATTGAGAATATTACATCGGATTTGGTGTTAATTGTATGAAAGTGATAATTGTTTCTGCCGTAGCCCAAAAGACGATTTTGGTAAGTTCTGTGTTGTAGCTTTTAATGATTACTATATTAGATAATAAATGCTGATATTTGCTTGGAGTTAATAAACAACATTATTTAAAGTATGGGTGACATGTTATCATTATGCAGTTCAGAGTGTCTGCCCAGGAGATTAGTAAATACAAACCACTGGATAAATCTCAAATTTGTTCCACCAATAGTCTTAACTATAAAACAAATACATGTAAACTCCCCACATTGAAAACAGCTGTAAGCATATTTTCATGCTAGAAGTTAGTTGGACGTCACTTCAGTATTTTATTCCTATCCATTCAGTATCACATCTTCTTTAATTGTGTATGCCACTTTTTTTTGTCATGAGTTGTGGGACGTACTAGCTTTATTTGTGATCATGTACTGATGGGACCCAATTGAGTCCGATTAAAACTGATTTAAGATTGCCTCAGGTATGTTTTCATACGTTTATTAGTCACATTCATTTCACTTTTCATGCTTTACTGTTATATCAGTTTTATGTCAGGTTTCACTTTTGTTGACAGAATGATCCATTTTTTAAAATGATAAAACCACATTCATCATCTTCCAGCAGCTATTTCCATTTGCTAATCCTACTCTGTTTTTAACCTTGGAGTACCTGTTTGTCCACATGTTTTCTTTCTAACTTCTTACTTTACATGAACACTTCAAAAGCACCCGATCCTTTTGCTTTGTATCTTTCTTTGAGGCTGTATTTCTCTCTCTTAATCTTGTGTACTTTTGGTATGAGAACAAGTCCCTTTATCTGTGACTATGTCTCTCTCCCTCTTTCTGTCATTATGCTTGAATCTTTGTATGTGCGCATATGTGTGTTGTACTCTTTTTTTATTCTTTGCAAGCCTTTATCCAGAGGCAAAGTACAAAAGAGCAATCAGCAGCTTACATCAGTTATTACCTTGCAGAGAAGATACACGGATGCACTGATCTTGTTAATAGAGATTAGAAATGGTCCCAGTTTCAAAGCAAACCTGATTCAAAACTCTGGGTTACCAAAATCTAAGAATCAGATTTTCAAAACTTGGAACTTGTGATTCAAAAATTGAAAATCAAATTTTAGAAAATAAAAATAAAATAGATTGGAAAATCTAAAAACTGAAAAATTCCAATTCATGTGGGTTTTAATCGGATATTCGGGAACAGTTTCCGCAAAAACACAGTCAGAATGAAACTGACCAGTTTCATTAATCTCTAATGGAGAGAGAACTTCTTCTATATTAAACAAACCAAACACCCTAAAGAAAGACAAAATTCATGGATACCAGAAATTGTGGGAGCTGGTATAAAATAAGGATAAACAAAGGTCAGACTGCAGTGCTAGACAGTTAGTTAAGAAGTTCTAATCAACTATTATTTCCAGGAACTAAATATTTAATTTTTACAGCTACGAGATCTCCTGGCTCATCTTGCTTCCTTGGCCTCCTAAGGTAAGTTCTGGTTGCACCACATGCTTCACATGACGTCAATGAGCACACGCGTCAGGGGGAGGATAGAAAAAATGTTTTAGTCAACTTAAGTTTTAAAGCAACAGCTTGCCAGTAATCAAATTTTTTTAAGTTGTACATTACCTTTGATGGGCTACTGTAAAGATTCAAGATTTATTTACATTAAGAATTTTCACTTAATTTCACATTCCTAGGAAGTATCAAGGTCACCGCCAGGAAAAGGTAAGGTTGGAAAGATCAATCTACTGTACAAAAAGATCATTGCCAATATAGTATAGAAGGGCTAGTATAGAAGGGCTTTGGTATATAGTATAGAAGGGCTTTGGTACATGCATTGTTTAGTCAATGTGAAGCAGGGTCATATGTGACATTAATAACATTGCAAACCAGCCCTGAATGAATCCTTCCATGTTATGACAAGGTCCCCTGCACTGTAAATGCTATCCTATATATCCTGTATATCCTTTCCTTCTCCTTCCTGGTTCTTCCTGGTTCTTCTAGTTAGCAGCTGTCAGTCAAGGATGTAACAGATGAAATCATCATCAGCCAATGATTAATTTCTAGTCCCCTCTTTTTATAAGCAGAAGGGGGAGAGCATCATAGCAGATTAGCCCCATGTCATTTAGCTATTGAACTATTGTAGTTTTGGGCTTTGGGGGAGTTTCACCTATATATAAGAAGTGAACATGCCCTTGTAAGCGTCCGTTTGAATGTGGTTCAGAGATTCAGCCATCCTAGACATAACAGCAACAATAGACAGGTACTGTTACATGATATGGCTACACTGCATATATTACTATACTGTACAATATAAAATTGAGGCTTAGCGTTCGAGATCTGCTATACAATGCCATGTGTATAATACTCTTATGATAAAAGATTTGTAGAATATATCTTTGAAGCCACGGCAAGGAGAATGCAGCAGTATCAAGCATTCATGTGTCATTCCCTGTACCTATACCTAATCTGGTTTACCATAAAATCTTTTGAGATATTTTGATGAGTCTGTTTATTTATAGTAGGAGTCTTCAGGGTAACAAGGACAATGGAATAAACAAAGGTAAGTGCATTCTAAACCAACATCAGAGTGCAGACACTTCAATATTCTTCCCTCAGGAACAACTGCACTCTAAATAAACGATTGTATTTTCCAATTGGGAGTGCAACCCTCAATTTTGTTTTTGTTTTCTTACAAGGACAAAGCCCTACAGTGAATCCTTTTTTAAGGCACCTACACTTATTTACATAGTGTCCAGGAACAAAAAGCTTAAATGCAAATTACAGAAATATTGCAATTTATTAATGTTATAACCAGTGGCGTATCTACGTTAAAACATTCGGGGCACGTGCCCCGGATGTTTGGCAAAGTGCCCCGAATGTTTTAACTGCCTGTGCCCCCTGCAAGTGCCCCGAATTTACGGGTTTCCCGGCTGCGCGAACCTCTGGGCACGTCGCGCAGCCGGTGCATGCAATGACGTCATGCGCAATGTCGGCGTGCCGATGTCAAGAGCGCGCCGGCGCGAAAGAGAGATATCAGGGAGGGAGTCCAGATAGGTAGCAGTGCACCGTAGCAGTACTAGCAGCAGAGCCTAGATATTAGATAGATTAGATAGATAGCAGTTAGATAGCAGAGTTAGATAGATAGATAGATAGATAGATAGATAGATAGATAGATAGATAGCAGTTAGTTAGATAGATAGATAGATAGATAGATAGATAGATAGATAGATAGATAGATAGATAGATAGCAGAGTTAGATAGATAGATAGATAGCAGAGTTAGATAGATAGATAGATAGATAGATAGCAGAGTTAGATAGATAGATAGATAGATAGATAGATAGATAGATAGATAGCAGAGTTAGATAGATGATAGATAGATAGATAGATAGATAGATAGATCGATAGAGATAGATCGATAGATAGATAGATAGCAGAGTTATTAGATAGATAGATAGAGAAGGATAGATAGATAGATAGATAGAGAGATAGATAGATAGATTAGATAGATAGTATATAGATAGAAGAGAGATAGATAGATAGCAGAGTAGATAGATAGATAGCAGGTTAGAGTAGATAGATAGATAGCAGTTAGATAGATAGATAGCAGAGGAGTTAGTAGATAGATAGATAGATAGTAGAGAGTAGATAGATAGCAGAGTATTAGATAGAATATAGCAGAGTTAGATAGATAGATAGCAGTAGATATAGATAGATAGATAGATAGATAGATAGTAGATAGATAGATAGATAGATAGATAGATAGCAGAGTTAGATAGATAGATAGATAGATAGATAGTAGGGATAGATAGATAGATTGATAGATAGATAGATAGATAGCAGAGTTAGATATATAGATAGCATAGATAGATAGATAGTAGATAGATAGAGATAGATAGCAGAGTTAGATAGATAGATAGATAGATAGATAGCGATTAGATAGATATTAGATAGCATGAGGTAGATAGATAGATAGATAGATAAGCAGAGTTAGATAGATAGATAGATAGATAGCAGAGTTAGATAGATAGATAGCAGGAGTTAGATAGATAGTAGATAGATAGATAGATAGATAGATAGATAGATAGATAGATAGATAGATAGCAGAGTTAGATAGATAGATAGATAGATAGATAGATAGATAGATAGAGTAGATAGATAGTAGATAGATAGATAGATAGATAGATAGACAGAGTTAGAGTAGATAGAAGATAGCAAAGAGGTAGATAGATAGATAGATAGCAGAGTTATTAGATAGATAGATAGATAGATAGATAGATAGATAGATAGATAGATAAGATAGATAGATAGATAGCAGAGATTAGATAGATAGCAGGTTAGATAGATAGATAGATAGATAGATAGATAGATAGATAGATAGATAGATAGCAGTTAGATAGATAGATAGATAGATAGCAGTTAGATAGATAGATAGCAGAGTTAGATAGAAAAATAGATAGATAGATAGATAGATAGATAGATAGATAGATAGATAGATAGCAGAGTTAGACAGATAGATAGATAGATAGATAGCAGAGATAGATAGATAGCAGAGTTAGATAGATAGATAGATAGATAGATAGATAGATAGATAGATAGATAGATAGATATATAGATAGATAGATAGCAGTTAGATAGATAGATAGCAGAGTTAGATAGATAGATAGATAGATAGATAGATAGATAGATAGATAGATAGATAGCAGAGATAAATAGATAGCAGAGATAGATAGATAGAAAGATAGATAGATAGCAGAGCTAGATAGATAGATAGCAGAGTTAGATAGATAGATAGCAGTTAGATAGCTAGATAGATAGGTAGCAGTTAGATAGATAGATAGATAGCAGTTACATAAATAGATAGATAGAGAGACACAGAGAGATAGACAAGAAGTAGATAGGCATGGTTAAATAGATAAACAAGGGGCAGTATATAGAGTTACAGAGAGAGAGAGAGAGAGAGGGACAGATAGAGATAGATAGGGGCAGAGGTCCATGTAGAAGGTACAAGAATGTCTCCCAGGCCAAAGGTGTGGGCAAGCATCTGACTACAACTGAACACAGCAGTAAGTTTTAAAAGACCAAATTGCTACCGTATATAATGAAATTGCCAGTTTACTGTGCCTTTGTGTATTATCTGTTGTATTCAATTAGATCAACTGGACTTGAAATGTAGTTCTTGAAGACGTTTCGCTAGTCATCCGACTGGCTTTCTCAATTCTGAATTGAGAAAGCCAGTCGGATGCCATACTGCAGTCGACTCTTCTTATTCTCCCACAAAGGGGGTGCCCTGGGAGTTCTGGCATGGAGGCCTTCATTATGCAGTGTGCGCCTTATTGTCTGAGCTGAAACTTCAGTTACCCGCATCTGACAAATCTTTTTTCAGTTCCTCAGCAGTCACACAGACTTTTCTCCCACTTTCGCTTCAGGTAGCGCACAGCAGTCGAAGTCGAAGCCACGACCAGGTAGCATTTCACCAGTGCCCTTTGCCTTGAATTTGCGAATGATGCTTCCTATGGTGTCTCTTGGTTATTTAACTCTTGCAATCTTCTTATAAGCCATTGCCCTTCCTGTGAAGAGAAATCACCATTTCTCTTGTCTTCCTGACCATTCTCTTGACTTCACCATGTTTGTAAACACACCAGTAAATGTCTAGAAGGAGCTAAGTATCATAGTCATTTTAAATCTGCCTAATTGGTGCTTATTATGCTTGATTGCAGCTCGATGACATCCACAATTGTTTTCAATACCTGATCGAAAACCCTTGAATGAACCTCTGTTCTTAAGAGTGGTAGTCTTTAGGAGGGTTGAATAATTGTGTCAATGAAGAAATCACAAAAAAAACATTTAATACTGTATTATAAAAACAATTAACGTAATTTTGTTGCATTTGGTTTTTAAAAAGTCCTTGTAAGATTTCATTCTGAACACAATACAATGTACACTGAATTCCCTAAACCATTTACAGCATTGGGGTTGAATTATTTGAACACAATTTTAACTCTAAAACCCACAAAGCCCATGTTAATCAGGTTAACATGGGTTTAGGCTTAATTTTGGAAATAGCGCAGCGCTTACTACATACCCCGTAGGTTAGGTTTTGTCTACCTGACGCAATCTATGGAGGATAGAGACTTTAAGGCAGTGCAAACACAACGTCTTACCTTTCTGCAATCCCATGATGCAATCAGGACGTAACTGTATTGCGGGATCACGGAAAGGGAAGTCGTTGCTGTTAACGATATTGAATCTCGCAAAAATCTTTATTGTCAAATGAACAGGAAATACAGTATACAACATGTATATGTACATAATAATATATGCCGTATTGTATTGTGGGATCGCGAAAGTAGGGCGCTGTTGTTAACGATATTGAATCTCATTAAAAAGCCTTATTGTCAAATGAACAGGAAATACAGTGTACAACATGTATATGTACATTATATATATTTATTTTTTAATTTGAGGAAAGTAAATGACTACACTTGGAAATTCACTAACATTTATAATTTCATTGCCCTATGTACATGGATTAAGTTGTTTCAGGTCACATTCAGAACACAAAAAAACTGGATTTTGAGTCACACCAACTGGATGTGTTTTTAGGGCTTCCAGCTGTTCTAATTCAGAACAAAAATAGCAAAACTGGAAATTTCCAGCTGTTACTATAACAGATTATATACAATAATAAATGCTTCACCTCAGATCTAGTGGATATAATTCCCAGTCATAGTAATCTGAAACTCATCTTAGTGAGTTCTGCAGTGAATCATGGTTCCAATAAATTTGTAGTTAAGATCATATTTCAAGTTAATTGTGCATTTGGGGTTCTGGTGTGTTTTGGGTGTTTTTTGCATATAACAGTAGTATTTTTTTGCAGTATACATAGTATTTTTGCAGTATACAGTAGTATTTTGTTGCAGTATACACAGGTAAATTTTTTGTTGAATTGAGTATACATCGGTTTGGTGTTTTGTTGAAAGTGATAATTGGTTTCTGCCTGTAGCCCAAAAGATTTTTGGTAAGTTCTGTGTTGTAGCTTTTTAATTGATTACTATTTATAAATAAAATGCTGATATTTGCTTGGAGTTAATAAACCATTATTTAAAGTATGGTGACATGTATACATTTTGCAGTTCAGAGTTGTCTGCCAGGAGATTAGTAAATACAAACCACTGATAAATCTCAAATTTGTTCCACCAATGTCTTAACTAAAAACAAATACATGTAAATCACATTGAAAACAGCTGTAAGCATATTTTCATGCTAGAAGTTAGTTGGACGTCACTTCAGTATTTATTCCTATCCATTCAGTATCACATCTTCTTATTGTGTTGCCACTTTTTTTGTCATGAGTTGTGGGACGTACTAGCTTTATTTGTGATCATGTACTGATGGACCCAATTGAGTCCGATTAAAACTATTTAAGATTGCCTCAGGTATGTTTTCATACGTTTATTAGTCACATCATTTCACTTTTCATGCTTTACTGTTATATCAGTTTATGTCAGGTTTCACTTTTGTTGACAGAATGATCCATTTTTTAAAATGATAAAACCACATTCATCCTCTTCCAGCAGCTATTTCCATTTTGCTAATCCTACTCTGTTTTTACACCCTTGGAGTACCTGTTTGTCCTACATGTTTTCTTTCTAACTTTCTTACTTTACATAACCTTCAAAAGCACCCGATCCTTTTGCTTTGTATTTTCTTTGAGGCTGTATTCTCTCTCTTAATCTTTGTACTTTTGGTATGAGAACAAGTCCCTTTATCTGTGACTATGTCTCTCTCCTCTTTCTGTCATTATGCTTGAATCTTTGTATGTGCGCATATGTGTGTTGACTCTTTTTTTATTCTTTGCAAGCCTTTATCCAGAGGCAAAGTACAAAAGACAATCAGCAGCTTACATCAGTTATTACCTTGCAGAGAAGATACACGGATGCACTGATCTTGTTAATAGAGATTAGAAATGTCCCATTTCAAAGCAAACCTGATTCAAAACTCTGGTTTACCAAAATCTAAGAATCAATTTTCAAAACTTGGAACTTGTGATTCAAAAATTGAAAATCAAATTTTAGAAAATAAAAATAAAATAGATTGGAAAATCTAAAAACTGAAAAATTCATTCATGTGGGTTTTAATCGGATATTCGGAACAGTTTCCGCAAAAACACAGTCAGAATGAAACTACCAGTTTCATTAATCTCTAATGGAGAGAGAACTTCTTCTATATTAACAAACCAAACACCCTAAAGAAAGACAAAATTCATGGATACCAAAATTGTGGGCGGGTATAAATAAGGATAAACAAAGGTCAGACTGCAGTGCTAGACAGTTAGTTAAGAAGTTCTAATCAACTATTTTTCCAGAACTAATATTTAATTTTTACAGCTACGAGATCTCCTGGCTCATCTTGCTTCCTTGGCCTCCTAAGGTAAGTTCTGGTTGCACCACATGCTTCACATGACGTCAATGAGCACACGCGTCAGGGGGAGGATAAAAATGTTTGTTCAACTTAAGTTTTAAAGCAACAGCTTGCCAGTACAAATTTTTTTAAGTTGTACATTACCTTTGATGGGCTACTGTAAAGATTCAAGATTTATTTACATTAAGAATTTTCACTTAATTTCACATTCCTAGGAAGTATCAAGGTCACCGCCAGGAAAAGGTAAGGTTGGAAAGATCAATCTACTGTACAAAAAGATCATTGCCAATATAGTATAGAAGGGCTATTAAGAAGGGCTTTGGTATATAGTATAGAAGGGCTTTGGTACATGCATTGTTTAGTCAATGTGAAGCAGGGTCATATGTGACATTAATAACATTGCAAACCAGCCCTGAATGAATCCTTCCATGTTATGACAGGTCCCCTGCCCTGTAAATGCTATCCTATATATCCTGTATATCCTTCCTTCTCCTTCCTGGTTCTTCCGGTTCTTCTAGTTAGCAGCTGTCAGTCAAGGATGTAACAGATGAAATCATCATCAGCCAATGATTAATCAGTCCCCTCTTTTTATAAGCAGAAGGGGGAGAGCATCATAGCAGATTAGCCCCATGTCATTTAGCTATTGAACTATTGTAGTTTTGGGCTTTGGGGGGTTTCACCTATATATAAGAAGTGAACATGCCCTTTAAGCGTCCTTTGAATGTTTCAGAGATTCAGCCATCCTAGACATAAACAGCAACAATAGACTGTACTGTACATGCTATGGCTACACTGCATATATTACTATACTGTACAATATAAATATTTGAGGCTTAGCGTTCGAGATCTGCTATACAAAATGTTGCCATGTGTATAATACTCTTATGATAAAGATTGTAGAATATATCTTTGAAGCCACGGCAAGGAGAATGCAGCAGTATCAAGCATTCATGTGTCATTCCCTGTACCTATACCTAATCTGGTTTACCATAATCTTTTGAGATATTTTGATGAGTCTGTTTATTTATAGTAGGAGTCTTCAGGAACAAGGACAATGGAAAAACAAAGGTAAGTGCATTCTAAACCAACATCAGAGTGCGACACTTCAATATTCTTCCCTCAGGAACAACTGCACTCTAAATAACGATTGTATTTTCCAATTGGGAGTGCAACCCTCAATTTTGTTTTTGTTTTCTTACAAGGACAAAGCCCTACAGTGAATCCTTTTTTAAGGCACCTACACTTATTTACATAGTCCAGAACAAAAAGCTTAAATCAAATTACAGAAATATTGCAATTTATTAATGTTATAACCAGTGGCTATCTACGTTAACATTCGGGGCACGTGCCCCGGATGTTTGGCAAGTGCCCCGAATGTTTTAACTGCCTGTGCCCCCTGCAAGTGCCCCGAATTTACGGGTTTCCCGGCTGCGCAACCTCTGGGCACGTCGCGCAGCCGGTGCATGCAATGACGTCATGCGCAATGTCGGCGTGCCGATGTCAAGACGCGCCGGCGCGAAAGAGAGATATCAGGGAGGGAGTCCAGATGGTAGCAGTGCACCAGCAGTACTACGCAGCAGAGCCTAGATATTAGATAATTAGTATAGATAGCAGTTAGTATAGCAGAGTTAGGATAGATAGATTAGATAGATGAGATATGATAGATAGATAGATAGATAGCTTGTTAGTGAGTAGATCGTAGATAGATAGTAGTGGATAGATAGTTGATAGATAGATAGCAGAGATAGTGATAGATATATAGATAGCAGAGTTAATAGATCTAATAGAGATGTGCGATAGTGATAGCTGGTTAGTGGATAGATAGATAGTATAGGTGTCAGAGTTAGTAGATAGAGGCGGGTAGATTAGATAGATAGATAGATAGATATATAGATAGATAATAGAGTAATAGATAGATAGATAGATAGATAGATAGCAGAGTTAAGAGATAGATAGATAGATGCCGATGAGAGATAGATAGATAGAGAATAGATGAGGTATAGAGGAGTAGATAGATAGATAGATAGATGAAGATAGATGAGTTATAGATAGCAGAGTTAGATAGATGATAGCAGAGTTAGATGATAGATAGATTAGATGATAGATAGCAGAGTTAGATAGATAGATAGATAGATAGATAGCAGAGTTAGATAGATAAGCAGTTAGATAGATATATACAGAGTTAGATGATGAGAGCAGAGTTAGATAGATAGATAGATAAGTAGTAGGTAGTAGAATGATAGATAGATAGATAGATAGATAGATAGCAGTTAGATGATAGATGAGATAGATAGATAGATAGATAGATAGATAGATAGATGATTAGATAGAATAGCATGAGTTGGAGATATAAGAGTAGCATAGATAGATAGATAGATAGATAGATAGATATATAGATAGTTAGATATATAGATAGCTATATGAGATAGCGAGTTAGATAGATATATAGGTGATAGCAGAGTTAGATAGATAGATAGATAGATAGCAGAGTTAGATAGATAGATACGATAGATAGCAGAGTTAGATAGATAGATAGAGCAGAGTTAGATAGCTAGATAGTATAGATAGTATAGTATAGATAGATAGATAGATAGTATAGATAGAATAGATAGATGAGAGTAGTATAGATAATAGAGTAGAGTAGATAGCGAGTAGATAAGATGATGATAGTAGATGTAGATAGCTGTGATGTAGATGTGTATGTAGGTTGTGGATGTGTAGTGTAGATAGCAGTTAGATAGATAGATGTAGCATGGTTAGATAGATAGATAGCAGAGTTAGAGATAGAAATAGATAGATAGATAGATAGATAGATAGATAGATAGATAGATAGATAGCAAGTTAGAGATAGATAGATGATAGATAGAGAGATAGATAGATAGATCAGAGTTAGATAGATAGATAGATAGATAGTATAGTATAGATAGATAGATAGATAGATAGATATAGTAGATAGATAGATAGCAGTTAGATAGATAGATAGTCAAGAGTAGATAGATAGATGATAGATAGATAGATAGATAGATAGATAGACAGATAGCAGAGATAAATAGATAGCAGAGTTAGATAGATAGATAGATAGATAGCAGAGCTAGATAGAATAGATAGCAGATTAGATAGATAGATAGCGTTAGTAGCTAGATAGATAGGTAGCAGTTAGATAGATAGATAGATGCAGTTACATAAATAGATAGATAGAGAGACACAGAGAGATAGACAAGAAGTAGATAGGCATGGTTAAATAGATAAACAAGAGGCAGATATATAGATAGATATACAGAGAGAGAGAGAGAGAGAGGGACAGATAGAGATAGATAGGGGCAGAGGTCCATGTAGAAGGTACAAGAATGTCTCCCAGGCCAAAGGTGTGGGCAAGCATCTGACTACAACTGAACACAGCAGTAAGTTTAAAATGACAAAGTTCTACCAGTATAATGAAATTGCCAGTTTACTTGCCTTTGTGTTCATATCTGTTGTATTCAATTAGATCAACTGGACTTGAAATGTAGTTCTTGAAGACGTTTCGCTAGTCATCCGACTGGCTTCTCAATTCTGAATTGAGAGAAAGCCAGTCGGATGACTAGCGAAACGTCTTCAAGAACTACATTTCAAGTCCAGTTGATCTAATTGAATACAACAGATATACCATGACCTGAATGATGAGAACCTTCACAAGCACTTTGTGTCATTAATTGTGCGTGAGATTCACCCCACCATTCACTTTGGAGTGCAAACTCTACATTGATTTTGTTGCTTTACCCTGTACCAATCTTTGAAACGATTACGACAGAATTGTTCGTCCCAATGTTACCTGAACCAATTGCAGGGCAACTGGACTATAACTAAGAAAAGGGGATGACTGGAGCCAATGGAATTTTCAGGGCTGTAATGAGCGTTTCAGATGCCAACGCTGAAGCATTTGTCGGGCATCGGAAAAAGTCATTTTGCGGGTACAAACATTAATGAAAAAACAATCTGTAATGTGTGAACCCAGATTTACTCAAACTTTGTATCATCAACTTCCCTGAATATTCTGCTAATTGTAACTTATCTAGAGGGCAAGCAAAAGCTCAGTAATCACAGTTGGAAAGAATTTTAGTTTCAGTAAAGGGGGAATTTAAAAAATGACTGAGTGTCCCAGCTGATACCCACGAATGTGATCCTCAGGGAGAAAAGTAAGCATTTTCTGTTACTACATGTTTTAAGTGTATTTAACACCAACATAAAGTCTTATGTGTGTGTTAAAGATACTAAAATAATTGATCCATGTTAATTAGATGTTATAACAAAAAGAAAAACCAGTCTAACATCTTAGCACAGGGGCTGTTACCTAAGGGCTACCTGTTATGTTTCTCATGTTGTGGGCTGGCATAAAGTGGGTTAGTTCATCATAACTGTCTCCAGCCTCAGGCTGTAAAGGAGGGAGATGAAGGTCTAGGGAGAAGGAGGTGGCTAACTCCCCCAGCTATACTATTCCAGATCCTGCCCTAATAACCATGTTATCGCTCTGCAGACTCAGCAAAATGTCTACAAAGGGCTTACTGGAAAGCAGACAGAGGAATTATTAGAGCGGAGGCCAAAATAACTCTCACTGAAGCGGGAACTTTTCTCTGAACTAGAATTCACACTTTGGCTCTCTAATTAATAATGCACTTCTAATGATAACCCATTTAGATTAATGATATGCCTGCTTCTGCCCTTGTGCACTTTTCAGGTTGGCTACAGCTTGCAGTTGATAGGTACGGTATAAGGGCTATGTATCCAAACCAGAAATGCATTAAGTTATTATACGCAACTCAATTATATATATACACTTACTACTCTCTTCTTTTCATATAGGGACATGAGGGAAAATTTTAATGCAGCAAAATTATCAGGACTGATTGTCGATATATTGATACGTGTATGGCTGGCCTAAGGGCTGCTACCCACAGGCAGGGCCGACCCAGTATAACCATCACATCGGTATTAGAAAAAAAGCTGGTGTAATATAATACAAACACATAGGGGGCATATTTATAAACATCGCTATTTTCGCATTTGCTATCGCAGCAGGACATCGCAGTAGCAAAGATTGTTATTTAGCCAGATTTAAAAAGGCCTATTTTTCAGCCATGTAAAGGTCTAACTAAGGTGATGTGCGAGAAAATGTCTGATCTTGGTAAAACCAGAATTCACTGATCGTATTAGATACTATTAAATTTTGAAAAAAGTCTAACATCCCCCTGATCCGTTAGTATCAAGAAATACAATGTACTGATTCATTCCCATGACCCATGGCAGGTACATATGGGCACTTATGCGTTTTTGGACACCTCAAGATTTTGCAAATTTGAATGGGCAAACCTATAGGACAACTCCACCCTCATAATTAATTTTTTAGTAAGAATGCCTCTTTAAAATATATTGATGTATCCTACTTTGTCCTCTGAATTCATTACTTTACACTGCTATGCTTTTGCATGCCTTATGGAAACAGAGAAAGTATGTGACCTGTACTGAGCCGGGGGCATGCTCAGAAGAGGCAGCTATCGATTAACATTCAGTATTGGCTGTGATATCAACTGTCAAATCCATAATGACAGTTGCTAACTGGAAGAACCAGGAAACAGGGGGCATTAGGACATTGTGTAGGATTTCAGGTTAGACATATATTCAGCTTTCAAACTATTTGTATAGGTTTTTGGTGTGGTGATTGACCATATATATATATATATAATATATATTTTTTTTTTTTTTGAGAGCTGGAGTTGCCCTTTAAAACAAGAAAACACTTATTGCCATTTTATAAATAGTAAACTAGCGGGTTGGCGTTCGCGATGGTAATGTCTTTTCGCAAAACAATGAAAGAAAAAAAAAGTGCTTTAAGGAAAAATAACCTAAAATATGAACTTTCATAAGTAAAATAAGACAGCAATCCAGTATTTCCAAAGTCTTACAGCTGAGGGAAGAGATGTCATCAGAAGCTCATCCCTCCCAGTCACTGGGCTGGTCACAAGGAATGGAGCGCCCGTTTTCCAGTCCCTTCCAGTGCTTTGTGACTACAGCCTGCGGACATCAGTTTCCTACCTCCATAGGGAAGCAGGTAAGTTGTTAAGAAGCATTTGGTAGCAATTTTAACCTAGCAATCAATAGGTTTTGGGGGTGATTAGCATAAGTTACAATTTTAGATTAGAGATGCCCTTTAAAGGGTTATCTATAGTGGGAAAATGAACTTTCCCACAAACCCCCGAGTGTCTTACTTTTTCAGATTCCCTCTCTGTCCTGAGATACACCAGTTGGAAGAATAAGTGATTTGCATTCCTACTCCTACTTGGACTGTCAATCAATCCTGTGATGTGATCCCCCCTCCCTGCTCTGTAATAAATATAGAGATAATGATGGGTCCACAAAGTGAGAGACAGCTTGTTTTTCTAGGCCACTGTGCGTGGGTGTGTGTTTTTCAGGATGTTGAACTTTTAACTCCTACTGCACATGATAAAGCTTGTCGGTTAGCCGAGTAGTTGAGACATGGAGGAGGTAACAGAGGGGAGGGTGGAAGGGGGTAGTGCTGCACAGGTCTGACACCATGGTTAAAACAGAGTCACTGACAGAGATAGGATTAAGGAAGCACAGAGTACATGAATTTAACTTTGCAAAGGGGCAATGTGTTTTTTCACTATAGATGCCCTTTAAGCTAAATACAGAGTTTAGGTCCTTGTTACCATGAGAAATCATCTGAAATCAATTTGTTATTAGAGTAGTTCTGTTTTAAGTTAAAAAAAAGTAATGAATGGTAGGAGCCATAGAATTAACAGAGTGTTTTCCTTCATGTCGCCTAAGCCAGAAGGTTGTGTGCTTTGGCAGTGCCAGTTAAATATAAACATTTCCTCGGATTCCTGGTGTTAACAAATACTGCATGGCTATTCAGCACGATATCATCTCAATAAATAGATAATTAAATTGATGGGGAAATTATGTAAATGCCTTGTACAGAAATGTGATATTGGAATGGAAAAAATCCCAATTGTCACAAAAAGTTGACAATTTCCATAGACATTTTTTCTGGGTTTTTTTATTTCAAGAACCTCGCATTTATAAAATAAAAATGCAGGGACCATGTGATAAGGCACATACGAACGGGGACTTCAAAAGCTTGTCTTTAAACCCTTGGAACACTCATTATAAAAGTACACATTGCAACGATATGGAGTGGTGCACTCTTGGGACGACAGTATGGGTAATTTTAAGAATTACTACGTTTATTATTATGTTTCTCCCACACTCAAAGCCTCCCACTTCCCACATTACACGAATCGGTACGTTACATCAGAAAGCTAGTGCCACTTAAGCATGTGTTGTTTGGTGCACTTCTGCCATGTGTTTTGTTATTGCAAAATTAAAGTGTGACTTCAAAAAATGATGTTTAGGGTAGATCCCACTAGCGGTGTTTGGATCGCAATGTGTGATCCGATTGTGCCAGTTGAAGGTAAGACATGAGTAGGCTATGGGAGCAGCCCAACTACTTGTGTGGGAAACCTTTATACTTGAAGAAGAACCCAAAATTAGCACCTATAAGTTCTCATCTCCATGCAGGCAAAGTCCCGATTCCATTAAGACAGTGAAAGCTGATGGACACAGCCCAGATTGACGCGGTAGTCATTATTGTCATCTGTACACGCCAATGACTGCGGGTCTACCCAGAAGAGCTGAGACTTTACCCAAAAACGCTGGTAGGGATGAGTGAGAATATCTCTTTTAGGTAGACATGATCTGAAGGGTAGGGTGGGTCGTAAGGGGGATGTGTGGTCTGGGGGCAGAGTCTAGAAGGAGTCTGACCCCCCCCGGGTGTGTTGAGAAGTATGGCCTTAGTAGCTATTCCAGGATAGCCCTCAAGTGAGTGTGTAGAATATTATAAAATAAGTCTAATTTTTAAAGTAAGCTAATAGGATTCCAGACAATATCTACCATTTTATACTAGGCCACAGAAATGAGAGAATAAGAAAAAAAGTGAATCTCCCTAGTCTTTTTGCTTAATTTTGCGTAATCTTTGGAATATTTCACACAGTATATAGATAATATCATCACAGAGCCTTCAGATTAAAGCAGTTTGTTTTTAAAGTTAAATGTTTCTTTGAACAATCTTTTTTTTTAATAATCAAACATTTCCCTATATTTACCCCCAGAACACAATCAAAGGCAAAAAAAAAAAACAAGCCTGTAGTAGATCACTTAATTGCAGGACAGACACAGAACATCTGGGATGCTCTGTCTACCCTTCCATCTTCAGATGTGAATTGGGATGCTATAGAGGACAAGTCCTCTTTGCATATAATTATATGCAAAAGTGTAAAAGTGTGCCTGTTGGTGCACAGTGGACAGTGGGGAATTACGTGTGTGTATTCATGTTTGGAAATAAAATAATCTTTACACACCCTATAGAATTTTGCTTTTGCGGTAAAAAAAGAAAGACAAGAAGAAGAAAAGAAATGAGAAAAGTTTAAAAGCAAATCCTATCAAACATGGTTCTATTAGTGCCACATTCCCATAACTAATGCTGTGTTGTATTACTGAATTGGTTATGCGTTATAGTTCCACAACACCAAATACCAATATATTTTGTACTTGTGCACCACTCTGTAATATATGGCACATTATAAAACACCTAAGATATTTACATATGGGCAGAGACATTTGGACTTGTGTAATGGGACAGTTGTTATTAATATCATTGTGTTTGTGGATTGGCTGCATTTATTATGGAAGGACTTAGTATAGTATTTGAAGTTGATAATAAAAAAAATATGTCCTCAAGTCCAACCTACTTAGCAATACCCACACTTGATAAGGATCGGGAATCCAAACATGTTGTGCGGATAGTACAATAAAAACACTTGGCACACAATCCTTGGTGTCAGTCTTATCAGGGATCCATATTTATTGTTTTGTGTGATCAGCAAATCCCACATTTCACAAACTGTTGCAGAGGAAGGCAAAAAAACCCACCAGAATTATAAAGGGGGAAAAAAATCCTCCCTGACTCAAATGGCAATTAGAAATATCCCTGGATCAACTCTTACTTTATTATCAATACCAGTAACCTGCAAACATTCCTTGTTTTCAGAAACTCATTCAGCTTTCTTTTGAAAACTATCCAATGTACCTGCCATCACAACCTGACCCAGAGGGGAGAAAACAACTTGCAGGAACCAGTCAGCCATACACCTTCCCTTCTATAATCAAGACACAGACCCAATTTTTTTTTTGGGTAACAAAATATGCCACAGCTTTTAAAATAAATTTACATATGATTTATCAATTTAAATAAATATGCCTTTTATTAATTTGATATATGTTTCCACCACTGATATCCTGCGTACCTAACCATGTTTGTTGTTAATCAACTAGCCGTAGATCTCAGCTTGAATGCCAACCTCTGTTCTGCCAGAGGGCATGTACGGCTCCATAAACCTTTCCACAAGGGTGTACCCGCCAGCCGTGACTCCATCTTCCACCAACATAATATTTCCTTTTTTTTTTAAAGTACAAACTTATACATAATATTTACAATTTCTAAAGAGGGTGGGAGGGGAGATCCTATCCTTCACCAGCGCTGCTAAATGGCGCTGGTGACCGGTGGCTCTGCCTTATATAGCGAGACGCGGCATTATGATGTCACGCCGGCGCCGCGTTCTCGCGAGACTTTGGGCCTTATCTAAGAAACCCGGAAGAAGCAGCCGCATCACCCACGCGGCTGCCAGCTGCCTGAACGGAGGGAAGAGGATGCCTTCCCCCCTCCGGGTCAATCGCCCCATCGCTTAGGCGGCGCAGGGCTCCCAGACCCAGAGGGGAAAACAACTTGCAGGACCCAGTCAGCCATAACACCTTACCCTTCTAATACGTTAACACTATAAGACACAGCCACTTTTTCTTTTTGGGTAACAAAATAGGCCAGGCTTTTATTAATAAATTTACATATGATTTAAATAAATTTAAATCAATTTAAATAAATATTTATATAATTATATTTATTTAATATTAATTTGCATATATTTTCCACCACTGTACACCCTTGCGTACCATAACCAGTTTGTTGTTTAATCAAACCTAGCCGTAGATCTCAGCTTGAATGCCAACCTCTGTCTTGCCAGAGGGCATGTAACGGCTCCATAAACCTCTTCAAACAAGGTGTACCCGCCACCAAGGAGCTTGTGTAATCCACACGAGCTCCGACCGCCCACTCAGTAGGAACAGGGCCTGGGTCGATGCATCCTGCAGCCCTGACAGAAATATATCCAGGCTTATATCATTTAGATGTATCCCATCAGGCCTCATCAGTGACTATTGTCACCCCCAACTGTCTGTGTCTGACCACAATCCACGCAAGGAGCGCACGAATGATTGAGATTCGATTGTTGATAACCCTCCTTGCTCTCTCAATGGCTGCGGGTCCCTAGCCCCTGCCAAACTACCCGGGGAAAATAATTCTGACCATACCACTACCATTCTTGAAAGAAACCATGAATTCTTGAGAGGTCCGCCTTCATCAAGGTCATCAAATCCGACAGCTTTACATATATCATTCCTGTGGCGTGTTCACTAACACAGGGGCCCCGGTTCCCCGGCGACTCCACCGCCTCCGGAAGCACTTGCCACCAGGACAACCCTTGATGCCTTTCATTCCAGAGATGCAGTTGCAAAACCGAGGGTTCCTGCCTCCCGGCCGAATTTCTGCCCTCCTTGCCGCCCAAACAGGTACGAATGGCCGATTAACATACCGCCACTCTCTAACATCTGAAACGAAAACATTAATCAATAGCCAGTTCCATATCGAGCTGCACAGTTTGACCTCACCTTCCCAACCGTTTTACTTGCCTGTTCTGAAAAAACCAAATTCTGCTCCAATTCTGCTCCAATTCTAAAGGAATGAGTGCCAAACTCCTTTGGGTTAAGACCGATGCTTGCAAGGAGCCTTTAGTACAGTCTCAAACTGATACCGCGTGAGAGGGGTCCCATTTTCGTGCTGGTGCTAGGAGGAGGAGAAGACACCCGCCTTAAGGCATAACTAGTTATTGCTGATACGGGCAAAATTCCCCACTGATGGGTTAGAATTGTAACATGCCCCGTCCCCAAAGACATCTGTCTCGACCTCTAATGGCTACCCTGAAGCTTGTTACTCATAACGAGCACATCTTCCGCCAAGAGGCCACCCACTTTTTGGCACTAGGAGAACTAACTCACTTACTCGCATGGCCCCAAAGAAGGCAGCGCAAACTAGCTGTAAAAAAGCGCCCTCTCGTATGTGGATGTGCAGCAGCGGAGAGACTCCGACTAATCTTAATAGAATTCTAAATGAAAATGGGGCGCCTAGACCTTTGCTCCTGTGTTCCTTTTCCATCCTTTTAGGACCGACTGGATAAAGAACTCTTTGTTCAAGTCTGGCCAGCCCCACAAGGAAGAAAAAGGAAAATTCATGAAGCCTCCTATGAGCCACCAACCGGAGCAATGGGATTCCCTCAAACTCACCAGGTACTCCAAACGTTACTGCTTTCTCACCCTGTGAGAACTGTTAGAATACCCTGTTCCAGCCAGGTTACCACACACTCCTTCACGCCATACCATGGTTGTGCCACGTTGTTGGGGCCACCGAAGCCTGTACCATGGCCATCAGCTGACTTCCACTATTTCCCATAAGGAAGCTGGGCATGTCGTCCCCTCCCTCTCTGCTCCGGTGCCAACCTGCGGACTCTTCCCATGAGAACGAGAAAGAGGAGTCAGCGATCGTGTTGTCAATGCCGGCACATGTTTGGCCTTAAACCAGATGTTATATGCAAGCACCGTAGCACTAGATTGTCTCAGCAGCGAAAGAACTGAAGGAAGGGAAGAGCAGGTCTGTTTATTAATTGCAAAAAACCACCTAGCGTTATCTGTCCAAAAAACAGATAGGACTTGTTAGCCATCACTTTGCCCCATAGTTCCACTGCCACCACTATGGAAACAACTCCAGCAGCGTCAGGTTCCGCAAAGACCAGCAGGACATCCAGTTATCGGGCCAGCACCCAGCGGTCCAGGTACGACGAAGATGGCCCCAAAAACCCATCCGCATCTGTGAACAGCTGCAGCTCTTCGCTGGATTGCTCCCTGGTCTGAATAAGTGACCTGCCGTTGTAAGATTCTAGGAAGACTCCCAGACCCTCGAGTCTGTTTGAGCTCATTGGAACCCGTATGTGATGATGGGATGTTTTACCCCGCTTGTGGCCATGGACAGCCTTCTACAGAACACTCTGCCCATCGGCAATATTCTGCACACGAAGTTCAGGGAGCCCATAAGGACTGCAACGTCTAAGGGTGACCTTGTGTAGCTGACAAGAATGCCCTTACTCCTTTAGCAAATCAACCAGCTTATCCTCTGGTAGCCTACATTCCATTTTTTTTTAGCCGATTTCTAACCTAGAAACTAAAGTGTGGTTAAAGGCCCAATTGTTTTTTCCGCTGAAAGAGGAGAGAAAACAGGTACCTGAATGCCTGCAGTAAGTATGAACACTGATTGGACCCTTGGGGGCACAACAAAAAGGAAGTCATCCAGGTAGGACGAACGGGAGCCGTCTCGTAGCGAACCACCCACTCTAAGAAGGAGCTGAATGTCTCGAAAACAGCGCAGGAAACAGCAAAGCCATAGGGAGACCCATGTCAAAGTAAAACAGCCCGTCTAAGCTACAGCTAACAGATGGAAGCAGTCCTCGTGGACAGGGAGGAGGCGAAAGGCTGATTCAAAGTCGGATTTGGCCATCAACGCCCCCGGGCCAGCCTCCCTAAAACATGAGCGCCGCTCTGTCGAAAGAAACATACGTTACTGATGTTTCCTCCTGACCGATTCCATCGTTGACCGATCCCCCCTGGGGTGAGACAAGTGGTGAATAAGCCTAAACTTCCTGGCTTCTTTCTTGGGGACTATCCCAGAGGAGAGACCCTGATGTTCAAAAACGGGGGTTCTTGAAAGGACCTGCCCGACCCACCTTACTTCAGCAAACAGTTTTTCCCTAGCTCATTGCGGATCTTCCCGAACGACTTAAGATTTTTTGAAAACACAGGGGAAGGGGAAACTGGAATGGGATAAAGAACCCGTGCGTGAACCGAGTTAGTTTTAGGTACGCGCAGCCTCCCTCCTGGGGTACTTATCTAGCCAGGGCCCCATCTCAGCTACGCTCACTGTGGTCCTCGGGTCCTTGGGGGCGGGTTTTTGGATAAGGCCTTTTCTCCTGTAGCATTTAGCTGCTGAATGTCCCGCCCCTCCACAAAAGGAGCATTCGTGTCCAGAGCCGGATTAAGACCAAGGGGCCCAAGGCACAAGTCAGATTTTGCCCCCCCCCCCCCCCCCCCACGTTCCATTAAACAAAATTATACAGTAACGGTCATGTTATTGTAAGTATGTAAAAGCCAGATTGCAAGTATTTTGTATATTTATTAAATCATTTGACAACATAAATACTGATGAAATCATATATACTGGTAGCAATTTGGTCATTTTAAACTTACTGTTGTGTTCAGTTGTAGTCAGACGCTGCCCACACCTTGGCCAGGGAGACATTCTTGACATTCTACATGGACCTCTGCCCCTATCATCTCATCTGTCCCCCTCTCTCTGTATATCTATCTCTGTCTATATATCTGCTCTGTTTATCTATTTTACTATGTCTATCGCCTTTGTCTATTTCCTCTGTATCGTTGTCTATCTATCTATCTATCTATACTTGCTATCTATCTATCTATCTACTATCTATCTATCTATCTATCTATCTAACTCTGCTATCTATCTATCTATCTATCTAACTCTGCTATCTATCTATCTATCTATCTTACTCCATCTATACTAAACTCTGCTATCTATTAACTCTGCATCTATCTAACTCTGCTATCTATCATCATCTATCTAACTCTGCTATCTCTATCATCATCTATTCTAACTCTGTATCTATTATCGTATCTAACTCTCTATCTATCTCTCTATCTATCTAACTCTGCTATCTAATATCATCTATCTATCATTTATCTATCTATCATCTATCTATTCTATCAACTCTGCTATCTTATCTTTATCATCATCTATCTATATAATCATTTATCTATCTATCATCTATCTATCTCTGCTATCTATCCAACTCTGCATCATCTATCTTTCTATCTATTCTATATGCTATCTATCTATCTAACTATACTATCTATCTAACTTTATCTATCTATCTATCTAAACATCTATCTATCTATCTAATCATCTTTCTATCTATCTATCTATCTAACTCTATCTATCTATCTATCTCTATCTAACTCTATCATCTATCTAACTCTGCTATCTATTATACTATGATCTATCTACTATCTTATCTATCTAAACTCTGCTATCTATATTATCTATTCTATTATCTATCTATCTATCTATCTATTAAACTCTGCTATCTATCTATTATCTATCATCTATCTATTATCTCTTCTATCTATCTAACTCTGCAATCTATCTCTCTATCTTTTCATCTATATATCTATCTATACTATCTATCTATCTATCTATCTATCTATCATCTATCATCTATAATCTATCTATCTATTATCTATCTATCTATCTATCTATCTATCTATCTAACTCTGTATCTAAATCTGCTTATCATCTATCTATCATCATTATCTATCATCATCTATCATCTAATCTGCTATCTATCTATCTATCTATCTATCTATCATTTATCCATTATCATCTATCTATCTCCTATCTATCTAACTCGCAATCTATCTCTCTATCTATTATCCTGACTATCTATCTATCTAACTCTATCTATCTATCTATCTAACTATCTATCTATCATTCTAACTCTATCTATATATCTATCTAACTCTATCTATCTATCTATATCTATCAACTCTACTATCATCTTACCTCTATCTATATCTAACTCTGCTATATATCATAACTATCTATCATCACTACTATCTATCTATCATATTATCTATCTATACTATCTATCATCAACTCTGCTATCTATCTATCTATCATCTATCAATATCTACTATATATTCTCTGCTATCTATCTAAATCGCAATATACTCTTCTATCTTTTACATCTATCTATCTATCTATCTATCTATATATCTATCTATCTGCTATCTATCTATCTAACTCTATCTATCTATACTATCTAACTCTGCTATCATCTAATCTCTACTAATCTATCGTATCTATCATTTTATCTATCTATCATCTATCTATCTATCTATCTATCTAACTCTGCTATCTATCTATCTCTATCTATCCTATCTATCACTATCTATCTATCTCTGCTGTATCTATCTTAAATCTGCAATCTATCTCTCTCTCTATTTCATCTATCTATCTATCTCTCGCTATCTATTCATCTATCTATCTAAAACTCTATCTATCTATCTAACTATATCTATCTATAACTCTATCATATCTATCTATCTAACTCTATCTATCTAACTATCTATCTCTATTCTAACTCTGCATCTCTCTCTCTATCTATCTAACTCTCTATCTCTGCTACATATCTATCTAATCTGCATCATCTATCTAACTCTGCTATCCATCCATTACTTTCTGTCATCGATCATCTGTCATCTATCTATCCATCTTATCTACCATCTATCTATCTAATTTGCTATCATCTCTTATCTAACTCTGCTACCTATCTAACTTGCTATCTATCTAACTCTGCTATCTATCATATATCTAACTCTGCTATCTATCTTATCTATACTAACTCTGCTATCTATACTTCTATCTATGCTATCTACTACTACTACTACTGCTATCTATCTATCATCATCCATCTCTGCTATCCATCTATCTATCTAAATCTTGCTATCTATCTATCACTATCTATCTATCATCATCTATCTACCATCTCTGCTACCTATCTATCTATCTCAACTCTGCTTATCTTCTATCTATCTAATCGCTATATTTCTCTCTATTCTATCTAACTCTGCCTATCCTATCCTCTATCTATCTAACTCTGCTATCTTTCTCTCTATCTATCTAACTCTGCTAGCTATCTTCTCTATCTATCAACTCTGCTATCTATATCATCTATCATATAATCCATCTTCAATCTCTGCTATCCCTATCTATCTATCTAACTCTGCTATCTATCTCTCTATCTATCTAACTCTGCTATCTTTCTCTATCTATCTAACTATGCTAGTAGATAGATAGATAGATAGATGATAGATAGATAGGACAGATACAGATAGATGATAGATAGATAGATAGATAGATAGATAGATAGATAGATAGATAGATAGATAGCAGAGTTAGATAGATAGATAGATAGATAGATAGCAGAGTTAGATAGATAGATAGATAGATAGATAGCAGAGTTAGATAGATAGATAGATAGCAGAGTTAGATAGATAGATAGATAGATAGATAGATAGATAGATAGATAGATAGATAGATAGATAGATAGCAGAGTTAGATAGATAGATAGATAGATATGACTGTCCAGACCTTCTTGCGCCGGTCGCGCATGCGCGGCGCCGACGCTTCCGCGCTTGCCTTAGCCGCCAGCGAGCGGCCGGTTCGGTTAGTACAGTGATTTTTTTTGTGTGTGTGCTTTCATTTGGTCCTTTGGCAGAGTGCCGCTGAGTCACATGACTCAGTGAGCCTCATTACAGATGCGGCCCTGCCTCTGCCTTAAAGGTTTAAATGCCTTTTTCTTCCTTTCCATTGTCTCTTTACATCAGATTCAGCCACATGGGGTGGGATTTATTTTTTTTACATTATTTCCAAGAATCAGCCACATGGGTGTGGATTTATTTTTTTACATTTATTTCCCAAGGGTATAAATTTAGATATGAACTGGCTCAAAATCTCCTTGAACACAGCCACTTGTTCAGTACCTTTTCCTGAATAAATTATCATATACATTAGTGTTGTACAACTATAATAAAATACTTAGTCCAGTTCTGTAATCCAAATACAAGCTAAATAATAATCTACAGTAATAATATTTATAAAGACTGTAAACATACTAACATAGCCCCATACCTCACTCAAATCCAAATCTTTAGTAATGTTTTCATATTGTGTGACTATAACACTCTCCCACATATCCATATACCCTCCCCCCCACACACACAACACCGTCCAGTTCAGTAATACAAATACAATCCCAGGATTCTGACCAACAATACAATCCCCTGGACCGGATACAATACATCCTTGGGTACTTAGGGAGCTAAGTTCAGTTTTATCTAGGCCATTGTTTTTATTTTTGCAGATTCCCTCATGTCCGGTGGTGTGCCTCTGGATTGGAAAAAAGCTGATGTTATTCCAATGTTCAAAAGGGTACTCGTTCACAGCCGGGTATTACAGGCCTGTAAGTTAACTTCAGTGGTCGGGAAGATACTGAAAGTTTGATACAGGAACATATTCTAGAGTATGTTTCAGGATTGAGGAAAATAATCAACAGGATGTAGAGGAATAGATCTTGTCAAACTTACTTGCTTGGCTTTTATAAGGAAGTGAGAAGCAATTTAGACTCTGGCATAGCAGTAGATAGCAGTCTGGGAGGCACATTTGTACATGGATAGAAAATTGGTTAATGAAAGGATGCAGAGAGTAGTTGTAAAGGGACTTCATCATTATGGACTAAAGTGCTAAGTGGGTGCCACAGGGTTCTGTGTTGGGGCCGCTTCGCTTTATATCTATTTATTAATGATTTGGAGTGGGTATTGTCAGCAAGGTGTCTGTGTTTGCTGACGACACAAAATTTTGTCGACCATTAGAAACTTCAGAGGATGTGCAATCGTGCTGGGGGATCTAGATAGATTGTCCACATTGGGCTGCTAAGTGGCAGATGAAATTCAATGTTGATTAATGTAAGTGATGCATTCTGGACTTAAAAATCCTTGTGCTGCTTATACTATAAATGGCTCTGTGTTAAAGGAGAACTAAACTTACATTTTTAAAACCTAATGTGAAAGCTTTTCTCCCCAGAACACCTGTACATTGTAAAATTCAGGGTAATCTATAGACTTTTTGGCATCTGAATTTTTCCCCAATGCTTCCCCCCTCGCTGTGCAGCTGGAAGGGGTGTGGTTATATTAAAAGTGGGTGGTGCTTTGTGCAGAAGTGGGGTGTGGCTTGTCCAGTAATGGAGGGGCTTTATAACATGAAAGGAAATGTGTGCAGGGGGGAGAAGTTAGAGCTATGTTCTTTGCAATGTAAGTCACAGCTTCTCTGCTAATTAAAGTGACATCACCTCCCGAAAATCTATGGTTTTTACAAACAGCATTTCCTGGGGGGGGGGTGTTGGCATCTGGAACCCAGGCACATGAAAAAATCATGATCACATGGTGCCAGAATTTTTTTTTTGCCTGGCATCAAAATGGCTGCCCCCCTACAGGGTGCTGCTCTGTAATGTGCTTCACCTTGCCTCATTAAGAGGCAGCCCTGGATTCTTCTCTAGTAAGTACATGAGAAATAGATTCTGTAACTAAGAGGCTTCCATGTTGTTGCAGTACAACTCACAGCCCATGAAGTCATCAAAGATTCATGCCCCCTGACCCCAGTATTCACTGTCTGTATGCACAGGTGTTTTCTTACACCAATATGAAAGTCCCTGAAAGACTGCTTGTTACCCTGTAATTTATTTACCAGTCAGTATGAAAAATAAACTGCAGGGTAACAAGCAGCTTTCAAAGTCTTATCAGGGACTTCCATATCTCATTTTTTTAATTCTTTTCCTAGCAAAAATGAAAGCCTCAAATGTAGTTGGATTCTCTTCTTATTTGTTGGCGTCCCGGGTAAGGCACCAGGTTTAAAAAATACACAGTCCAGATGGTCACAAGTTCAATACCCCAGACTTGTCTAGTTTTTGTTTCTATCATCTTCCAATGTACCAAAATTCTCAGCTTATTCACTGGTGGCTCACCTGGTAAGACGCCAGTTATAGAAACACATACTTCTTAAGGTCACAAGTTTGAATCCCCAGACTTACCTTTATTTTTGTTTCAATTATGTTCCAAGTTAAAGATTCTAAATTTACCAGTGGTCTATGTAGTATCTCTGTTGGGCAAGATGTAAGAGCTCTGCTTTTAGCAAGACAAAGTAAAGTACAAGTTGCAGGTTCTATTCCCCAGACTTACTTTTATTATTTTTTTTGCTGAAATGTTAGTATTCTGTTTTTTACATCCATGCTATCTATGAAATGCACTGCAAAGATTACTTTTCTTCTTTATGAAAAGGTTATATCATTGTTAGGACGGAGCATTGAATATATTTGAAAACAAAAAAAACTCAAATCCTGTTCAGTATCAGGGAGAGGGAGGATGTCTGTGCATAAAGTGATTGGCTATCAGCTTCTAGAAAGCTGCAACTTCCTTGTTTTGATCTGTTGAGCACTACAGAGCATGTGCCTGTACGCAGACACTTAACTAGGGGTTTAGCTAAGGTGGATTGTGGGAGCTGACCCCTAGTACTCAAAGGTTATTTTCATAAATCACCCAATGGCCACAGAAAAGGGAGAGGTAAGAAACAGCTTGTTGTATGTTGTGAATGTGTTTTGTCTATTGCGACTATGTTGTCTGGAGACTTTAGTTCTCCTTTAAGTGAATCCCTGTTGGAAGGGATCTTGGAGTTTGGTGGATAACAAACTTAAAGTTAGCAAACAGTGCCAGCAACAACAGCTACAGCCAGAAGATATTGTCTGTATTAAGAAAGGTATGGATTCAAGGGAGAAAAATGTTATTTTCCGTCTTTACAAAACATTGGTAAGGCCTCATTTGGAATATGCAGTACAATTTTGGAATCCTGGTACAAAAAGGACATCTTGGAAATGGAGAGGTTCAGAGAAGGGCAACTAAAATAATAAAGTGTATGGGGGAGCTTGAATATGAAGACAGATTGGATAAGTTACAATAAAGTACACTAGAGAAAATGCGCTGATGGGGATATGATTACAGTGTATAAATACATTAACAGGTTATACAATAATTGCTCACCAAATAACATGTCAGAGGACTTTTAGACTTGAAGAAAAGAATTTAAGTCTTCAAGTTCGGAAAGGGTTTTTTCACTGTGAGAATGGTAAAACTATGGAACTGATTTCCATTTGTGGGAGCCCCGCGCCGTTGTAGGCGATGGGCGATTGACCCGAAGGGGGGAGGCATCCTCTTCCCCTCCGTCCCAGCAGCCGCGCAGGTGATGCGGCTGCTTTTCTTCCGGGTTCTTAGAGAAGGGCCGAAGTCTCGCGAGAAGCGGCGCCGGTGTGACGTCATAACGCGGTCGCGTCTCGCTATATAAGGCAGAGCCACGCGGTCCCCGCCCATTTTAGCTGTGCTGGTGACAGGAGTAGGATCTCCTCTTCATCTAGGGACAGCTAGAGAGGTAAGAAAAAGGGGGAGCATGAGCGACCCCATTTTAGAGCAGATTAGGGAGAGAGTGAGTAGGGAGGGAGCGGGCTGGCTTCAGGGCCTATGGCAGCTGAGGATTTAGCTGCAGAGGCACAGAGGGAAACATCCGGCCCCCCAGGCCGCCCAGCTGGGTGCCCTGGGAATAGGCCCACCCACATCTCGCGCCTCCCAGATCGGCTTAGCCCCAGTCCAGTGGGGCCAGCCAGAAGAAAAAAGGAGAGGTCCCAGCTAAGAAGGGCCCCAAAAAGTGGTAGCCAAATGAAGGGCATAGTGGGGGCTCTCAGCGCCATTTTAGGCCCAGGCCACAGGAGGAGGAATCCTCTTCTTCCTCAACTCCAGAAAGGGGGTCAAGGGACGGGTCCACTCAGGATCAAGGGTCGGTCCAAGAACAGGAGACAGGGCCAGACACCCCCACGGTACAAAACAACTGGGGAAGATTTAGGCGTCACTGGGGACCTGGGCCTTCTTCCTCCCCAGGGTCTAGGGCCTAAAGAAAGGGATAGGCTAGTTTCCAGCAGAAGGAAACTAGGGGTCGCCCTGCGGAGGCGCAGGCTCAGCCAGTGTCAGGGCCAGGGATGCCCAATATGAGAGGGAGCTCAGTAGCAGGGACCTCTGGCATTCACCTCCCACCTGGAAGCCTAGTTTAGAATGTAGGGATAGCGAGAGAGGGCGCCGCAGGAAGGGGAACCGAGGGGAGAGTATAGGAGACACAGATAGTCGTCCTCAGAGTCAGTGTCTAGTCGCTCTGACTGCCACTTGCGAAAAAGCAAAAGAGGCGGTCAAGCCGCGGAGATCCAGGAGTCGATCAAGGACTCCCGAACGTAGGCACAAAAGGCACCAGAGCTCCCCGGAGGCACAGGAAAGGGTCTCCATCAACATGAGCACCTCCACCAGCGCCGGGTCCCGATCGCGTTCCAGACATCGCGACAGGAAGCAAAAAAGGGCAGCGGACATCGCTGGCAGAAAGGACATTCCGGAGCAAGGACGCGAGCCAAGCGGGACTCAGCAACTGGCGGTGAGTTATCCTGTGCGGATGCATGGGGGGCGATGGGGGCATTTCAGAGCAGGATAGCCTTACAAAAGCCATAGGAGCCCTGCTGGGCAAACTAGAGGCTAGGCCTAATGTTCACCTAACGGGGTGAGTCCGTTAGGTGTTCATGTCTCGGAGGAGACAAAGAAAAAAATCTGGAGGAATGACTATATCGAGATATGGTCACTGGTTAACCCAGAAATGGTGACGGTTGACAGGAGTTTGTTAGACCAGAGGCGGGGAAGGAGAAAAAACCGAGGGTAGCGGTAGTTCTGTGTCTTGGCTGGGGTGATAGGGGAAGTTCCCGAAAAATGCCTATTGCCTAAAATGAACTATTTGTATACCTGGACCTCATTTTTGGGGCCTATAAGGTATACGGTGGTACCGCCTGGGGGAACTACGATGAGGGTTTAGGCGTAGGTTGGCAGTTCACCCAAAGTAGGATGGAACACTAGGGCCACAGATTCCTGGTTGAGGATCATGATGTCCCAAAGGGCGGCTAGCGTAGGACACGGGCTACTGGGGATTCCTTCAACATCGGTTTCGCTGCCCCCTTCCCGGCTAAAAAAGCCGGCCCATGCTGGCTTTTTAATGAGGCCAATGTAAATTCGGGGCAGCGTGTCGCTTTCGACACGAACAGGGCCGGATTATCCACAAGGCATTAAAATGTTACTGTACAATATTGGGCAATTAATTCTTTATTTACCCCATAGCGCGTGCGTGCGCAGCGTTTGATTGATTTGCTGGGATCCAGACAGGGGGCCCGGCCGCTGACATCCAATCAGGAGGAGGGAGGACTCAGACTGTACAATCATTGGTGGTTCAGTTCGTCTGGGCGGGCAGCTGTCGGCGCGCAGCACATCATCACTGATGTGCGCCTGCGTGCCTTGCGTAAGAAGAGACTGCTGGGCGCGCAGGCAGGAGAGAGGCGTGCCGCGTAAGTTTGTGTAATGCAAGGCCGGGCCCGATGCTGAGTGTGAGACAACACTGTAACTGTAAGTAAACTTCCCATTTCCAACTGAACCATATCTGATGATCCTCAAACCTCAATAATAATGTGATAACCCAACTACTGTCTTTCATCAGTGGGGGAGTGGGGTAATGTGGTTGGTTATGGGGGGTTGGGGTGGGTGGTATGGGAAGAGGCTCGAGCAACATCATGTCATGGGTGCTACCTATCATGGGGGGGGGAGAGCAACCATCATGGGTGCCATCATAGCAGAGAGAGATAGATAGATAGATAGATAGCAGAGTTAGAGAGGATAGATAGATAGATAGATAGATAGCAGAGATTAGAGAGATAGATAGATAGATAGATAGATAGATAGATAGATAGATAGATAGATAGATAGATAGTATCAGAGTATAGAGAGATAGATAGATAGATAAGAGTTAGAAGCGATAGATAGATAGATAGAGAGATATAGATAGAGAGATAGATAGATAGATAGATAGATAGATAGATAGCAGAGTTAGAGCGGTCAGGGACAGGGTAGTGTGTTTTGGGGTTGTGTGTGCAGTTCCACTCATGATGTTTGTAAACTACCTACTCCCTTCTACACTCTACTCGACTTATACTCGAGTAATTGGTTTTTACTCATTTTTGAGGTAAAAATGGGTACCTCGACTTATACTCAGTCTACTTATATTCGAGTATATACGGTAATTAACCGATCTAAACAGATCAGCTATCCAGAACTCATTACCAAAATGAGCTCCTTCACCCCACACAGACACCAACAGGATATATATAAAATAAATCCAAACTTGAACAAAAGATCTGGAAAACCCTCTATCTGAGCAACAATGGTCAGACATAGGACCGAAGCAAAAAAATAATCGCCATGTATTACAGATATGAAAGACCCTCAAAATCATATACAGATGGTACATCACCCGAAAAACTGCATCAACATATCACCAAATATATCGAAAAACTGCTTCAGAGGATGCCTAGAAATGGGAACTTACCTACACATGTGGTGGAAATGCCCGGTACTAACAAAACATATGTCACAAACACCTCTACTGGAAGATATGTGCAGAATCAAACTAAAAACCAGAAATTTCTCTGGGTCTCCCTTTCCCAGAACTTTTTAAAGACAGCAACAAAATCTGGCAACAAAAATCCTTTGGCAACCTAATCAGTAATAGCACACAAAACTGGAAAAAACACAAGCCATCCCCATCCACAAGTTCTAATAAAATGTTTTTATAAGAACCATGGAACACATCCGACGTTACAAATGAAAGAGGATTACAATTCGCCTCCACTGGGTTACCCTTTGATGGATATCTAGAAAGATGCCACGCTATACATAACAACACTGATGATATATAACAAATCAGTCTATAGAATATACTGTTTATTAATTGGGTATTGTTGAAATTGAACAAACTAACCAACAGCTCTTTCCCTTTCTCTGTGCAGAGAACAAGACATGTTAAGGTCAGTTACACACATCAGTGTAATTCTACACATTGGGTTGTACTTGTAGCTGCCTGTGAAACTGCCATCTCCATCTCCGTGTTTCTCTTCAGTACAGACAGAACTCTCTAACTAAATTAACCTTCCTTTACCAGGTCAAAGTAGTTATTAAGGGAGAGGGTGCACTGCCTGTTACTAAACACCAAACATGGAGATCACTCACACAAAACAACTCACTGTAATATATTTCCCCCCTGGCAGACATCACAGTGCTGGCTGTACCCTGTATCTGGTTATGCAGTGTTATCTTACTGTGGGGGTTGGCTTTCCCCTGTATCTGGTTATGCAGTGTATCTTACTGTGAGGGGGGTTGGCTTTCCCCCTGTATCTGGTTATGGCAGTGTTATCTTACTGTGAGGGGGGTTGGCTTTCCCCCTGTATCTAGTTATGGCAGTGTTATCTTACTGTGAGGGGGTTGGCTTTACCCCTTATCTGGTTATGGCAGTGTTATCTTACTGTGAGAGGGTGGCTTTCCCCCTGTATCTGGTTATGGCAGTGTATCTTACTGTGAGGGGGGTTGGCTTCCCTATCTAGTTATGGCAGTGTTATCTTACTGTGAGGGGTTGGCTTTACCCTATATCTGGTTATGGCGTTATCTTACTGTGAGGGGTTGGTTTCCCCCGTATCTGGTTTATGGCGTGTTATCTACTGTGAGGGGTGTTGGCTTTCCCCTGTACCCTGGTATGGCAGTGGTATCTTACTGTGAGGGGGTTGGCTTTACCCCTATAGCTGGTTATGGCAGTGTTATCTTACTGTGAGGGGCTTGGCTTTACCCCTATATCTGATTATGGCAGTGTTATCTTACTGTGAGGGGGTTGGCTTTCCCCTGTATCTGGTTATGGCAGTGTTATCTTACTGGTGGAGGTTGGCTTTCCCCTGTATCTGGTTATGGCAGTGTATTACTGTGAGGGGGTTGGCTTTCCCCCTGTATCTGGTTATGCAGTGTTATCTTGGTGTGAGAGGGGTTGGCTGTCCCCCTTTACCTGGTTATGGGGTTTTTTGCCTTCCTGATCAACTGTTAGGTAGGGTTAAAAAAAAATATATATAAAGAGGGTGAATAGGTTGGACTTGATGGATGTATGTCTTATTCAACTTAATTACTATGTTACTATGTTACTACTGTTATGGCAGTGTTATCTTACTGTGAGGGGGTTGGCTTTACCCCTATATCTGATTATGGCAGTGTTATCTTACTGTGAGGGGGTTGGCTTTCCCCCTGTATCTGGTTATGGCAGTGTTATCTTACTGTGTGGAGGTTGGCTTTCCCCCTGTATCTGGTTATGGCAGTGTTATCTTACTGTGAGGGGGTTGGCTTTCCCCCTGTATCTGGTTATGGCAGTGTTATCTTGGTGTGAGGGGGTTGGCTGTCCCCCTTCCCCTGTACCTGGTTATGGCAGTTGTATCCTTTACTGTAGTGGGGTTGGCTTTACCCCTATAGCTGGTTATGGCAGTGTTATCTTACTGGAGAGGGCTTGGCTTTACCCCTATATCTGATTATGGCAGTGTTATCTTACTGTGAGGGGGTTGGCTTTCCCCCTGTATCACTGGTTTGGGCAGTGTTATCTTACTGTGTGGAGTTGGCTCCCCCTGTATCTGTTATGGCAGTGTTATCTTACTGTGAGGGTTTGGCTTTCCCCCTGTATCTGGTTATGCAGTGTTATCTTGGTGTGAGGGGTTGGCTGTCCCCCTTTACCTGGTTATCTGGGGTTTTTTTTGCCTTCCTCTGGATCAACTGTTAGGTAGGGTTAAAAAAAAATATTATAAAGAGGGTGAATAAGTTGGACTTGATGGATGTATGTCTTTAATTCACTTATTACTATGTTACTATGTTAACTATGTTATGGCAGTGTTATCATACGTGAGGGGGTTGGCTTTACCCCTATATCTGGTTATGGCAGTGTTATCTTACTGTGAGGGGGTTGGCTTTACCCCTATATCTGATTATGGCAGTGTTATCTTACTGTGAGGGGGTTGTCTTTCCCCCTGTATCTGGTTATGGCAGTGTTATCTTACTGTGTGGAGGTTGGCTTTCCCCCTGTATCTGGTTATGGCAGTGTTATCTTACTGTGAGGGGGTTGGCTTTCCCCCTGTATTTGGTTATGGCAGTGTTTATCTTGGGTGTGGGGGTTTGGCTGTCCCCCTTTACCTGGTTAGCTGGAGTTTTTTGCCTTCCCTCTGGATCAACTGTTTTAAAAAAAATATATAGGGTATATAGGGTTTTAAAAAAAAATATATTATATAAAGGGTGAATAGGTTGGACTTGATGGACGTATGTCTTTATTCACCTAATTACTATGTTACTATGTTACTATGTTACTATGTTTATGGCATTGTTACCTTGGTGTGAGGGGTTGGCTGTCCTCTGTACCTGGTTATGGCAGTGTTACCTGGTGGAGCGGGTGGCTGTCCCCTGTACCTGGTTATGGCAGTTTTTTAGTATCGACCAGTTAGTGTGGGCATCTTGTATTGACCAATCAATGTAGGCATTCTATAATAGTCACTGTGGGCATCTTATATTAACCAGTCACTGTTTTCATTATTTAAAAGTCCCACTGTAATTTACCAGTCCTCACTTTAGGGTTGACCTAACAGTTTCTGGAGATCTGAAAAGCTGACAACAACACGTCCAATCAACTGGAGGGCTGATCTAACAGTGCCTGTTGAACTGGACAGCTGGCTTAACAGTGTCTGCTAAAACTGGAGGCCTGACCTAGCAGTGTCTGCTGCACTGGAGGTTTAACCTTACGTATGTGTGAACTGGAGGACTGTAGGTTCATCAGCCACTGTTAGTACACAGAATGTGGACCATTAAATAATGGGGCAGAGATGGTTTAGAGGATGCCAAAAAGGCTAATCTGCCAAACCGTTTTTTTACATTGGTTTTCACTGTTGAGAATCCTAGTCCTTACAGCAGGATTATAATAATATGGAGGGGAGAAATGAGGAGTATTTACTTGGCTGACAGAGGATATGGTAACAAAAAAAAATAGACAAATTTAAAGGAGTTCAGTGAAATACGCTTTTCAGGAAAAAAAAACTGTATTTTTGCATCCTAATGACTTTAACCTGCCCATTCAGCATTTGTCTGTTATAAATAAATGCAACAGAAATACTGACTTCTCGGTTTGTTGGACCCCTAAGAGAGACCGTTATGGTTTTGCCCCTTGACCCAGCGCGCCTGGTTGATTCAGTTGCTCAGTAGAGATCTGAGCATCTTTGACCCATGCAACAGCCAATCAGTAGAAATGACTGTTAGGAACATTCCAAGGATGTGGTGCATCCTGAGAGAAGAAGGACTGTTAGAACCTGAAATACCAGCTCACTAATGTCAACAGCAGGGAACAGCAAAGGGTATGAATCAACTGATTTTTCAAAATGGGAGAGATATGTAGAATAACTAAGTATGCATTACAAAAACTAACAATTACAACATATTGATATTTCCACTGAACTGTCCCTTTAAATCAATAAAGCCCAAGGGCCAGATGGATTGCATCCTCAGATTTTAAAAGAGCTTAGTTCAGTTCTATCTAGACCACTATTTGTCATCTTTTCAAATTCACTTTGGTCTGGGATGTGCCGCTGGATTAGAAAAAAGCCAATGTAATACCAAAATTCAAAAAAAGTAGTTGTTCGCCAGCCTGGTAACTATAGACCTGTAAGCCTAACATCAGTGGTAGGGAAGGTGATGGAAACTTTGTTATGGGATCATATCCGTGACTTTGTCTCCAGAGCTCATCTTTATGTAGTAGTCAGCATGGATTTATGAGAAATAGATCAAGCCAGACAAATTTAATTGGTTTTTTATGAAGAACCAGCAGTGGATGTGGTATACTTGGATTTTGTGAAAGCTTTTGATACTGTGCCACATAGGCGACTAATGTTTAAACTGAGGACTGTTGGCTTTGAAAAACATTTGTACATAGATATAATTGGTTTTGGATCGCAAACAGAGAGTGTGATAAATGGGCTAAAGTTCTAAGCAGAGTGCCTCAGGTTTTGTACTGTGACCCCTTCGTTAATCTGTTATAAATGACTTAGAAGGGGGCATTGAGAGCAAGGTCTCAGTGTTATCTCATGACACTAAACTATGCAGAGCTTTGAAAACTTCAAATGATGTGCAGTGTTGCAAGCACCTAGATAGATTATCAAATTGGGCAGCAGAATGGCAGATGAATTCATGTTGATAAATGTGGTGATGCATTTTGGATTTAATAATCCCTGTGCCACTTACACCATAAATAACTCTGTGTTAAGTGCATCTATAATGGAAAAAGATTGGGGGTTCTGGTAGATCCAGACTTAGCTATAGCAAACAATGCCAGGTAGCAACGGTTAGAGATAGCAAGATATTGTCTTGTATAAAGAGGGGAATAGATCAAGAAGAAAGATATTATTCTCCCTCTTTACAAGGCACTGGTAAGGCCTCATTTGGAATATGCAGTGCAGTTTTGGAATCCCATATACAAAAGGGACATCTTGGAAATGGAAGCAGTTCGAGAAGGGCAACTAAAAAATAAAGGGAATGGAGGGGCTTGAATATGCAGGCAGATTAGACAAGTTAGGGCTGTTTACATTGGAGAACGACGTTGCATTGGGATATGATCACCTTATACAATATTTATAATGGGCCATACAATAAACTCTGCATTGTTCACGAATAGGTCATATCAGAGGACTCGTGGACATCTTTAAGGTTAAAAAAGTTTCATCTTCAGGTTAGGAAAGATTCTTTAACGTGAGAACGTAAACTGTGGAACTCTCTTCCAGCAAAGTGGTAATGGCAAGTTCATTGAATATCTTTAAAAATGGCCTGGATAAGTTTCTAAAACTAAAATTTTGAGAACTACTGGTATTAATCATTACTGTAGATCTGGTTGATCCAGGGATACTTTCCGATTGCCGTTTGAGTCAGGAAGGAATCCCCCCCCTTTTAGCTGTGTTTTTTTTTGCTTCCTCATTCCTCTGGATCAACCTGTTAGGAAAGGTTAAAAAAAAGTGAATAGGTTGGACTTGATGGACGTATGTCTTTTTTCAACCTCATACTATGTTACTATGTAATTTGTTGGCAATATGTACCCTGGAAAGTCCCATAAGCATATCACGCCAGGTGTTGGGACTTCTGAATGCAAGGTGTGGTTGCATTGTGGCTAAGGGGTGCTATAGATCTGCCCAGGGAAGGTGTCAAAACAGCATTGTGCATGGCAAACATTTGGTGTCGCCCCCCCTACCTCTATTCAGGCTTAGTTTCTTCATTTTAACAAATGGCCTCCTTGACACTCTCTTAAACCAGTCATGTTCCTTTGCCAAATGTTGCAATTACTCTCTTCAAAGGTATGTCCTGACCAGAGTAATTGGCTCTTCTGTGCTGGGCCATCGTTGGTGGCAGTTGCTGTTTGGTATCCCCCACATACAATCAGAGAACTCTTTACTGCAGTGCACTGCATATATGATGTCATTTTTGTTTTGTTTTGGTACTGGGTCTTCGGATGTACAAGCATATGTACAGAAATGAATTATACAGAAGTAAACTTTATTTGTGTTTCAGGGAACTTATGAGGTATTGCCCTTAAAGGGTAGTTAATTGGTTGATGATTAAATATTATGAATAAAGGAGCCCCAAATCACCATTTGTCTAGGGCCCTAATTGCTCTTAAAGGGTATCTATACATCCAAAAATCATTTTCAAAAAAGATACATTTAGTAGTGTAAATGCCCACTACTCCAACACTTTTTTCAGATTTGAAATGTGAGCTGTAGATTCTCAGAAATTAATATTTTATAACAGCATGTATAGGCAAAGATCTGTCACTGAAACCAGGTATGCAAATTTTGTGTCCTTCCATTGACCTCTTGCTCGGATCTCCCAAAACATGTCAAAACATTTATTAATAAACCCAAAATATAATGATCTGATAATCATATTGGTCTCGCTATCTAATATTAATCTTCTATCTTATATCATCTATCTATCTATCTATCTATCTATCTACTGTCTGTCTGTCTGTCTGTCATCTATATATTATGATATTCCAATGGTGTTGGTGTATAAATGCACAACACCATTGAAAGTGGAGAGATGCAAGCCAGGTCTGCGGCAGGAGTGTGTGCACAAGGAGGCTGCTTACAGGAGCCTGACCCCCCAAGCATGTCTACTTGCCTGTTAGAAGAGATGGAGAAGTGAATTTACAAGAAGGAGAATGTGGATTTACAAGTGGGTAGTGACTAAGGGAGGGGGTGTTAGGAGCAGTTTACTAAATATTGAAAATTCACTTACAAAACAGGCACAGACACACATGTAAGTAACATCATTTTACTACCCTAACATTGTACTTTTATAATACTCAAAGTTGTTTGAGTGAGGATAGTGACCCTTTATTTTGTAATTGTAATGTCAACATCTTGGCAAAGGGACATAAAGCTGTAGGGGGCCAAGAGAGGCTACTTACATCCATTTGCCGGTAGGTACCAGGATCCATTCTGAACTTGCTATCCCTTACTACTAGAGATGTCCAACTTCGCAAAATCCGGTCCGCTCGAGGATCGCGAATTTTCGGAAAAATCCGAAAATTTGAAATCCGCGAGCGGACCCATTAAAAAAAATAATACCTTCGAAATTACGAGATTTTTCGTATTTTCGAAAATTTTCGAAATTACGAGTTTTCACATAATTTAGAAAATTTTCAAAAATATAAGAAAACTAGTATTTTCGAAAATATGTATTCCCGAAAATACGAGTAATCCTTGTATTTTCGAAAATTTTCGAAATTACATGTTTCCCCGTATTTTCGAAAATTTTCGAAATTACGTGAAAACTCGTAATTTCGAAAATTTCGAAAATATCAAAAATCCGCATCGGAAGTTCGGAAGGGCGAAAATCCGGAAAAATCCGCCGTTCGCGAACGGATAAATCCGCGGCGGATCCGGGTCTATCCGCGAACCGCCATCCCTACTTATTACTCCCAGCAAGTATCCGGGGGAGGCTCAAATGGGATAAGCTGAAAGTCCCCAGGCAATCCCACCACATAATATGATCAAACACACACTACTGGAAAATGTATGTTTCATACATCCTGGAATAAAGTCCTTTACTGACATTAAAAGCCCATGCTTTAGCGATTCCTAGGGTTTGGTAGGTTTTGGATTCACTCCCCCTTTCCTTACTTCCATAGCAATTACACTATTGGTTTAGAGAAGGATTATTCAGGTCCCTTTAGGCAGTAGTAGTCACACATCCAACCCCCTATCTGACAACATAATCCATTGAATGTCAATAGAATAAACCTGGAGGTCTGAGAATGACCCAGGCATATCACTTACTGTCCAGCAATCAGCAGCTCTTCTTTTTTCTATTGAGAGGGGAGGGTGGTACAAAGGAGTGACATATTTCACTTGCAACTTCCTCTAACTTCCACTTCCTACTAACACTCAAATTTTTTGATTGGCTAACACTGCTGTCAATCTAATATTAAGCACACCATTGGATACAACTCTTAAAGGGAAGTGATAAATAGGTTCCTTTGTAGCTTCCATTGCCTCCCTGTAAAACTTCCTGGGGTGTGGCTTAACACCATTTTGAAGATTCCATTAAAAAAAGGAGTGGGGGACTATGCAAGTACTTTTTTTATTTATATATTTTTGCCTTATTTACATTTCTATATACTTAAATGTCATTGCTACATATTAATTAATTAATTAATATTGATATAACTATTTATTTAGTACTTAGTGTCCCTATGTATATTACTTTACCTACCCTCACCAATATAGTGTACCTCCGAAAAAACCCAATGTATTCCCCATGAAATTATAAATTTATTTATATAATATAGGAATAAGGATATATATAAAATTAATAAGACAAGTTGTTGCACTCAAAGTGTCTTTTTGAGAGGTTTTTTTCCAAACAATGTGAAGCAACTTTCTGCTTGTCCTAGAGCCTTTATCAAGCCTATACATACTAAAGCATCTAAAGTGCCTTATATACCCAAATTTCGCTCCCCCCCCCTTCGTGACATCATCAGTGGTTGACAAAAATTAACATATATGAAGGATATGGAGATGACCAATTATAATACAACATACATACGTATATTAGGCATATTAGTAAAGTGCTAAAGTAATAAACATTTTTTAGTAGAGTAAAATATTAAAAATACCCAAATATGCAATATTTCTTAAATTCATTATAATATACCATATGTGATAAAAGTGTTATCAATTCCACAAATATTTTTTTTAAAAATTAGTTAATGTCTATCAGAATCATACTGTTAGTTTCCAATTAATTTATATCACTATACTCCCAACATTATCAAATACATACATTGATATACAACCAATTTACAAAAAAGTTTTCAGTTATGGTAAAAAGGAATCCCTTCTTATATCTATATATCTAAGAAATAATTAATAACGCATAGAACAGGATAGACCATTAATAGATGAAATAAGAAATGTAATTATCTATCATTAAGAAAACATTTAAATGAACATATTTGTTTAAGCTCTTTGGACTCAATGTATTCAATGTTTTTATCCAATATGCCTCACGCTGTAGTAAACGTTTATTATATCCCCTCCACGTTTAAGTATTGGGACATGTTCAATGGCTAAAAATTTCAGGGAAGATAATTTATGTTGTTTCCTCTAAAAAGTGTTTAGCCACAGGCTTATTACTGTATCCATCTCTGTAAGCCATGGTATATGCCGAGCGATGACCATCAATTCTAATACGTAGGGTAAGACTGTTTTCCCTATGTAGGGAATTTTGCAAGGGCATGTCATCATGTACACAACATGTGTCCTTGTCACGTGATAACCTGTCTAATTTAATCATACTGTCCATATAAGGGTGCTTTAAACTTTTTGCGGGAGTCATAAATTCACAAGAAGGCATTTATCACATTGTAACAACCTGGGAGTCTTTTCGGCAACCCCCCCATAACAGGTAATAGAGTCTGTTTTCACCAATAGATCCCTAAGGTTACTACCCCCTTCTAAAGGCCACCAATGTTTTTTTAGTTAGAGACAATTTTAGGTAAGGCACATTTTCATCTGCAGGCAAAATTCTCCATTTTTTATAATACTCTGTTGAGCATCTAAGCCCAATGTGTTGAACTTGATGCTATGGCATAAATTATAGTATTGGTTTCTGTCTCAGTTTTTTCTGGATCTCTTTGTACACTAAATTGCTTTTTTGTAGTGCCTTATCCACTATTTTGATTGGATTCACCGTTAAGGAATTTAGTCTTCATCTCTGCAAGTTGTCTCTCGCATCACCTGGGAGTAGAATTATTACGGATTACCCGACACTGGTCTGGTTTTTCAAAGCAGGCGGGTGGTGATTATTAAAATCCATTAGAGTGTTTTCTAGCGTCTCTTTCTTAAATGAGTATGTTGTTTTGAGTTTTGTATGTGAATAAAATGTCTAAAAACTCTATTTGTACATAACTTTTTTTGCTGTAAATCCGATCTTAGAGTTCAATTCATTCAGTGAAGCAATCATACTTTCCAATAATTCAAGTGAACCACGCCAAATGAAGAACAAATCAATACAAGATTGTTAGAATATTGAGATAAAATATGTTTGCTTCATAACAAATACATAAATGCATTACCATATGCAGGGCCATGACTGCCCCCATGGCTGTACCTGCCATCTGAAATAATAAGTGTTTTCGAATAAATAATTGAATTCAAGGTAATATGCAAAAGTTCCATAATTAAACTCTTTATGGGCTGGTGATCCACATTCTGACTCCATTAATAGGTGTACACTGCAGCCAATCCTTCTGTATGGGGTATATTTTGTGTAAAGACTGTTCACAGCCCATGGTAACTAACCATAGTTCTGTATCCAATGGAAGTTCAACATTATTTATAATGGAAATCAGAAGGTATGCATCCTTTATGTAAACTGGCAAATTTTGAATAATTGGTTGTAAAACTGAATCAATAAATTTCCCAGGGTGTTCCAGTAAACTGCCCTGCCTAGCTGAAATAACTGCGTGCTGGTGGTTAGTTAGGCTTTTATATGCACTTTAGGCAATCCATATAATTGGGGCAATTGGGTGTTTTTGTTGTAAAATCCCCAAGATCCTATGTATAATCCACCACTTATAACAGCTTCATTGTACCAGATTAAGTCGTTATCAATGAAGCTGATGATGTCACAAAGGGGAGTGAATTTGGATATAACAGGCACTTTAGATGTGTTGTGTATAGGCTTGATAAGGCTCTAGGACACGAGCCGAACATGCTTCTTACATTGTTTGGAAATAAACCTCTCAAAAAGACCCTTTGAGTGCAACAACTTGTCTTATTCAATTGTCTATTGGAACTGTATTGCACCTGGGCAAGTATATTGTTTTTATGTGTATATATATATATATATATACACACACACACACACACACACATACACACACACACCACACACACACACACACACACACTGCACACCAAAAACATGCATAAGTCATTGTATACGGACAGAGCCACATACCATAACATGCACCATACACACATAGACTGTGCACATATAGCATATTCCAATGGCCTAGAGAGAAGGGAGTAGAAGTGACTGCAGTTCCAGATTTCAAAAAGGGCATAATGCTGGATTACTGCCTTACCTACCTTATCCAAATATTTAGATTTTTAGGTTTTGTTCTCCTTTAAGTAACTAACAACACATTAAAATACATTTCCTTGTTTATTCTCTTGTCCATAATGTAAAAGGGCATCTAGAATGAAATCTGGATGCTGCAAACTAGACTGAAGAGTCTTTAGTTGTATCCAAAGTGAATCTTTCTAACTCTGTCCTAATATTACATTGGTATTTTTCATTTGATGTGCTAGAGAAAATGAAAGTGGGTTTTCCTTAATAAAGAAATGAGGTTAAGCAGCCCTTAATCGAAAATTCGCAGACATGCAGCACACTGTCTTTTGTGAGGCTCTAAAACGTATCTACATATTCATATATCAATGTCATTGTAAGATAACAGTGGAAAGGTGTCGGTCATTTCTTGAATTTAACTTTTACAATACTAGCATGGGATTGTTTTATTTTGCGGGGGCGCTTACCCCTGTTATAGATCGCATGCTTGTTTATTGGTCTATTACCCTTGGTTTTGTGGTTCATACCAAACAAAAACAAACGTTTTTGTGGTTCTTTTCTGATCCAATCACTAAGAAATCAACCTCCGAGTACTCACTTGCCACTTTTTGAACCAATAGTTCAGTATTTTCGAACAAATAGTTTAGGATAAAGAAAATTGGTTTATTAGTGTAACACCAAGCAAACCACACAATGTTTCAGGGTTTCTGTGCTAACCCTGCTGCTTCCCTGGTGTGGAAAAGAGCTAATACCCAACACTAAAAAGTTGTGGTTTGCTTGAGTCATCTAATTAGAGCACCAAAGGTCTATAAAGTGGCTGATCTATTGGGAAGTGTAAATTTGATTCTTAATTACAAGCGTAAGTTCAGAATATAAACACACTTACACAAATTTCATATACAAAACAACCATTCATTACAAATAGAACCCCTCAACTTGGTCAATTATTTAAATAAAGGAAGATAATTTTATCGCACATTAATGAACAATCTTGAAGACAAATACAGCTTGCACTCCCCCTTCAAAATATTGATCTCGCGCTTCTTCTCTTACTTAAAGGACACCAGCAATATAAAATTTTCCCTCCTGCTCCAATTGCAATCGGAAAGTATCATTATATAACTACAGTAAATGTATTAGTACCAGTAATTCTCAATATTTTTTAGTTTTAGAAATCTAAGCCACTTTTAAAGCTATTCATGAACTTACCTTTACAACATCTGCTGGAGACAGTTTCCACAGTTTCCACATTTCTCACTCCTGTACAGAAACCTTTCCTAACCTGAAGATGAACCTTCTTCAATCTTAAAGGGCATCTATAGTGGGAAAATGAACTTTTTTTTTCTTTATTTCATGTGTTCTATATATTCCCCACAACCCCCGAGTGTCTTCACTTTGTTCAGATTCCCTCTCTGTCCTGAGATACACCAGTTAGAGAATACGTGATTGCATTCCTCTCCCTACTTGACTGTCAATCAAATTCCTGTGACGTGTCCCCCTCCCTGCTCTGTATAAATAAAGATAACATTAGCAGGGGAGAGAGGTAGCTTCATGGTAGATTAAGGCTGCACTTGACCCCCCTTCTTGATAGACTTCACTGATTGATGATGGGTCCAAAGAGAGAGATCGTAAACTGTACTGTTCTCTTTCTTCTCTGTGTCTCCAGGATAGCTTGCTTTCTATTGGCCACTGTGCTGGGTGTGTTTTTCAGGATGTTGAACTTTTAACTCCTACTGCACATGAATAAGCTTGTCGTTTTAGCCAAGTTGAGACATGGAGGAGGTAACAGAGGGAGGGGGAAGGGGGGAATGCTGCACACATTCTGGCACTATGGTTAAACAAGTCACTGACATAGATAGGATTAAGACAGCACAGAGTACATGAATTTAACTTTGCAATGGGGCAATGTGTTTTTTTTTTCACTATGAGATGCCTTTAAATGATGTCCACGTGTCCTCTGATATGACCTATTAGTAAACAATCCACCAGAGAGTTTATTGCGGCGATACTTTCCATGTGAAAACTATCGGCTTATTTATAAGCCGGAAAATCATAGATAGTTAATGCTGAAAATAGTGATCTATTATAATAGTCCCCTAGTCTTTATCAAATTTGCAAATGCCCCCTGCCTTTTCACCAGCATTCCAATGCTTGAAATTTTTAACAATCAGTTTATTCCTCCAACATTTCCATGATGCTGCTGGTCTGGGCCAATTTATTTTGCAATCAAAAGTCGGAAGATGAGTTCCCCATTAGTAGCTGCCTTAACACACTAGATGATTTGCTTACCTATGATCTTTCCAAATGTTTAAGAAAAGAAGACCTGCTACCTGCCCCAACTTGTACCCCTGAACCTGAGCTGAATATCGGGAAACCTCGGGCCCGACCGATGCAGGATTCTCCCCGTTACCTCCCATGATTTGGAAATGTAAGAGGGACAGATGAGGGAGGGAGATGTGGTGTACATGGCATGCAGAACAGAAATACCAGCCTACAACATTATTTTTATTCTGTCCAGTGTATTGCTTTCAATCTTCCAGAATCTCCTAAAAATTCCTTTAAGCTGCCATCTGCATAGCCTGTAATATTACCTCCCTTTAATAGTTAGGGCTAGACCACACTTGCGCAATTTTAATGCGTTTGTGCATGCAATTACGCATTTGATACTTCCCGATTATAGGTCGCAGCAATGCACCGAAAATGTGTGTTTTCGGGTGCGATGCAATTGTGCATCCATTTTGCTATATGCAATCAACATTTTTATTGCAAATCGCATGTGATTTCATATCTCAAAGGAGAATCACGTGCGATTGCGTGTCTGCGCAGTGTGGCCGTGCCTTACACTAGCTATCTGAAAGTGAATAAAACATTCACTATCTGAAGGTGAATGAACTTTGATCAGATCATTTCTGGCTCCAATTTTTATTGATTACTCAACTAAGCCCTGACACACTGACCCAGCTAGAATGAGAGCTAGCATTCTTTGAACCTGCACCAGACTGCAACAAACTGTGATTCCCCCTTCTTCCATAGTAGGTTACCTCTCAATCTTGACTCTGGGCGATTCACAATGAGAGGAGGGAGACTGAGTGTGCTGCCCATGACATCACATTTCTGCTGCTTCTTATAATTGACAGACAGCTCTATCACAGCAACAACAGGACAAAATGAAATGTAAAACATTGTACCAATTGGGACAGCGCAGGAATCCGAAAACACTAATGGTATCCGGGACAGTAAGATTGGGGCCAGCCAGTGGCAAAACTAGTACCCCCGCCAAGTACTAGTACCTCGGGGGGCCAGTGGCATAGAGGGCCGGTCTTAAGTATCAATTTTTATCCCCCTTTTTCTCTCTTTTAATTAAATTTTCTGTGCTGGTGCTGTGTGTGTACAGTGTGGTAACAATTACGTAACATCATTATATTTCCTGTACTGGTCCAGAGGGTGGAAGTGAGACTGACAGCAGAGTTGTTTTGAACTGCTGCTGGCTCCGTCCGTCGTGTCCTCACTCTTCCTGGATAAGAGGCTGTATTGTATTCCTGTCCTGTCGACTCCTCTGACTGCCCCTGTGCTGCTGCAGCTGCTTATTGTTGTGCAGTTACAGTGTTTGCATTCACATCCAATCCAATCCGATTCCAGTAAGTTTATACTAAATTACTAATATACATGAATGAAAATGACACACACTTTTACAGGGATAGTAGAAAGACAGACACAGACAGATAATTGACAGACAGACAGGTAGATAGACGATAGATAGACAACAATGAGATAGATTGATAGACAGACAGACAGTAGATAATAGACGATAGATAGACCGACAGACAGACAGACAGACAGACAGACAGACAGACAGATAGATAGATAGATGATAGATAGATAGATAGAATAGATAGATAGATAGATATAGACAGACAGATAGACAAACAGAAGACAGACAAGATAGATAGATAGATAGATAGATAGATAGACAAACAGGGATAGTGATAGAATAGATAGCTCGATGATGATCAGATAGATAGATCGATGATAGATAGTAGATGATGTAGTATATAGATAAGATAGATAGTAGATTTATATGATGTGGTAGTTAGTGTGAGATGGGGAGTAGAGATGAGCAGGGGGAGACAGGACTAGCTAGCTAGCTAGCTAGCTAGCTAGATAGACACAACCGGGATGACAACGACAGACAGACAGACAGATAGACAGATAAAGTCGACATATGATTGATAGATAGACTAAAATCTCAGAATCATCTGTCGTGTGTTTACATATTATATCTGTCAGTGTCTATCTATCTAATCTTTCCAGCCGGATTAAGGCCAAATGGGGCCCAGGCACAGTCAGATTTTTGGGGGGCCCCCTAACATTCCACCCCAGCACATCCCTTCACCCTCCTCCCCAAGTCCCTCTGGCCATGGCACCCATCTGCTTTTATGCAGATAACCAGAACGCTACCACAGAATCACTCGCTGCAGCTGTTCACCGACCTGTCCCCTAAAACATTGGCCGACGTAGAGAACTTCGTCCTTTGATACCAAGCTACGGAACAACCATTTACCTAACGCTGGGGACTTCCATTTCCACTTGATAGTTGTCAAAATGGTCGAAAACATTCCATAAGAGATCCTGAACTCCAGGATTTTCTTAGGCAGCTGGGCATCCCCTGCAACAAGAGCCCAGGCTGTCCACAGCCCGCACCCCCCAAGACCTAGGCCCACCCTGGTTTGGGACACAATCCCCCACCACACACCAGTGAATCCCATTAACTATATCAAGGGACATTCTATCACATATATATATAATCTAAACCAAAGAATTCAGGACGCTTTTACAGTTGAAATGATGAACGGAACACAAAAACCAAAAGTACCTTCTTTCCCCCCTCCCTCTTTCACTAGCTTAAAGATACTTGGGGTAACAAACAGTTGGATCCAGGCCATTGTTCAGAGAGAGTGCCCCCCCCCCTCTTGGCCTCTTCCTTGCTCTCTCTTCCTCCGTTGCCACCATCCGGCCCCACCCATCGTGCAGCGTGCAATCGAACGTTAGGTCTCCAGTGGTAAGCTCCATGCTCGTATATGCTCAATAGTAAAGCATTGTTATTGCTATTGTAATATGGTTAAAATATATTCATTGTAAAAGGTTTAAAACACCCATAAAAAAGACACTTAGCCCTTAAAGTTTTAAAACCTAAAGCCCAAGTAATATTCCTCTAGGAAACATATTTTCGCTCCACAGGTTTCTGTTCTTTCTTAACCCACCAATTCCCGACTCAATATCTTGCATATCACTCCACCAATAAAAATAAATAAAGGGGGGGTAGCAATTTTATTTCATAAGTCCGGCAATTTCAACCTAACCATGTGGAACACAAGACACCTTGGGCAATATTGATACTTCAAGGTACATTAAACAATGTCCCATATTGTTTCTGAATATAATGCCCCCAACCCTGGCCAACTTCCCTTTCTTAAAAGTTTTTGTGTAAACTCAACAACCACCACTGCCCATACAAAAAAGTGGGGTGGTCCCATACAAAAAAGTGGGTGGGGATTTCAATTCATTTTTATCCCCCGGAATGGATATATTCCCTCCTTCAGAGGCAAGAATCAAATTGCGATACTGACTGGCACGGCAATTACGGAAGTTATTGCGATCCCTCAACCTATATGATCTCTACAGTGTTAGACATCCCCTTCTCGCGCCTACACCTTTTTCTCACATCCGCACCGTTCCCACTCCCCGCATAGACCTCATATTGGGAACTAGCCCCATATTGAAAAATCCTTACAGATATGAAACCATCCTATCTCATGGTCAAACATGTCCCAATGGAATTATATATAAAACTACCACTAAAACCGAGATCTTATAATTGGCGACTGAATGAAATTAGGCTTAAAAAAACCCAACTAAGGAAAAACTCTAACCGCATTATCCATGAATTTTTGAAAACGATGAAGGGTCTGTTACCAACCAGTCTGGAAGCCCCACAAAGCCACAATAAGGGCATCATATTATTGCTGACCTTTACCCACTTCAACGAAAACACCTAGCATCTATCAAACAGGTTAAGGAGGATCTCAAGAGTATGGAGTCGACACACTTCCAAAACCCTCACAAAGATTATTAGATTACGTAACTGTCAGGAAAACGTGTAGAGTGACTTGGTAAGAATGGGTTAACTATTCCTATTAGTTCTTAGACCAATAACATTCCATTCCAACCTGGAACAGTCCTATGTTTTATTATGATTAGTCAAGCATGGAACCAGGTCTCCTTTCTCAGACAATGTGGGGGGCCGAACCGTGCATCTGGAATTCTCTACAGCAAGGGTCTGGTGGGTACTAAGAGGTCATTTTAAGGACAAGTCATACATGGAAATAATTGTATTTCGGTATTGGAATGTGTAAGACAGAAACCAATGTTATATTTGTAAATATAAAATATGCCCATTAATAGGATACCAACATGGAGCCCTTATTCCCTGCCATGTGAGATATTAATATCTGGGGAAATATGGATACAACACAGGTCATGTTTGGTATTGGAGGAATTGATAATTAATACAGGAGAGGAATATGTGATCATATCCCAATCACATGTACAATATCTACATTTATATGGAATCTTGCCTAAATGAGGGGAATAAATGCTTTGGCTAGTCGTAAATCTGGACATTCCTGGACACTCCCACCTCATGTGGAGGGCGTAGTTCACAAAATAGTTTAAAAAGTCCTTGTAGTCCAAAATAATGTTGTTCATTCGCTTTGGGGACATGCTAAAAACGTGTGTATGGACCCAATGTTTCTTCCTGCCCCGGATACAGGACTTCTTCTAGTTAGTAGGGGTCTGAATATTTTATCCTTTTATTTTATATAACTGTTGTACTTATTGTATGTCATTTTATTGTACACCATTTTATTTTATTTTGTGTATTATGCACTGTCCACCTTTTGGAATATTAAATCTAAAATTTAATACGTTTTGTCTTTGATGCTCTAAAAGAACTCAGTTAGCCTCTGATAAGTTTATATGTGTTTGAATGGAGTTGTGCAGTGTATGCCTAATTAACTCTGACTGCTTGGTGAAGGCCTGATGCTAATTACCCAGTTAGTTGCTGGAGTGAATGGTGTATGTAACCATTTGCTGCCAGGACAGGGGTGTGCATAGTCATTGAGAGTCAAGAGTGGGTTTTTGGGGCGTCTTTAAGGCCGTAACTTAAAGTGGTGGCAGCGATACCGATAATTAGTCAGATCACTGCCCAGCGAACTGGCGTTCGTGACAGTAACCAACTAAAGATTTAGCAATACATAAAGTAGAAGCTTCCCTATCCTGGCTACGCAGGAACTACTACGATAAAGGAACAAAGCAATACCCTACTAGTCAGGCAATTAAACAATAGATTAGCAAATTCAACCCCAAATATATTAAATCACAACAGGCAGCCCTTTTTTTCCCCCATAGACCAGGCAACAGCAACCTGGAGCGGCCCCAACAAATACATATCTTACTTTAAAATTTCTCAAAGAAGCCAACTCCCACAAATTCTGCCCAAAATCCTCTCAATTGGAAGGCCCCTTTCACTATGCTAGAACTCCCCCAAACCAAAATGCCCAGGTCCAGACGGTTTTACATATGGTTACTATAAAAATTTAAACAAGCTTCTGGCCCCAGACTTTAAATTTATATCATCATTTTTAACAGGCAATCTGATCCCCCAATCCATGTAACCCTTCCCATATTGTAGTTATACCCAAGCCTGGTAAGATCCCAAAACTACAGATTGATGGCCCTCTTTAACACCACCCCGACCTCAAATATACACTAAACTTATAGCGAATAGACTGTCCCGTCTACTCCCTAAGAGTATCACCCTGAATATGTCGGATTCATCTGCAACACGCAAGCCTATACAATACAGCCAGACAGTGGGACCTCATTGATATAATAAACAACACATAAACAGAAGTCCTAGTTTTAAGCTTAGACGTGAGAAAGCACTTTGACCCGCATAGACTGGAGGTACTTACGCCTCACTTTACAATCTTTCGGTATTGAGGGCAATATCTTACATGCCCTCTCAAACCTATACTCCAAACCTACAGCCCTGGTACAACTTTCCCATGCAAAATCTCAACCTTTCAATCAATACAACGGACACGCCAGGGGTGCCCCCCTCTCTCCACTGCTCTTTGTAATTTATGGAACCCTTAGCGGCCCATGTCAGACTTTATCTGAGTATTAGAGGGTCCAATTCCCATATAGGGAATTCAAATTATCCTCTGTATGTCGATGATGTCCTCCTTCCCCACTTCTCCCGAACTATCCTTGGCAACCTAACTTCTTTACTTTCTCTCCATTCGGTACCTTATCAGGGTACAAAATTAACCAAAAAAGTCGGAAACCCTATCTATCAATATCCCTAATCTGACAATGTCCACTTTAAAATCCATACTCCTTAACTAGAAAGCTAAACCATATAAAATAGCTGGGTGTCTCACAATATTTGAGGCAGCACAGTTGCATGCTATAGCACATTGGTCATATCCATATAAAACAAGCCGAATTAATTTAAAATGCTTTAATATGGGACAAAATGTCCTCCAAAAACCAAAATATAAGTCTAACAAAAAAGCCTTGTTATATTCTGGCACCGTGGAGCGCCGCTCCACCCTACTTACCTTTATAAGCCAATCCTAACTTCCCCCCAGGCAGATCAGGTCAACTAGCCTATGTTTTCAAACACAAAGGGATGACCAGAGTAAGAAATGTATTGCATAAGCTAACAGGAGAGCTACCACCTTCCAAGACCTATGTCATCTTGACAACTTCCGAACTCCTTCCTCCGCTTTTTCCATATTTAAAACCCAATTGGAACATATATTTTATGAAGTGCCCCTCCCAACGGGGCTCTATCTTCTTATCTACCGGACTCTTCAGGACTAATAGTCTCAAAAGCAGGCCCCATGCATATATGCAAACATGGGAGAAGAGATCTGGAGAGACCAATCACAGAAACCACCTGGACTGAGATTTGGACAGCAGCAGCATTCCACTCTATCTGTACAATATATATGGAGACCCTTTAAAAATCATTTTCAATCAATTTTTCCCGAATGTTATCACCGCTTTGCTAGAGATGCCAGCAGGCGAAGAAGTTTTCTGCATATAATGTGGTCCTGCCCTCAAATAGAATCAGACTGGTCTTTAATTGCAATCTTTAATTGTAATCTTTCAAAAATCTCTGGGCAAAACACTACCACTCGACCCATATATTTTATACCTGGGAGCTCCATTTCCAGATATCTCAATCCGACTCCAGAATTAGCAACACACAACAAGATGTGAAATACCCAAAATACGGAATCTACCTCACCCCCAACCGAATCAGCCCTTCTCAACAGACTAGCAGATGTGAGACGTATGGAATTTATTACGCTCTAATGACAATAAACTTTCTAAATTTGATAAAATATGGAAACCATATGATACACTAATATCATACTTGAGAAATCTATCCATCCAAACCAAGCTGAATGCTACGGCATCCCGCCTAACAGCATTCATCACGAAGCGCTAGCACCCACAATAACTAAATTTTTTTTTATGAGCCTGGATAACTATGGGGTTGGGGGGCGCTCCAGAGAGAGAGAGGCAGATGAAATGATAAACTTATTCTGGCAAGGATACGCAATGTGTTTTAAATCTATAGACAAAATAATGTTATCATCAAATTTATTTGAGAGGTTTTTGGTTAGGGTATAATATATTAAGTCAGGGGCTACTACCATATATAATTGTAAGTCCACAATTATAGACATATGTGAATGTGATAGTATAAAACATACAATACTAGCATGGATTGAGAGAGACAAATAAGGTCTAATATATCCCTAGAGTTGAAGTGGGCTTGGGTGGTGGTGCCAGAGAACGGATGAACCAACCAATCCAAACCGAGTCAAACAGAGATATGCACAGGATTGCTGGCTTACGACCCCCGGTATTCCAATTAGTTCCCAAGCTGCTGCAGAGGCTCCACGTCCACTGCAGGCACATCAAACCACGGTATCTAAATTATTTTCTGGCTGTATTGTTACTGTATACACTGGTATATATAAGGTTAAAGGAACACTAAATCAAAAAAAATGTGCCATCCGTTTGTTTATTCCACGGGAGGTGAGAACGCTTATACTCACCTCATACTCTTTTTGTATGGCCAGCGCATGCGCCTAGATGGGTGCGCGTGGTCGGAAAATAGCGGCTGTCTAGTGACTGAGGGCGGCTGCGATTGGAGCGGCGGGTAAGGTAGTTCCAGGTCCCCCCCGGGCATAATTATTCACCAGGGAGGTGAGTATAAGCCTTTCTCACCTCCCTGTGATAATACAAACGGATGGCCCTAGTTTTTTATAAAACCGAGTTTAGTGTTCCTTTAATGTTGAAGACCAAACGGAACCGCAAGTGCCTATCATTGCCCATACTAGGACCAAAAGAAGTCTATGAAAACAAGGATTTTTAAGAAGGCAGTGAGATAGTTTTCTTAAATTTCTTTTAATTTAGTTTAATTGGAATCTCTTAACAGAAACAGAATAGCAACAATTCAATTATATTAAATACAGGTGCGGGTACAGTCAGTTTTCAATTATCTAGCAACAAGTTTCAGTATTGGTATTTGCAAAAGTATACAGCGCAGTAACCAAATTCAAAATTTTAATTTCATTTTTATGGCAAAATGCAGTTCTATGCTTATATGTTCTTTATTCTAAAAATAAAAGGAATTTGTTAAAAAAAAAGAATAGTATACACATTCCTCCAAGAGTTTTTTCTTCTAACATTCAAGTGCAAACTTTTAATGATTTGAGTATTTTCCAGGCATGACAGAGCACCAATTCACAAAACAAATCTGATCATGGAAGTGGCTAAGTGATTGTAACCTTGAAATGTTGGACTCATGGGTCATGAACTTACCAGATTTTCATCCCATTGAGATCCTCTCTACGCAGAGGCTAACAAGTCAAGGAATGTGCCAGTCAGGATTTGGCCTATAACTCTGATAGCTAGAGTGTCAAGTGAGTTATGAAGTTGAGAGTCCAACACTGAAATATTAAATATATAATGATATCTATTAAAATACTGAAGATTATTTTAAGCTTTATATAAAATTTTGATTTAAAGTAGGAACCCAATCTTTCCACTAGCTAATAAATCACAGAGGTCCTTTGTGGAAAGTTTGTCACATTTCGTCATATTTATAAAATATACACATTCTGTCTAAATATAGATATCTGTATCGTTGTTGGAGTTGCCAGGGAAGAAAAGTTGGATTGTTCAAATTGTGTATTGGGAGGTGTTAAGCCTAGGTTTAATATAGTTTGGGGGTGGGTGTGTGTGTGTGTGAAACGTACCCTTAAACCGGATTCCCAGTTATAATCTCTAATCGAAGGCATTGCCATGTAAAGTTGTTAGATGTTCTCCTTTAAATTTGTCATCGTATCTCTGACTAATTCACCAGTAAATAACAAAATTTTCTCGTTTTAAATATACACACTGTACAGGTTTGTCTTCATCTATGCAATTTCTTAGTTAGTTCACAAGTGCCCAAACTACAATATTACTGTGCTCACTTATTTCCAGTACAGTGGTCCAATAATGTTCCGCTGTTTAATAGGACATAGGAACCTGAGTTTGCTGTTCAAATGGGGGCTTTTATTGGCCTTTAGTTTTAGCATGATCGGCTTTTAAAGGAGATTATTACTGCGAATTACATTTTTTAATGTACCCGCAATTTTATAATTTTATAGAAGGTAGAAATAGTATAATCTATCTACTTTTTTTATGGAAGTACTGCAAAGTGTCCTTTGCGTTTCATTTTTTTTATATTCATATATTATCCTATATAATAAAATTGCAAGTTGTGTTGTCCCTGTGTCCGTGTGTGTGTGTGTCCTGCAGTTACCTCACCCGTTTTTTTGCCACTTCTGGTGTGTGCATTCTATTCCTCAGCGCTTCTGCCTGTTATTTCCCATCCAGTCATATAGAGTGCTTGACACTGCTCTAGCTCCCCCCCCGCTGAGCTCTCGTCTCAGCCCTTCATTTCCTTTTGCAGGAAGTATTTTAGTGGGTGTGGCATAATTTACATCCATCAGCGTACCTTCATTGGCGGACAGTACACACACCGCCGGTTGATTCATGTTGCATAGCGCGAGCCCGTTTTCATGGTAACGTTTTAGACACAATCCCCAGTTGATTATGGCCATGCGCGAAACTAGCTTGTCTGGTAACTGTTTAGATGCACCGGTTGCATTATGCCCATCATGCGCGAAAACGTAGTCATGGTACTGTTTAGAGACGTGAAGCGTAGGCGATGGCTGCCACAGTCCCTGCTATTTCAGGTTAGCAAGTTAAATACAGTAACGTTAAAGAGGCAAAGAAGACCGAGTGTGAAACAGTAATGGTCTAAAGTGTTATGACAGGGGCTGAGGGACAAAGGTCCCTCCCTCACGTTGGTATTGGACAGGCTGAGGGGAAAAGGATCCCTGCCACATTGTAATGGATAGGGGCTGATGGGGCAATGTCCCTCCAAAGGTGATGGGACAGGGCTGACGGGGAAAAAAAGTCCCTTCAAGTGTAATGGACAGAAAATAAACTGTTTCTACAACAATGATCCACATCTCTGCTTCTGGAAAAAGTTTCTACACATGTATTCTAGCCTCCGTTTATTATGGGGCTTAATGTCCTAGTATATATATAATTAACATATTATAATAAACATAAAATTCACAAAAACAGTAACATCGGCATATTCAGTTAGGGATTTATGGTACTATAGTAATTTTGTTTTAATACTGTCACTGCTAGGACAGGTGGTAGTGACATTGCAATGAATGGGTTAACTATTGTATTAGTTTCTTTCAAAGGATCAATGCAAATGCTCTCCTAACCCTGGAAAACATCAACCCCCAGGTGTTTGTATAGGAACAGTAAAGCATAGAGACAGAACTTCTCTCTTCTAACAATGTGGGGCTGAACTGTGTGAATCTGGAATTCTCTACAGCCAACGGTCGGTAAATTACAAGGGTTACATTAAATGACAGCCATACATGTAAATAAAATTATTTTTTTGGTGTTTGGAATATGTGAAACGAAACCAATCATAATATTTGTGAACATGGATGGTAGACCCATTACAAAGATACCCAACCCCATGGAGACCTTATTTCCATGCAAGGCGAGTTCATTATTCTTGAGAAATATGTCTATAACAGGATCATGTTTGGTATGCATGGAATTGAGAATTACTAAGCAGAGAGTATATGTGGTCAAGTTGTCCGTACCAATGACATATCTAAAGTTATATGGTTATCTACTGTCTAACTGACGGGGGGATAAAGGATTGTGACAAGTCGTAAAATCTGGACATCCCCTGGCCGCTCCAACCAGCTAAGTAGGGGATGGTTACATCAATGGGCTTTAAAACCACTGTTCTCCTTAACTTTTGTTCATACTAAGGTTACATGCTAAATGGGTATGGATCATATGTTTTCCCTTCTTGCCCCGAGAACACAGGACTTCTAGTGAGTATTTAGGGTCTGTAAATATTTTTAATCCTTTTTCATTTATAAACTGTTAGTACCTATATCGTATGTCCATTTTATCGTACATCACCATTTTTTCTTTTCTTTTTGTATTATATGCACTGCCCACCTGATTAAATAAAATTAAATCTAAAAATTTTTAATAGTTTGTTCCTTTGATGCTCTAAAAGAGCTCAGTTAGCTCTCTAATTTAAATTTGTGGTTGGATGGTCTTTAAACCGGCCGATATGCGCCGTAAATTACCCTACCGCCGCACATCGCCGCGGAAAAAATATCCAAATTTATAATGGCCAAGCGCGATTGGTGACAAAAGTTATCGCGGCCCGCGTTGTGCGGGTGGTATTTGAACTATCTTCGCGGCGATACTGGAGTACAATACCGCCGCGATCCCGTAGCAGGGGGCAGGGATGGGCGGCCGGTAAAGGAATCGCCGCGGGTGTCGATTCCTCAGTGGGGCGTACCACCCCGCCCTCCCGCACCCCCGCGGCTGAATGCGACCACCCGCCGGGACCCTTTACCAGCACCCCTCCCAGCCCCCCCCACCCCCATACTCTTGCGGGATGGAAGGCCCGCTGGAAGGGTGGAGGGCCCCTTCCAGCGGGGGCACTAAGAAAGTCCTTTTGAGTGTTTAAGAGTCCTGCTGCTCGAGCTGTGACCCCCATCCAGTGCTTTTATACAGGACAGAGAACTCCGAGGTGGCGTAATATCCTTTTATTATAATGTGAAGGGGCGCATTATTTCTTATAATACATAAGTATCTATTATAATGTGAAGGGGCGCATTATTTCTTATAATACATAAGTATCGGATTCCTTCACCCCATTCACATTTTAAATTCTAGCCTTGTCCCTATTTCCACCTTAAATCCCCCAAGCTACCTTCTGTAACTTAAACCCAGTAGAAAGGAACATCCCAGCCTAGCATCTATGCTGTTAAACAAATCTTTGTGGAGGAGGAGAGAGACATTGGTTATGAAGTGACAGGAAGCAGCTCCAGCAGGTTCTGTTAGTGAAGTTAAACACTGCAAAAAATGCTGAGTCATTGTCCAGGCATGAACACTGAAATGGGCGGAGCAGTGGGATATAAGAAATATAAGAAATGAGTCACTTAGTGACATAGCTGAGTGATTTTTATAAGAATATATACCACTGCAGCTCCCATTATAAAATATCACACTTATGTATTATATTTGTATAAGGTTATCATATCAAACGCAAATGTCGCTTCTCCAATGTAAACAGCCCTAACTTGTCTAATCTTCCTGCATATTCAAGCCCCTCCATTCCCCTTATTAATTTAGTTGCCCTTCTCTGAACTGCCTCAATTTCCAAGATGTCCCTTTTGTATATGGGATTCCAATACTGCACCGCATATTCCAAATGAGGCCTTACCAGTGCCTTGTAAAGAGGGAGAATAATACCAGGCTGTAGAGAGTTGGTGTAAAGATCTCATATTTAAGAGCAAAAAAGTGCTCTTGTGCCAGTAAATGCCCACCTTATACAAGAAATGGCCCGGGTGCCTAATTGCCCCAGGCCCGTCGCTGTATGGAAAATCCATCAGGTAAATAAATATGATTCAGTCATAAAAAGTTCTTCTCATAACCGGCAAACTATTACCATGTGATTCAAACTCACAGCTCCTTGTCTGTGGTCCGGGTGCAGCCTGCCCCGAACCTTTCACCAAGTTCTATTCACATTCAGTTGGAATTGGATAGGACTTTGGCGCACTCCGTAAGGAACAGCTCGCACAAGGATTTAAAAACATAACATTTATTTCAGTATTAAATTACTTTTGGGAACATTATGTTCTTTTTTTAACTTGATACTGAAATTAATGTTTTTAAATCAATGTGCGAGCTGTTCCTTACGGAGTGCCCCGAAGTCGAAGTCCTTTCCATATACCACTAAATGAGAATAATATTTTTCTCTCTTGAATCTATTCCCCTCTATATACAAGACAATATCTTGCTAGCTCTAGCCGTGGCTGTCTGGCATTGTTTTCTGCATAATATTCAAATTTTTTTTAGCGTTTGTGTGCGCGATTCTTGTGCGTTTTGCTTTTTCGCCATTTGCGTTACCATCGCATGCGCACGGAAATCGCGGGAATTTTCAACTTCCCGTGATTTCCATTTTAGCAAAAATCGCAGCCGCAATCAAAGCGTGTGCAAACGCGTGAAAAACGCGTAGTTTGGCCTAGCCTTAAACCTCGAAATATCCATATTAGAAGATTGTACCCTTTATGGGAAAAAAATATGATATTGCCGATAATGCAGTAACCCTTCCACCGATTCCTTAGCTAGCTAAATAGAAGAACAGTAATTAGCTTTTCAAGCCAAATTTAAAAAAAAAAAAAAAAAAAAAAAATATATATATAATATATATATATATATATATATATATATATATTAAAATAAACATCTGATGTATTGGATAAGCGTTTTCCGGCATGGCACCTGGGCTATCGATTAAACGGAGGAGTGCAAGAGGAGTTTGGCGCTATATATATTAATATATAAATATAAAATAAAAAGCTGAAAAATAAGCACCATCTATTGCATGTAAAAGTCTGCACATGTCCCTAAATGTGCAGAAAAACAATCTTTGTGTTCCTATGTTTCAGGTTTCATGTATCAGAGTCAGGTATCATTCATCAGTTATCAGAGTCAGGTATCATTCATCATGTATCAGAGTCAGGTCATTCATCATGTATCAGAGTCAGGTATCATTCATCAGTTATCAGAGTCAGGTATCATTCATCATGTATCAGAGTCAGGTATCATTCATCAGTTATCAGAGTCAGGTATCATATCAGGTATCAGAGTCAGGTATCATTCATCATGTATCCGAGTCATGTATCGGTCATCAGGTACCAAAGTCAGGCATCAGAGTCAGGCATCATTCATCAGGTATCAGAGTCAGCTATCATCATCAGGTTTCAGAGTCAGGCATCAGAGTCAGGCATCAGAGTCAGGTATCAGAGTCAGGTATCATTTATCAATGATATCTGATGGCTGATAACTGATTCCGATCTGATACATGATGAATGATACCTGATTTGATAACTGATTTGATGCCTGATAATGATACTGACTTGTACCTAATGAATGATGTGACTCTGATACCTGATGAATGATACCCGATGAATGATACCTAATGAATAATGAATAACACTGATAGCTGACTTTGATACCTGAATGATACATGAAACCTGAAACATGAGGAATGACACAAAGATGTTTTTTTCTGTTACATTTTAGGACATGTGTGACCATACATCCAATAGAGGGTGCTTATTTCTAGCTTTAATTTTAGGGGTTTTTTAAATTTCGCTTGAAAAGCTAATACTGTTCTTTCTATTTTTTTATTTTGACTTCTTTATTTAATAATTTTTTTATCATTGATCAAAACATTTTTTGACCCTTTAAGTATGCTGCCACAGAAATGGAAGGATCAGTAGGTATGTGTACCTGGGTAAGATGGGCATAAAAAAACCCACCTTTTTGATTATTGATCAAAATTTGTTTTTTGACTATAGTTACCCTTAAGTATGCTGCCACAGAAATGGAAGGGTCAGTAGGTATGTGTACCTGGGTAAGATGGGCATAAAAAAAACCACCTTTTTGATTATTGATCAAATTGTTTTTTTGACTATAGTACCCTTTAAGTATGCTGCCACAAAAATGGAAGGTTATGTCAGTAGGGGTGTGTACCTGGGTAAGATTGGGGTGTTAAAAAATAAATTTTTCTGATTATTGATTAAAATGTGTTTTTGACCATAGTTACCCTTTAAGTATGACTGCCACAGAAATGGATGGGTAGATCTGTAGGTGTGTGTACCGTATCAGGTTAGGGGTAAAAAAAACAGACTTTTTAATGATTAGTCAAAAAAAAATGTGCCATAGTTACCCTTTAAGTATGGCTTCCATGGGAATGGAAAGGTTTGTGTTATGACCATGAAACAAACTGTTTTGAAATATCCACATTTGAGGATTGTTACCATTATAGTCTATGGGAAAAAATGTCCCGAAATTTATTAATAACGCTGTAATGCTGTTGCGGATTCCTTAGCTAAGGTAATAGCACACTTCTCCTATATGCCCCGCATGTCTGTACCGAATTTCATGTGTCTAGCTCAGAACTGGGGGGGAGGAGATACGGTCCAAAAAGCGAAAAAATAAAACGGAAGAGAAATAGAAAGAACTGTAATTTGGCTCTTCAAACCAAATTAAAAAAGAAATAAAAAATAAGCTAGAAATAAGCACCATCTAGTGCTAAAATGTACAGAAAAAAAACATCTTTGTGTCATTCCTCATGTTTCAGGTATCAGACTCAGGTATCATTCCTCAGGTATCATCCTCAGGTATCATCTCAGGTATCACTCCAGGTATCACTCTTCAGGTATCACTCCTCAGGTATCACTCCTCATGTATCTCCTCAGATTGATTTTCCTCTGTTTACATCCAAAGATGGCGCTATTTTCTAGTTTATTTTCTTCTATAAAATAGTTTAGACTATACAATGTGCAATCTGTACCACTATAAAATCAGTTCAAATAGGTCCACACTAATTAAGCCTTTATACTGACCAATTGACATTCTGTAAATAATATTTCATATTATTTACACAGGTAGAAAGAAGCAGACAGTGCTACTTTTATGTCACCCCCCCCCCCCCCCCCAGAAAAAAAAAAACACAAAAAAAAACCCCTATGTATTTTTAAATAGTCTGGTCCATTCTTAGTGTATTAAGTTTTCAAATTAATGGTCCAAATTGGATTATCTTAAGGTAAGAACCGCTGCTTGTTAAAATGCAGTCTTTAGATTAGATCTATCAATGTCTGCCTCCTGTATGGCCATGATACCTGATAACTGAATCCTGATAACTGATACATGATAATGATACCCAATACACAATATTAATAAACCACGCCTGACACCTGATAGACAATAACTACACCTAATACCTATCAACCAATACTACATGACAACCGATACCAGATAAACAACACCTGACACCCGATACATGATCTAATGAATGATACCTGATGAATGATACCCGACCTGATAACCGACTCTGATACCTGATGAATGATGCCTGACTCTGATGCTGATGAATGAGCATGACTCAGATACCTGACTCTGACAATGACGAATGATACCTGACTCTGATACTGATGAAGATGCTGACTCTGATACCCGATGAATGATGATGACTCTGATACCCGATGAATGATACCTGACTCTGATTCCTGACTCTGACACCTGACGAATGATACCTGACTCTGACACCTGACTCTGATACCTGACTCTGACACCTGACAAAATACCTGACTCTGTACCCGTGAATGATACGACTCCAAAGACGATGAATGATACCTGACTCCAATAGACGATGAATGATACACAATGAATGATACCTGATACATGAAACTGAAACATGAGGAATGACACAAAGATGTATTTTTTCTGTACCAATGAATATATATATTTACAGAATGTCAATATTGGTCAGTAAAAAGGCTTAAATAAAAACGACACGGTCACCCAGCTACTGACCTTACCCCATTCCATGGAAGCAATACCTAAAGGCTAACTATAGTCAATAATAGATCAATAATCAAAAAAGTGTGTTTTTTTTAAATAAAAGAAGACAAAGATAAAGAAATAGAAATGACAGTATTTAGATTTTCAGTGAAAGAAATTAAAAAAAAAAATAAAGTAAGAAATAAAGCATCAGAGTTAGGTTCATACATCGGGTATCATTCATCAGGTATCAGAGTCAGGCATCATTCATCAGGTATCATTCATCATACGAGTCAGGCATCATTCATCAGCATCATTCATCAGGCATCAGAGTCAGGTATCATTCATCAGGCATCATTCATCAGCTATCAGTGTCAGGATCATTCATCAGGCATCAAAGTCAGTTATCAAATTCAGTATCATTATCATGTATCAGAGTCAGGAATCAGTTATCAGCCATCAGATATCATTGATGAATGATACCTGACTCTGACAACCTGATGAATGATACCTGACTCTGATACCCGATAAATGATGCCTGACTCTGATACCTGATGATGATGCATGATGAAGTAACCTGACTCTGATGCCTGATGAATGATGCCTGACTTTGAACATTTTGAATGATACCTGACTCTGATACCGATAATGATGCCTGATGAATGATACCTGACTGATGCCTGATGAATGAACTGACCCTGATGCCTGATGAATGATGCTGACTCTGATACATGAGAATGATGCCTGACTCTGATACATGATGAATGATACCTGACTCTGATACATGATGAATGTACCTGACTCTGATCTGATGATGATACCTGACCTGATACTCTGAATGGATACCTGACTCTGTACATGATGAATGATACCTGACTCTGATACATGAAACCTGAAACATGAGGAATGACACAAAGATGTGTTTTTTCTGTACATTTAGGAGTGTGGCAGACTTTTGCATAGATGGTGCTATTTTCAGCTTATTTTATATATATTATATATATATATATATATATATTATATTTTTTTTTTTTTTTTTTTTTTAATTGGCTTGAAAAGCTAAATTACTGTTCTTCCTATAGCTACAGGAATCGTGGAAGGGTTACTGCATTATCAACAATATCAGGATATTTCTTTCCCATAAAGGGTACAATCTTCTAATATGGATATTTCGAGGTTTAAGGGATGGCCACACTAGTGCGTTTTTCACGCATTTGCGCACGTGTTTCGCGCCGTGGTTTTTGCTAAAAGGAAATCGCGGGGAACGCGAAATTCCCGCGATTTCCAATGCGCATGCTATGGCGTCCATTCGCGTTTTGGTAACGCATGTGTTCACCATTTTTGCTGCGTTAACGCGCAAAACATGAACACAAAACGCACAAGAATCGCGCACACAATCGCGTCTATAACACTCGCAATTTTGTGCACGATTCCTGTGCGTTGCAGTGTGGCCTCAGCCTAAGGGTCATGTCATCAAAACAATTAGTTTCATGGTCGTAATGTAAACACTAATACCTCCCCCCCCACACAGATAAAGGTACATACTCTTACACACATTTATCTTCACTATTGTGTTAAGGGTATGCCCACCTCTATTAAAAACTTTTAAGTTATTCCCAAAGCTAGGTCACATTTTGCTAATCTGTCTAATGTCTAACCTATTTAATGTTTGCTTAGTGTATGGCCAGCTTAATACACAAAATATGATACTGATACATGACCACCTGATACCTGACACCTAACACCTGATACCCGATACCTGACACTGATACCCATACTGACACCTGATACCTGACACCCGATACTGACACTCGAACGTGAACCTGACACCCGTACCTGACACCTTACACCTGATACCCGATACCTGACACCCAATACTGTACCCGATACCTGACACTTGATACGACACCCGATACCTGACACCCAATACCTGACACCCGATGCCTGATACCCGATGCCTGATAACTGATACCCGACACCTGATACTGACACTTGAACCCGACACTGATACCTGACACCTGATACCCGATACCGACAACTGTGATGGTCCTAAAATGGACCAGTACACATGACTCAAACACAGTCAGCAGCTACTGAGTATAAAATTAACCCAGGATGTTAATTAAATCTCTTTATAAAAAGTGTGGTAGCTATTTTTTTTTTCAAAATTAATGTCAAGCAGAATTTAAAGGGTAACTCCAGCCTCAAAAAAAAACCCCAGTTGCATTTATTGTTACTGTACCTTCTTAAGACGCCCTCATAGTGAGTATTAGAACTAACAAAACAAGAATCCTTCACCAGAAGGTTTCCTTCTTTCTGCTCCTGTTGTGCTGGTTAAGTGTGCTCAGGAACAAATTAGTGATGGCTGCCAGCCATGGCTGTGATGCCCCCGTTGCAGCCATGACTGATAGCCATTACCGGAAAGGGAGAGAAAACTGGCGAGTGAATCCTTGTTCTGTAAGTTCTAATAACTCACTGTGGGAATAAACGCAAATATACCATATTTTTTGAGGCTGAAGTTATCCTTTAATCAACCTATTGTCTGTCCCTCCACAACAGCTCCCTGGGAAAATGTATTACCTATCCCTGCTTTATAACCAAGTCGAAGGAGTTTAGCCACGAAGTGGTTTCAGCTCCAGTACCAGTGCAAGATTCAAATATCACAGCACTTCAATGAAACTGCCAGTGAAAAAAGCTGCCTATACTTAGTCGCACCCTAAAGTACAAGGTCTACTGGAAACTGGAACTATCTGCCACCCTGCCACAATACACAATTATATCAGGTCCTTTCCTTTTGGATTTTACTTGCATAAAGCTTGAGATTTTAAAGCTTTAAATTACCTTCATCTGGATGGAAGCCCGTTACTGTCTGATCTGGGGTCCACAGGCAATGACACTAAAAAGAGCATAAAAAAACTCAGTGAGAGATGCCCTGCGACTTTTCACGGCGACTGGCGCAGTTCTTCCCTCTTTTCCGAAGACGATATGATGTCCCCCTTTTCACTCTTTTCGCGTCCCCCCCCCTTCCTCCCGCCTTGTTGTCCTCTGCTTCTCTCGCCTCCCTGGTGCACATACCCTATGTTTCTTCTTCTCTTTACACCTACCCTGGTCCTGCCTGTCTTCTCTTATTCCACACTGACGTTACGCAGCCTAATTCTCATCGCCCTTATAGTCCCTCTCTTTTCTTTTCTTCGGACCGTCTGACCTCTTGTGCGGTATTCTCGGTTTCGTGCTGCTTAGTTCGACAGCCCCGCCAAGACGTTAATGTCCCTCCGTTCCCGTGCTTCCTCCCAGTTCCGTCTTTCCGTGGTAGTCTGCTCTTGTGTTTTCATTGTTTGGTTGTGTGTTCAATTCTCTTTGCCTTCTTGTTTATCTTGTTGTTGTATCTTTCTATCCTCCTCCTCTCTTGGTCCTCTCCTGTCTCCCCTTCGCAAAGCTCGTCCCCTCTTGACAGAATGCACTTTTCCTTTTACGTGCATCCCCGAGCCCATGCTCTGCCCGCCACACCCCCAGTCCTTCTGTTACGACTTCGCCTGGATTGTGACAACCCTTTGTCGTTGGGTGAGCGCCTTAATCTCAACCTGCCTCCGACTCACCATACACGCCACCACCCCCCACTACGTCGCTCACAAGTTGCCTCTCTTCAACACCACACCTTCAAATCACACTTACCGGGTGTCTTGTCTACCGCTTATTGCAGTGGAAACCCACAGGGCCTTGTTTCTAACAAATATCAACATAAAAGTTGATATCATTCTTGTAATACTTTACATCGACTGTTTTTATCTTTTGTACTCAGATCAGTGTGGTGACTCCCGTTGAAATCCTCCCCTCGCTTTCCTGACCCCACACACCTCTCCCCCACCTTTTTTACGTGCCGACTCATTCCCAGTGACAGGCTCGAGAGTCTTTGGCTTGTGAGTCAGCTTTGGTTAACATTGAGCATCCCAAACTGGTCTGTTAGGTGTATATTGTGATGGACGCAGTTTCTCTTTCTATAATAAACTTCCATCTCTTCCTCCTGTAGCATATTCATCCTACCACCCTATTCGCAACACCTCTTCTATCGCCCGCACGAGACGTCACCCTGGTGCACTCCCCTTTTCAGCCACCAACTCTCATGACTGACTTTGTTGTTCCGTATGGCATTTTGCCAGTCTTCCCATAACGTAAACTGGCGAGGCTCTCAAGAGAGCGACTCTGGCAGAACGTCGACACATCATGTGACCACCGCGCGGCTAGGAGCTAGTAAATGTACTGTTGTGCTGATGGCGGGACTGAGTACAATATGTGAAGTCTCAACACTTTATTTTTGTAGGACTATAAAAGGAAAACTAATTGCGAACATTTACTAACTTTTTACATCGTACATACCCTTTTGGCCTCCTCGCCTAGATTTCTAGCTGCTTTTTCTATGTTACAACCAAGCCTCACACCATAGAGCCATGAATCTGTATCGCACTATGAGATCGAAACAAGAGACTCGAAACACATCAATTGTCTGCAGGTCAGATGATTGGATCTATATATTAAGATATATGGCAGTTATTTGCAATATATGCCCCTTGCTCTGGGAAACATAGGAGTAAGAAATTTACTTCTTGTTTCTTAGGCTTGTGGGGCAAGACTATTCAAAATAGTATGAGAATGCAAGATGCCTTCGTATAGAAGGGTGTTTCTCCATTTTTGCCCCATTTGGACCCCTCGCTCCCTAAACTTTCTAGCTGCGCTTTCTACAATTAAAAAATCACCCATCCCAAAAAAACAAATGATGACATATCTTTAGGGTTGCAAAAATGATCAGAGGGACAAATGCAGAAAAGGGCTTACTTTTGTTTAACGGTACCTGTAGGTACCATACAAGTGTCCTTTTATATCATACTGTCAAAGAGCTAGGGTGAGTTTATAGCTTCTCTGGAATTATAAAAATTAACACATTTTAGACGACCTGCTCTGTCTGTGTCCCGTTGACTGGAAATGTATTTGTTAAGCTGTTGGGCAGGGCTTATGATGCCAGCTAATGAGGCTCTATGGTCCAGCAGTGGACATGCTGCAAACCTTGACAAAGGCTGACTGGATGCCAGAAAAACAAGATGTGTGTGCTGTGTTGCCACAATAAAATGGACAATAATCCACATTGCACTTTAAAGACTGGACAGCCTCATTTTTTGTTGTGGAAGCAGCAACAATTTAACCTAGAAGCAGACCCACAAGTGCTAATGATATCATCAGCTCACAAGTGCTACCAGGTAAAAAACATATATTTATACTGCTGTAACTATTGCGTAGACTGCAGCTAGAAGCATTATATGGAGTTATTTTAAATGTAGGTGTGTTAGGTCCTTGTTTAAGAACAGGTCGATAGTTGTATGAGCGACAACAGTTCCACCTTTAAAAACGCTCAATTAAAGGAAACAGACTCAGCAAATCCCTATTATCCACAAATGATTAAACTGTGCACACATGGGGCTGTATTAAATCTTAACCTGATCACCAACCATGGAGCTATTTTGGGTCAATGGATAAAATCCACCTACAAAATTTTGAAAAATATGGATCTTGAAAACTTATCTCCTCTTTATGTTCATCCTTCTCTTATAATAGTATCTCTCTGTTCCTTCTCTCATATTCTCTTTTATTTCATCTTCTTTCACTGGTTTTCTTTCTTTTGTTGTCTTCTTCTCTCCCCGGTGTGCTTGTCTCTTCTTTTTCTCAGAGGAGGAAGAGATAAGATAAAAAGAATAGAAATAAATAAAAAGAAGAGATGAGAACAGAAGAGTTGAGAGACAAGACTAGACTGGAAAGAAGAGAAAAAAAAGGACTAGAAAGAAAGATCACAGAAAGAAACTGAGAATGGAAGAACAGAAGGGAGCAGGGATAGGAAAATGGATGTAATATGGACATGTTACGCTAGTCCCAGGTCCAGGTGAGTACATACAGTATCTGACAACAATGGGTAGCTTGAGAGACATGAAAAACTGGCATTGCATGTAAGCAGCACACAACAACTACTTTTTGGAAATTCAGATGCATGAGGGGCGTTGCGATGATTATAAGCAGCACAAACGTGTCACGGCAGATCTGATCACAGGAGGGGTGCTTGGCGGAGGACAGAAGCAGCAGAGACAAAAACATGTCCTGTTGTTTCTGATTCGCAGGGTGGGCGGAGAATTGTGTGAGTGAAAGGGATTGGGGCCATGGCATTATAGATCATAGATGATCAAAGTCACAGGGGCCAGGTATTTCAACATACTTCACAGTGACAGACAAGTGACACATGTTTAATAGTGCCAGCCTCAACAGCCTATTTACCAGCTCAGGTGACTTCCTATGTGTCAACAGTCTCAGTGTGCTAATTCTATTCACCAGTCTCAGTCTGGCAGCCTCTTACCACAGTAGATATAATCATTAACATATCAGTGTGCCAGCACCTTCCACGATTCAGTGTTCCAGCCCATTCACCATCTAAGGGGACAGACCCACGAAGACCCTTACCACAGCCTCAGCCAATGTACCAGTCTTGTTATGCTAGTCCTTTACAAATGTCAGTGTGCCACCCTCAATCCCCAGTCTCAGTATGCCATGCCTATTACAGAAATAAGTACATCTACAGTCCCCGATGAATGACTCGTTACCAGGTTTTATAATGTGCCAGACACTTAGCACGTACTCAGTTTGCCAGGCATCCACCAGTCTCGGTGATACCAGCCCTTTAGCACTCTCAGTGTCAGCCCATTCACATTTTTCAGAGTGCCCTGCACCATTTTCAGTATGTCAGACTGATTCCACCAGTTTCAGTTTACCAGTCTTCACCTTCTCAGTGTGCCAGACCTTGCCATGTGTTGTAGCTCATTCACAGTCTCATTGAACAGACCCTTCACCATTATAGAGGCTAGCACATTTAACATGGTAATAGGAGATTTCCAGAGCCAACATGCGGGTCGAGTGTGTTTTTTGTCCTTTCCATTTTCTCCTGTAAAATACAAAAGGCAAGATACTGATACCACAGGACTATACCCTTTTCTTTTGTAAGGTTTAACATTTGAGGTTACTGTTAATGTGAGCTGAGGTTTGGTTTCTTTTTTTTTTACAATTGATTTAAGATGTTCCATAGCAAGATCTTAATAATTTAGCCACTGTATTTTAAATAATAGATAGTTCTTGATTTATTTTAGTATATTGCAGGGCAAAACAAACGAGTATAGTAGTAAAGTGATGTGTGACAGCGTAGCCTTAAATCAAGGTAAGGAGCATGCACTCGTTCTTATAAGGAATAGGAAGCTATGACGTTTCATGTTGGCTTCGGGAATCTTCACTGATTCATATTCGTGATTATTTTGTGGTCACTTTTGGTCTTTTTTTCTCATCATTATTCAGACTTGGTAATTGTTCTGGAAGTAAAAAAAACAACATTGTAAGCATGTGAAATTAGTGGCTGAATCAGTCGCAGTGAATAATATCCTTTGACAGGAACTTATTGCGGCAATTGTTTGCTTTAATCTGTGTAAGGCATTATCTTTGCATTGATTTCATTATAGATAAGGTATAAATCAAAAACAAAATTAAAAGGTATTATTTTTAGCTCCTCATCATTTATAAGGAAGGAGAGCGTTATTACTTATGGACGTTTTTATTTTAAAGGCATCTTGGACTCATGTAGCTAAAGCCCACCCCTCCACAGGCAAGATCATACTCCCTATAGTCTCAATATATCCACAGTCCAAGTCTTCATCCTTGGGGTCAATCCATCCAGATCGCAAGTATTAGTCAGGCGTGGTAACTGACATCATGGGCCATGGATTGAAGGTGCTCCCAAAGCCACTTTCTCTGCACATGTATGAGATCGTAAAAGATCTTGAGGAGGAGACTGGCAACTCTGAAAACAGGTGCTGGAGGAGATTGGGGAAGGGTACAGGACCTGACGGGGGGGACATGGAGGCAATTGGAAATAAGTTAGCAAGCTGGCAGAAAAAGGGAAAGATAAAAAAAAAATTCTAAAAGTTATCAAACAAAGGCCCTTTAGTTATAAACAAAATGTTATAGAAACAAACCTACATACCTTTAAATATATAGCAGGGGTCTTCAATTTGCAGACATTCAAAATGTTGGAAAACTATAACCCAGCCATTTCTCCGGCATGCCTTTGATAGGGGAGGCTGTAGGGAATGCTGGGAGGTATATTTGTCAAACAAAATTAGGACCATGTAGGAGGATCCCTTGAATAGAGGCCTGCAATTGAGGCTGGGGCAGGGGGGGGAGGGGTGGCGGGGCAGGGTATATAATTTCCGTGTATGTGTGACGTTCAGTGACATCACCCAAGGGGGTGGTCAATGTCTGGGAGTTGGAGGAAGCGGAGGTTTAGGGGCCATGGGGGAGCGTGCGCCAAAAAGGGTGCATGGACCGAGGAGAGTAGAGTCTCTCTCAGCGCGGGAGGGACTATGAGGGGGTCTGCGGGAGGAGTAATGGATGGATAGATAGATAGAGGATGGCTGGGATAGATAATGATAGATGAAAGATAGATTGATTAGATTACTAGATAGGTAGAGAGAATAGATAGACAGAGAAGACCAAAGAGATAGAGAGAGGGAGAGAGAGAAGATATGAGATGATACATAGATAGATAAGACAGACAGACAGACAGAAGACAGACAGACAGACAGCGACAGACAGAACAGAAAGATAGATAGAAGATAATAGATAGAATAGATAGAATGATAGATAGACAGACAGATGGAGAGGATAGATAGTTAGAGAATATAGATGGGAGATAGACAGACAGACAGAGAGATAGACAGACAGGGTAGAGAGAGAGATAGACAAAAAGAGAGATAGAAAGAAAATAGATAGAAGATAGAGATAGATAGACCAGACAGGGATCGAACAGAAGGGATAGAAGATAGATAGAGAGAGAGCTAGTAGTGATACAGAAAGATAGGACTGACAACAAGAGTCTGGATGAAGAGAAAGAGAGGCTGCAAAACATGCTGTGTCGCCTCAGCTGGCGCAGCACCGCATAGGCAAGACCCTAGTCAGGAGAGATGGAAAATGGTAGTTCATTAAGAGAGTGAGTCATGGACGCACGCAACACCTGTGCGACACGGCAGCTTCTCATCAGTGAGACCACCCCCCCCCCTCCCGCATCATCCCAATTAATGAAAAGATAAGCTAGCTTGACTGGGTTATTAATATGCCCCCAATCTGATCTGTGTGGTTGCCAATTTTTAAAAGTCTTATCCGGGACATCACACAGAATCCCACTACAGCCAATATTTACCTTTTTGCCGGGCATTGCCACTATTAAAAACGGTACAATTATGGGCAAATCAGTACTACAGTTGGAGTATATGTTACAGATGAGCAAGACGGTACACTAACAGAGGATTAGGGTTAGGGAGCAGGTGGAAGCGGCAGTTTAATATATACACCATATGATTGCACACTGATTTAGTTTTAAATGTCAATCATTCTGGAAGTCCCACATTTACCTGCTGTAGTTATAGCTGAACCATCAATCAAGTGAGAGATTATTATATCATCACTAGAAACCATACAAATCCCATTGATCATTATGGCCAGAAGGATTTAGAAGAAAAATGAAATCAAGACACTTGCTCTCTTCCATGCATAGGTGCAGGTGACAGATAGAGTTATTATTTGTTGTGTTATGTTGAGATGTTACTGTGCTGGCTCTGACTCTGCTAGGAAAACCAAGGTACAGAAATTTTACCCCTGTCTTCCAGCACTCCAGCATTAACATGTTTTGTTTACTAGTGAATCTCTGCAAAATATACCCAACGCACTGAAAGTTCAAGCATTGGGGTTATAAACAATTATTCTCAGGGATTCAGTTATGCAGACAGATCTTCTCTCTTATAAGAAGGAAAAAAAGTGTTTTTTTAAGGCTTAGAATTCTACCCGACTGAACCCAACCCGATGCAGCCTTTTAAAACGAACCCTACCGCCAACAATTCCAATCAATGAGGAGTACCTAAACAGAACCTGCAAATAGGGTAACCCGGCAGGTAGGTGGACCTGAACCTGTAGCAGGAATCTATAGCAATGAAATCTTAATTAATTATTTCTATGAGTGATGACTGATTATTATTAGATGTCCTACCTGTCATCTCAGAGTTTTCAGTCCTGGTATTATGTGGAGTCATCTCATAAGAAGCCTTTGTAAGAGGAATTTCTCTCCAACCCTCAGTGCATTGCAGCAGTAGATTCACCGACTTGCCCGTGGTAAATGATTTCCCAAAACTTTGGGGCAATGCTAAAGACTGAAACCATTGCCCTTTCAGAAAAGATCGTCCAAACCGCTGTGAGTAGGTTATGGATCTCTTAGATACCGTATCTTAGGAGATCTTCCAAATCGACAAAGGCAATAATAGATGGTTGGTTAATCACCCTCTATATAGTAGAAACCACACCTCTCGTGCTGTAAAGGAGGAATCATTGTATTATTATACTTACAGGGGGAGCCTATCACTCAATTCATTCTGGATATTGATGTCCAGACTGAAGTTCTTAAGCTTAAACAGATCTGATTTCTGTATCGCATGACCACAGGCTGACAAAATATTATTAAATAATTTCAGTCAAGACAACGGTGCCCGGTGTTTTTGCATTTTATAAATGTATTCTCTTATATGGAGTTTTTCCCCATAGACTACCCATGATGTATATAATACTCATAATTAGAGTAATAATCTTATATTAATAGTATTATTATTATCAGCCAATCTACGTATATACCTATCCTCAAGGTTTTCCAAGGAATCTATTTTGTTTATTTGAAAAACCTAAATATAGGACCCAGCAATCTCCTGCTGTGTATTTCATCTGCTCCCATTTCGTAAGTTAGTGATCAAATGAATATCCCTCATTTATACCCTTCATATTATTACAGTCCCTGCTATAAGGACTAGGATTCTCTATAGTGTATACAGAGTGAATATCCCTCATTTATACCCTTCATACGGTGTCCATTTTAGGACATCATCAGGTATCGGGTATCAGGTGTCAGGTGTCGGGTATCAGGTGTCGGGTATCAGGTGTCAGGTATCGGTTATCAGGCATCATGTATCAGGTGTCAGGTATCGGGTGTCAGGTATCGAGTATCATGTGTCAGGTATCGGGTATCAGGTGTCAGGTATCAGGTATCGGGTATCAGGTGTCAGGTATCATATTTTGTGTATTAAGCTGGCCATACACTAAGCAAACATTAAATAGGTTAGACATTAGACAGATTAGCAAAATGTGACCTAGCTTTTGGGGAATAATATTAAATTTTTTTTATGCGTTTGTGTGCGCGATTCTTGTGCGTTTTGCTTTTTTGCCATTTTGCGTTACCATCGCATGCGCATCGGAAATCGCGGGAATTTTCAACTTCCCGTGATTTCCATTTTAGCGCGAAAAACGAGCTAGTGTGGCCTAGCCCTTAAACCTCGAAATATCCATATTAGAAGATTGTACCCTTTATGGGAAAAAAATATCCTGATATTTGCCGATAATGTAGTAACGCTTCCACCGATTCCTTAGCTAGCTAAAATAGGAAGAACAGTAATTTAGCTTTTCAAGCCAAATTAAAAAAAATAATAATAAAAAAAAATTATATATATATATATATATATATATATATATATACCTGTGTGGATTAGCTGGTGTCTTTGAAGGTCGATCTTTAGAGAGAATTCTTTCCCACATTCTTTACATGAAAAGGGTTTTTCTCCTGTGTGGATTCGCTGGTGTCTTTGAAGGTCGATCTTTAGAGAGAATTCTTTCCCACATTCTATACATGAAAAGGGTTTTACTCCTGTGTGGATTCGCTGGTGTATTTGAAGGTTGCTCTTGCGAGAGAATTCTTTCCCACATTCTGTACATGAAAAGGGTTTTTCTACTGAAGTGGTGATGCGGTGTATTTGAAGATGGTGTTTGCGAGAAATTTTTCCACATTCTGTACATGAAAAGGGTTTTTCTCCTGTGTGGATTCGCTGGTGTATTTGAAGTTGGAAATTATGAGAGAATTCCTTTCCACATTCTGTGCATAAAAAGGGTTTTTCTCCTGTGTGGATTCGCTGGTGTATTGAAGTTGGAAAATTATGAGAGAATTCTTTCCCACATTCTGTACATGAAAAGGGTTTTCCCCTGTGTGGATTCGCTGGTGTATTTGAAGGTAGCTCTTGTGAGAGAATTCTTCCCACATTCTGTAGATGAAAAGGGTTTTTCTCTTGTGTGGATTTCCTTGGTGTGAAAGAAGGTCCTGCTTATACAAGTATATCCTTTTTTACATTCAGTACATGAAATCTCCCCTGTGGGGTCTTCTGGTGTTTTGAAGCTGGGACTTTACAGAGAATCGTTTTCCAATTCTGTACAAGGAAAAAGTTTTACACCTGTGTGAATGGTTGGTGAGTAAGAAGGCATTGCTTCGTAGAGATTTTATTTTCACATTCTGTAATAAAGAAAGGTTTTCTCCCCTGTGTGGATCTTTGGTGGGAAGCAAGGGATTGTTTGTTAGAAAACATTTCCCAATCTGTACAAGTAAAAGGTTTCTCACTATGTGGATTTGATGTTGTTGGAAGTTATTTTTTTTAGAAAATGTCTTTCCACATTCTGTAAAAGTGAAAGGTTTTCCAGTCTGTTGATAAGAGGATTTGAAGGGTCTTTGTGTTGAATTTCTCCCCACACTCAGTGTAATGATGGGAATTCTCTCTGACCATTGATCTCTGGGGATAAATTTCCTTGGCTGTACCCAGTGTATTAGGGGAACCATTGGATCTATTGGACCTTGATTGTTCTGGTGTTCGGACTGATAGACATTTTAGAGAAACAAAACTCTCCCGGTTACTGAATCGATTCTCTAGAAGAATAAAATAAAGGGACATTTTAGAATTAACCATTTTCCCATGGATAATGTGAATGTGAATACATGTACCTGTATGTGAATGGTTAATATGTTTTAACAATACACTTGTGATGTCACTATTAGGGGAGGGTTATATGTTATACGAGTGGGTTGTTTGCAGAAACATAGCTTGTGAAAAAGGTCTGAGACAAAGACAGAAACGTTGCTATCTGTTTGTTGCACATGAAATAAAAGATGAAAGATTTGGCACAAGTCATGTGAGTGTTCTGCATTTTTACTTATGGATGGATGGATAGATGATAGATAGATGATAGACAGATAGATGATAGATAGATAGATAGATAGATAGATAGATAGATAGATAGATAGATAGATAGATAGATAGATAGATAGATAGATAGATGATAGATAGATAGATAGATGATAGATGATGATAGATAGATAGATAGATAGATAGATAGGATGGATAGATAGATAGTTGATACATAGATAGATAGATAGATAGATGGATGAATATAGATGATAGATAGATGATAGATAGATAGATAGATAATAGATAGATAGATAGATAGATAGATAGATAGATAGAGTGATAGATAGATGATAGATAGATAGATAGATGATAGATGATAGATGATAGATAGATAGATAGATAGATAGATAGATAGATAGATAGAAAGATAGATAGATAGATGATAGATAGATGATAGATAGATAGATAGATAGATAGATAGATGATAGATAGATGATTAGATAAATAGATAGATAGATAGATAGATAGATAAATGATAGATAGATAGATAGATAGATAGATAGAAGATAGATAGATAGATAGATGATAGATAGATGTTAGAGTAGATAGTTATAGATAGATGATAGGTAGATGATAGATAGATTGATGATAGATAGATGATAGATAGATAATAGATAGTTAGATAGATAGATAGATAGATAGATAGATAGATAGATGATAGATAGATAGATAGATAGATAGATAGATAGATAGATGGATAGATAGATAAGGATAGATAGATGTTAGATAGATAGTTATAGATAGATGATAGATAGATGATAAATAGATGATAGATAAATAAATAGATAGATAGATAGATGATAGATGATAGATTAGTAGATGATAAATAGACAGATAGATAGATAGATGATAGATAGATGATAGATAGATAGATAGATGATAGATGACAGATAGATGATAGATAGATGATAGTTAGATAGATGGTGTAGATAGATAGATAGATAGATAGATGGATAGATAGATAGTTAGATAGATGATAGATAGATGATAGATAGGTAGAGTAGATTAGATAGACTAGAATAGAATGTTGATAGATAGATAGAGTAGTTAAGATTAGATAGATAGATAGATACATGATAGATAGAGATAGATAGATAGATAGATAAATAGATATATGATAGATAGATGTTAGATAGATAGTTATATAGATAGATGATAGATAGATGATAGATAAATGATAGATAGAATAGATAGATAGATAGATAGATGGATAGATAGTTAGATAGATATATGATAGATAGATGTTAGATAGATAGTTATATAGATAGATGATAGATAGATGATAGCTAGATGATAGATAGATGATAGATAGATAGATGATAGATAAATGATAGATAGATAATAATAGATAGATAGATAGATAAATAGATGATAGATAGATAGTTAGATAGATGTAGAATGATTGATTGATAGATAGATAGATAGATAGATAATAGATAGATAGATAGATAGATAGATTGATAGATGATAGATAGATGGATTAGATAGGATAGATAGATAGGTGATAGAGAGAGATAGATAGATAGATAGATAGATAGTAGATAGATAGAAAGATAGAAGGATAGGATGATGATAGATAGATAGATATAGAGAAGATTAGATGATAGATAGATGATAGATAAATAGATGATAGTAGTAGATAGATAAATGAAGATAGATAAGATAGATAGAGAGATAGTAGATGATAGATAGATGTTAGGATGATAGTTATAGATAGATGATAGGTAGGATAGATAGATTGATGATAGATAGATGATAGATAGTTAAATAGATAGTATAATGATAGATAAGATAGATAGATAGATAGCTAGATAGATGATAGTAGATAGATGATAGATAGATAGATAGAGATAGATGGATGGATAGATAGATAGATGATAGATAGATGTTAGATAGATAGTTATAGATAGATGATAGATAGATGATAAATAGATGATAGATAAATATAAATAGATAGATAGATAGATGATAGATAGATAGATAGATAGATGATAAATAGACAGAAGTAGATAGATAGATGTAGATAGATGATAGATAGATAGATAGATAGATAGCTAGATAGATGATAGATGACAGATAGATGATAGATAGATGATAGATAGATAGATGGTAGATAGATAGATAGATAGATAGATGGATAGATAGATAGTTAGATAGATGATAGATAGATGATAGATAGATAGATAGATAGATAGATAGATAGTAGAAGATAGATAGATAGTTAGATAGATAGATAGATAGATACATGATAGATAGATAGATAGATAGATAGATAAATAGATATATGATAGATAGATGTTAGATAGATAGTTATATGATAGATGATAGATAGATGATAGATAAATGATAGATAGATAGATAGATAGATAGATAGATAGATAGATAGATGGATAGATAGTTAGATAGAATATGATAGATAGATGTTAGATAGATAGATAGATAGATGATAGATAGATGATAGCTAGATGATAGATAGATGATAGATAGATAGATGATAGATAAATGATAGATAGATAAATAGATAGATAGATAGATAAATAGATGAGAGATAGATAGTTAGAGATAGATGATTGATTGATAGATAGATAGATAGATAGATATATAGATAGATAGATAAGATAGATAGTTAGATAGATGATAGATAGATGATAGATAGATAGATAGATAAGGTGATAGTAGATGATAGATAGATGATAGATAGGTGATAGTTATATAATAGATAGATAGATAGATGATAGATAGATGATAGAATAGATAGATGATAGAGAGATATAGATAGATAGATAGATAGATGATAGATAGATGATAGATAGATGATAGATAGATAGATTAGATAGATAGATGATAGATAGATAGATAGATAGATAGATAGATAGATTGATGATGGATAGATAGATAGATAGATAGATAGATAGATGATAGATGGATGATAGATAGATAGATTGATGATAGATAGATAGATAGATAGATGAGATAAGATGATAGATTAGATAGATAGATAGAGATAGATGTCTAGATAGCATAGATAGGAGAGATAGATAGAGATAGAGATATAGAATAGAGATAGATAAAGTGGGGCTAGAATGACGCAATCTCTTTATATAAATATTCTATTACATCCCGCTATCAAGACGGCACAAACTAGACAAAGTGAATCTGACAAACTCATAATACAGTGATCTAGATAATAAAACTGTATAAGTTCTCTTAAACCAGAGGAATTCCCTCGCTGGGCTTTATTGATGTGACTTTTAATTGTTGTCTCACGTACCTTATACCTCTGTCTAGTCAGAAGTGTATATATACAATTCATTTATACCCTTCATAGTTATTACAGTCCCGCTAGAAGGACTAGGATCTATCTATAGTGTAATACAGAGTGAATATTCCTCATTTATACCCTATATTATTACAGTCCCTGCTATAAGGACTAGGATTCTCTATAGAGTAGTTACAGAGTGAATATCCCTCATTTATACCCTTCATATTATTACAGTCCCTGCTATAAGGACTAGGATTCTCTATAGTGTATACAGAGTGGAATATTCCTCATTTATACCCTTCATATTTTACAGTCCCGCTATAAGGACTAGGATTCTCTATAGTGGTTATACAGAGTGAATATTCCTTCTCTCATTTATACCTTCATTATACAGTCCCTGCTATAAGGACTAGTTCTCTATAGTGTATACAGAGTGAATATTCCTCATTTATACCCTCATATTATTACAGTCCCCGTATAAGGACGGGATTCTTATAGGGTATAAGAGTGAATATTCCTCATTTATACCTTCATATTATTACAGTCCCCGCTATAAGGACTAGGATTCTCTATAGTGTATACAGAGTGAATATTCCTCATTTATACCCTTCATATTATTACAGTCCCCGCTAAGGACTAGGTTTTCTATAGTGTATCAGAGTGAATTCCTCATTTATACCCTTCATATTATTACAGTCCCGCTATAAGGACTGGGATTCTCTATAGTGATACAGAGTGAATATTCTCATTTATACCTTCATATTATTACAGTCCCCACTGTAAGGACTAGGATTCTCTATAGTGATACAGAGTGAATATTCCTCATTTATACCCTTCATATTATTACAGTCCCTGCTATAAGGACTGGATTTCTCTATAGTGATACAGAGTGATTTCTCATTTACCCTTCATATTATTACAGTCCCTGCTATAAGGACTGGATTCTCTATAGTGTATACAGAGTGAATATTCCTCATTTATCCCTTCATATTATTACAGTCCTGCATAAGGACTAGGATTCTCTATAGTGTATACAGAGTGAATATTCCTCATTTATACCCTTCATATATTACAGTCCCCGCTATAAGGACTAGGATTCTCTATAGTGTATACAGAGTGAATATTCCTCATTTATACATCATATTATTACAGTCCCCGCTATTAAGGACTAGGACTGTAGTGTAGTACAGAGTGAATATTCCTCATTTATACCCTCATATTATTACAGTCCCTGCTATAAGGACTAGGATTCTCTATAGTGTATACAGAGTGAATATTCCTCATTTATACCTCATATTATTACAGTCCCTGCTATAAGACTAGGATTCTCTATAGTGTATTACAGAGTGAATCTTCCATCATTTACCCTTCTATTATACAGTCCCCGCTATAGGACTACGGATTCTCTATGGTGTGTACAGAGTGAATATTCCTATTTACCATTCATATTATTACAGTCCCTGCTTAAGGACTTAGGATTCTCTATAGTGTATCCAGAGCAGACTTAACTACGCGTACATTTCTACTTAGTCCCTTATCTTCTTACCGTCTATATATATATATATATATATATATATATATATATATATATAATATAATAATAAAGCTGAAAATAAGCACCATCTATTGCATGTAAAAGTCTGCACATGTCCCTAAATGTGCAGAAAAACACATCTTTGTGTTATTCCTCATGTTTCAGGTTTCATGTATCAGAGTCAGGTATCATTCATCAGTTATCAGAGTCAGGTATCATTCATCATGTATCAGAGTCAGGTATCATTCATCATGTATCAGAGTCAGGTATCATTCATCAGTTATCAGAGTCAGGTATCATTCATCAGTTATCAGAGTCAGGGAGTCAGGTATCATTCATCAGTTATCAGAGTCAGGTATCATTCATCAGGTATCAGAGTCAGGTATCATTCATCATGTATCAGAGTCATGTATCGTTCATCAGGTACCAAAGTCAGGCATCAGAGTCAGGCATCATTCATCAGGCATCAGAGTCAGGCATCAGAGTCAGGTATCAGAGTCGGGTATCAGAGTCAGGTATCATTTATCAATGATATCTGATGGCTGATAACTGATTCCTGACTCTGATACATGATGAATGATACCTGAATTTGATAACTGACTTTGATGCCTGATGAATGATACCTGACTCTGATACCTAATGAATGATGTGTGACTCTGATACCTGATGAATGATACCCGATGAATGATACCTAATGAATAATGAATAACACTGATAGCTGACTTTGATACCTGATGAATGATACATGAAACCTGAAACATGAGGAATGACACAAAGATGTTTTTTTCTGTACATTTTAGGACATGTGCTGACCGTTACATCCAATAGAGGGTGCTTATTTCTAGCTTTAATTTTAGGGTTTTTTTTAAATTTCGCTTGAAAAGCTAAATTACTGTTCTTTCTATTTTTTTATCTTTGACTTCTTTTATTTAATAATTTTTTTTATCATTGATCAAAACATTTAAGTATGCTGCCACAGAAATGGAAGGATCAGTAGGTATGTGTACCTGGGTAAGATTGGGCATAAAAAAACCCACTTTTTTGATTATTGATCAAAATTTGTTTTTTGACTATAGTTACCCTTTAAGTATGCTGCCACAGAAATGGAAGGGTCAGTAGGTATGTGTACCTGGGTAAGATTGGGCATAAAAAAACCACTTTTTTGATTATTGATCAAAATTTGTTTTTTGACTATAGTTACCCTTTAAGTATGCTGCCACAAAAATGGAAGGTTATGTCAGTAGGTGTGTGTACCTGGGTAAGATTGGGGGTTAAAAAATAAATTTTTCTGATTATTGATTAAAATGTGTTTTTTGACCATAGTTACCCTTTAAGTATGACTGCCACAGAAATGGATGGGTAGATCTGTAGGTGTGTGTACCTGTATCAGGTTAGGGGTTAAAAAAAAACAGACTTTTTTAATGATTAGTCAAAAAAAAATGTGCCTATAGTTACCCTTTAAGTATGGCTTCCATGGGAATGGAAAGGTTTGTGTTTATGACCATGAAACAAACTGTTTTGAAATATCCACATTTGAGGATTGTTACCATTATAGTCTATGGGAAAAAATGTCCCGAAATTTATTAATAACGCTGTAATGCTGTTGCGGATTCCTTAGCTAAGGTAATAGCACACTTCTCCTATATGCCCCGCATGTCTGTACCGAATTTCATGTGTCTAGCTCAGAAACTGTGGGAGGAGATACGGTCCAAAAAAGCGAAAAAATAAAACGGAAGAAGAAATAGAAAGAACTGTAATTTGGCTCTTCAAACCAAATTAAAAAAGAAATAAAAAATAAAGCTAGAAATAAGCACCATCTAGTGCTAAAATGTACAGAAAAAAACATCTTTGTGTCATTCCTCATGTTTCAGGTATCAGACTCAGGTATCATTCCTCAGGTATCACTCCTCAGGTATCATTCCTCAGGTATCACTCCTCAGGTATCACTCTTCAGGTATCACTCCTCAGGTATCACTCCTCATGTATCACTCCTCAGATTGATTTTCCTGCTGTTACATCCAATAGATGGCGCTATTTCTAGCTTTATTTTCTTCTATTAAAATAGTTTAGACTATACCAATGTGCAATCTGTACCACTATAAAATCAGTTCAAATAGGTCCACACTAATTAAGCCTTTATACTGACCAATTGACATTCTGTAAATATATATTCATATTATTTACACAGGTAGAAAGAAGCAGACAGTGCTACTTTTATGTCACCCCCCCCCCATTAATATAGTACTGATAGGAGATATTAATATAGTACTGATAGGAGAAATTAATACAGTACTGATAGGAGATATTAATAAAGTACTGATAGAAGACATTAATATAATTTGTGTCTCTCTATCCAACTCTCTGATCTCTATCTCTGTCTGTCTATTTCACTGTCTTTCTGTCTATTTATCTCTATCGGGCTGTGTGTCTATGTTTGTGGTTGTCTATCTGTCTGTATCTTTTTGGCAATCTCTATAAGTACATCGTGGGTCTGGTCTAATTGGGGCGGAGAAGGGGCGTGGCCTAAAAAAATCGCCACGCTGCACGCGCCGCATGGAGTGCCCAAAAGTGCCCCTGATCTTCTTAGACCCTAGATACGCCCCTGGTTATAACACAGGGGTTTCCAACCTGCCTTGCAATCTGGCTGCAGGGAGGGCTGCAGACTTGACATCCCCAGACATCCCGCCCTGCCATTTGAGACTTCTGGGCAGGGTGGGGGAGGGGCATGGTGAATGGGCATGATGCCAGTGATACCACCTACTGTAGGGGGCAGGGTTATCTCTTTAGGGGTTGGAGGGAGGCGAGGTAAGGGTTGTTCCCGGGGGCGTGGTGACTTAAAGGGGGCGTGATGGGGAGGAGATTAGAGACTCATCTGCGTCGCAGGAGTTTTGGGTGGTGAGACCACCCCAGAATGCGGGAGACTCATGAAAGATGCTATAGGGGTGGGATATCTGCATCCCTGCTATGAGAATATGTGTTATAGTGCTACCAATGTTAGATCACTCAACTATGATGGATCAGCTTGCAAAAATATAATGACTCTTCTTTAACTTTAATTTAGATAAAATTATTGTTGCTATGGAATAATCTCACTGCATCTATCATGATATCTACTATATAAAGTGACAATGTATGTATGTATGTATGTATGTATGTATGTATGTATGTATGTATGTATGCGCTCACCACACAGCCCCACCCCTGAATCCATCCACATAACGGCGACGCCCTCTGAAAGGGCCAACACCCATGAAGTCCAGTTTAAACAATAAAAAGCCTGCACATCATCATTGGGGAGTGTGATTCCCCAATTCAACAACTCAGATAAAGGGCCTGAGCTCCGTGCTCTGCCCGACTTCAACAACACAGACAAAGAGTCCACACGTCACACACTTCAGAGACACAACTACAGTGTGATGTACAGCTACACAACTCAGAGAGCTGCAGGCACAGAACAACAGCTTCTAGAAATGGAAATGACCCAAAATATCATGACCACGCCCCAAAAGGCATGGCGACATCACCAAACATCATGGTCACGCCCATACCCCAACCTTTAAGGCCACGCCTTTAAAGAAAATTGCCATGATCCAAACATGGCAACCGTACCCCCAAATGGTGTAACCACGCCCCCAGATATTGCTGTCATGGACACCCCCCCCAAACATCAACCTCACACTCATACCCCAACCATCAAGACCATGCACCCAAAGATGAATGCCATGCAAATTTACATTTTATAAAGGTCAATAGACACAATTATCTGTAAATTATAAAAAATAAAACAATCTATCAAGATAGGTTTACCCAATCACATTTCATTTTTTTATCCTGTAATAACCCCATTAACATTAGCCCTCAGCATATTATATTTGAAATATCGATTTCCGTCAATGTTTTGTTTTTTAATTTTTCATTTCTGTGCTCTTTATGATGTATTGCAAAATACCAGGAAATGATATTATGCTTTAGATCCCCTGGTGTATAGCCGGCAGCTTTATATTTAAGCCTTTATTTATGAAATGTCATGCATCTGAAGAATAACCATTCTAACAAAGTAAAATGAAGTTAAAATAAGGGATGGTAAATGAAGGGCAAGAGAACAAGCAGGGGGCAGATATCAAATGTTTTATACAGAACTCTTCTGGTGTGACGCTGATTACAAACTGATTGCATTTAACTTAAATGTAATCAGTACAGGATTGCAATTGATTTTTTAAGCTTATCTGGTAAACTGATAAGATAATTTGGCTTGATGCCTGCGGGGATGTCTTTATTTTTATCACAGATTTGTGTTGTTAATGCAAAAAAAAAAAATACATTTTGTAGCCTAGATTTGGGTTGCATTTGTATTTATTAATTTGCACTTGTGTGTTTCAGGGTGAAGAACATCTACTTGTGCATGCAAAAAAGGGTGACAATTTTTATGAAACTGATACATACATTTCAGGACCTGGAAAGAAATATAGGCTACTTTACAACTTTTAAAAATTAACCTTCACCCTCCCCCCAACACTTTTTAAGGTAAATTAACCTGTGTGCTGCCATCTGGTGGTAAATAGGGTGATCACCTACAGTAATTACATTCCTTCCAAATGTCACAGATTGTCAGGGACAGTTCTGAATTCTAGGCTAGCCCCAAGAGCACAACTAGAAATCAGTAGGCCCCCGAGCAAAATTTTGCATGGGACCTCCACGCCACCCGACCACAACTGCTTCCTCCCCCTGACACGACTTAAAGTTTGCTTTGTGGCTTTGTCCTCCATTCTGTCTGCAATTCCAGCAAATGGGTTGACATGCCTTGTAGAAGTGTGTCTTCTCATTGGCCAAGATCGCTAAGGTGTAAGTGAAGACAGAGCCACCAAGCAAACTTTTAAGTATTACAGAAGATAACAGACAAACCCAAACTACTGACTGCTGAGTTTGTTGGAAAGATGTGGAGGTGATAATATTTGTCCTTTAACAAGGGAAGCCATATTCAATTAATTGGGACAAACTGCATAATCAAACATGTTTAAAACACAATACATAAAATTGAAGAAAAAATGTTTTAATCATGCATACAGGTTTAAAGGATACAGAAAGATTCAGGGCCGGATTATCCACAAGGCACCTGAGGCATGTGCCTGGGACCCAGATGTCAGGGGGGCCTGTCGGGAGCCATCCAGGGCCCCCAGTATCTATATACAAAATTTGTCCAATGAGCATGGTTTACACTCAGAGTGCAATCCATCAGAGGGGTGCGAGGGCCCAGGGGGACTTGGGGAGGGGGCAGGGGTGCCCCTACCATGAAGCAAAGTGAAACATTTGCTCAGGGCGCGCCCCTGCGGAACACTGAAAAGGCGTCAGTTAAAAAAAATCCTCCTTCCTGCAATACTGCATTTCAGCACCAGCGTTAAGTCAGCCCTCGAGTTCACCAGTGTTAGTCAGTTCCCCATACCCACCTATGTTCCCTGATGAAGCCATGCCTGCTTCACCTTCCTCTAGACCCCTCGCCCCTGCCTGCCGATAGTTGTTTCGGGTGTTAAAACCCATAGGAACACCCCTGATCGCGTGACTTTTGTGTAACCCGCGTAGGTGATGCCAATATGGAGTTAAAGTCACGCTAACCAGTAGCGAACCAGTTAGCATGGCTTTAACTCCATATATTTGCCCATCGTCTCTAGATAATTCGGCCCCCATAATGATTAGATAGTCACTATGGTCAAAAACAATGGTATAACACTAGGCCTCAATCTTGCTTACAGGTTTAAAGCATTGAATATTGTTTTAGTCTGTATTTTTTATTATATTCTTACTACCGGAAACCCCCCAAAAAACCAAAATGCCATTTAATGTATTTTGAGTTGATACAGGAAGACATTCCTTATCTAAAACTATTTTGATCATTTCTTGTAAATTTTTAACTGATCACGCAGCGTCTTCAAAACGAAAATTGGATTTCAAAGAAAATCAGTTTTGCAAGTGATTTTTCCTTCAACAGTTTTGCAATTATTATTTTCACTTGCTACTATACTACTCTGCGTGGGTAGCTGGCATTTTTGCCCATGTAGCTTCTGGGCATATCCACATGTCATTCTAATAAATTTTGAAAGATAAACAAAGGAATCTTGACAGCAGATTAAGAGATTGCTGGCAGCAAATAAAATTGTGTTGTCAGCAGCTGTTTGATTAATAGGCATGTATTTATTATGCTATGTGCACTTTTTTTTACTTTGGAAGTATACAAGTTGGCTAAATGAACAATGGTTGTCACTTTTAAGTTAATCTATAAAGAGTTTATTTATTTGCAATGATTTGCTGGTTCACATAGCATTAGAATTCTGAAGATCTGAATGAGGAACAGTTTGTAGCAAAAAGTCTAATAATAAATTACATTTACATGATTCTCCTTGTAATAAGTTGAACTGCTATAGTATAGCTTCATAGTAATCAAAACAATACAGGCCATGTCGGGAAAAACCCAGACTACTTGACATAATTTATACACCTTACACGTGTTATTCCCCCATGGAATGAACAGACGTTGGGTGAAACTGTAGGCCACAGCTTGACACATTCCATTATTGTGTTCAAATGTCAGATTTTAAAACTATACATCCTTACGTATTTATTAACCAAACCCAGCCATAGCCAAAGCATGAATGTCACACCTCTGGGTCCCCAGAGGGCATGTAATGGCTGCAATAACTAGTCCCATCACACGAATGTATCTGCCAGCAGTGACTTAAACTTAACACTTCCCTTTTATTATAAACCTATAAATTAAATGTATAAACTATTAACAATAACTTGGGGAGGAAAGAACCATGTCTCTCTAGCAATTCTAACAAAATGGCACCTACATCCGGCATGAGCTTTCCCCCCCCAATTTCTTTCAACTTTAAAATGAGCCACCAACCACCTCTCTATGTGCAGCCCTGCCATATGAAGAAACCACTGATAAGAAAGTTAGGTGATGGGAGGTTCTGAATCTAGTTATTCCTTCTAATCTGCAGTTGGCACATACTCAGTGCAGGAGAAAGCAGAAGAAACCAGGAAGAGATTGAGTTACAGTGACTGAAGGAGGAATGGGAGAGGCCACAGGGGGTTTCAAGGGGTCTGCAAGGGGGTAGAGGGCATGGGGGTCCATAAGGAGAAGGAGGAGACACAAAGAAGAGGGACTGTCCAATGGTTTCAGAACATGAAGCAGGAAGTGCAGGGAATCTGGTGATGCTGCTACCATAATACATATAAAAAATGTAAACATCAAATATTAAAACTGTAAAAAAAAAAAAAAGAATGAAATTGCAAAAAAAGTAATTTCTGTAAATTTTGTCATTTTTGGACCATGGTTAAACTTTAAAACATAAAACATATTCTCAAATATCTGGTAACAAATGCATGTAATAAACTAGGAAAAGTAGCAGTTGGGGTTGCAGGCAGATAAGTGACAAGTCAACAGTTTTTTGTTTTAAGGGTGGACATGACCTTTAAGGAGTACAGTATGCAGTGCCTTTATAAAGCATTTAAATCAACAGGCATAAACTCAAAATGCAGATGTCTAAAGCTTCAACATTTCAATGAATTGGCAATAAATTCTGAATAATCCACTATACTTTGTGTTTTCTGTGAACAGCCTTATTTTATGGATAAACATTGGTAGCCCCACTGAGAATAAAGGATTTAAAGTGAATGTGTTATTAAAATTCAAAATATTGCTAAAAAAAAAGAACAGACGTCTAAATGAAATAAAGAGAAGTGCATTGCAGCATGAAAGCTTCTACAATTCAACAAAAAGGGAATTGTTGGGACCAAGAAAAACAAGAAATAGATACAGACCAGTGAAAATATTTTGGTCCAAATTTCTGAAAGTCGGTATCACCCATCAATATTTGTCTTTGTGAGGGCAGAAAAGGTGAGTAGATGGTGTATATGTGCATCACTCCCATCATGAGGCTTAGAGGAGGTGTGATGGCAAGGGGGGGATTTTATAGCGATACCGTTGGTGATTTGTTAAAAATTCAATTAAATAAGATAGGGAGAGAATAAGACTTTGCAGCTCCCCTTCAGTATAGGCAAATAAGGAACAGAGGCTTCTGGGTAATTTCCATGGCAGCTCTCAGGAAAGCTTTACCTTTTAAAAGTTTTTTTATAGCATTCCATAAGCTAAATCCAAAACCAGATCACCAACTTCAGATCTGTTTCGGCTTTATTGAGCCATCGTCAGTGTAGTGCAGGATGGCTCAATAAAGCCGAAACCGGTCTGTAGTTGGCGCTCTGATTTTGCATTTAGCTCGTGGAATGCTGTAAAAACCCTTTTAAAGGTATAGCTATGGAAACATAGAAAAAAACACTAAGCAACACACTAAAGGAATTCTCTATTCTCTAAAGGAATATGGCAATTGAACCAGCTACTAGATGAAGAGGGAACCCTTATACCATGGAACCAACTTCAACAAAATCTAACACCACAAGCAGCCTTCCAATATCTTCAATTAAAGCATTACCGTATATACTCGAGTGAAAACAGCCTAAAAACTAACCTCGACTATACTCGGGTCAGTCACTTACTGATGGAGGAATCCGGCTGCCGCATCCACTGATGGTCGCATACACGACGTCACTACTCGGCACCGAGTAGTGTACGTCAGTGGATCGACCATCAGTGGATGCGGCAGCTGGATTCCTCCTCAATGTGAATGATGTCGGGGGCCCAGACCTCCCTGCAACTATGAAAAAGGTAAGGCTGCAGCATTAAAGAGGTGATTTACTTGTAGTGAGAGAAGATGGGTGCAGGAAATAGGGTTTTATCCTGAGGCTGGGGATAGTAAGGAGTCAGGGACAGGGTAGTGGTTTTATTCCTGGGGCTGGGGGGAGAGTAAGGAGTCAGGGACAGGGTAGTGGTTTTATTCCTGGGGCTGGGGAGAGAGTAAGGAGTCAGGGACAGGGTAGTGTGTTTTGGGGTTAGTGTGTGCAGTTCCACTCATGATGTTTGTAAACTACTACTCCCTTCTACTACTCTACCCTCGACTTATACTCGAGTCAATTGGTTTTTACTCATTTTTGAGGTAAAAATGGGTACCTCGACTTATACTCAGGTCTACTTATATTCGAGTATATACGGTAATTAACCGATCTAAACAGATCAGCTATCCAGAACTCATTACCAAAATGAGCTCCTTCACCCCACACAGACACCCAACAGGATATATATAAAAATAAATCCAAACTTGGAACAAAGATCTGGAAAACCCTCTATCTGAGCAACAATGGTCAGACATATGGACAGAAGCAAAAAAATAATCGCCATGTATTACAGATATGAAAGACCCTACAAAATCATATACAGATGGTACATCACCCCAGAAAAACTGCATCAACATATATCACCAAATATATCGAAAAACTGCTTCAGAGGATGCCTAGAAATGGGAACTTACCTACACATGTGGTGGAAATGCCCGGTACTAACAAACATATTGTCACAAACACACCTCTTACTGGAAGATATGTGCAGAATCAAACTAAAAACCAGAAATTTCCTTCTGGGTCTCCCTTTCCCAGAACTTTTTAACAGACAGCAACAAAATCTGGCAACAAAAATCCTCTTGGCAACCTAATCAGTAATAGCACAAAACTGGAAAAAACACCAAAGCCCATCCATCCAACAAGTTCTAATAAAATGTTTTTTATAAGAACCATGGAACACATCAGACGTTTACAAATGAAAGAGGATTACAAATTCGCCTCCACTGGGTTACCCTTTGATGGATATCTAGAAAGATGCCACGCTATACATAACAACACTGGATGAATATAACAAATCAGTCTATAGAATATACTGTTTATTAATTGGGTATTGTTGAAATTGAACAAACTAACCAACAGCTCTTTCCCTTTCTCTGTGCATGAGACAAGACATGTTAAGGTCAGTTACACACATCAGTGTAATTCTACACATTGGTTGTACTTGTAGCTGCCTGTGAAACTGCCATCTCCATCTCCTGTGTTTCTCTTCAGTAACAGACAGAACTCCTCTAACTAAATTAACCTTCCTTTACCAGGTCAATAGTAGTTATTAAGGGAGAGGGTGCACTGCCTGTTACTAAACACAAACATTGGAGATCACTCACACAAACAACTCACTGTAATATATTTCCTCCCTGCAGACATCACAGTGCTGGCTGTACCCCTGTATCTGGTTATGGCAGTGTTATCTTACTGTGAGGGGGTTGGCTTTCCCCCTGTATCTGGTTATGGCAGTGTTATCTTACTGTTTTGTGTTAAACTAATAATCCCTTCTAATACTCTACCCTCGACTATACTCGAGTCAATTGGTTTTTACTCATTTTTGAGGTAAAAATGGGTACCTCGACTTATACTCAGTCTACTTATATTCGAGTATATACGGTAATTAACCGATCTAAACAGATCAGCTATCCAGAACTCATTACCAAAATGAGCCCTTCACCCCACACAGACACCCAACCGGATATATATAAAAATAAATCCAAACTTGAACAAAGATCTGGAAAACCCTCTATCTGAGCAACAATGGTCAGACCTATGGACAGAAGCAAAAAATAATCGCCATGTATTACAGATATGAAAGACCCTACAAATCATATACAGATGGTACATCACCCCAGAAAAACTGCATCAACATATATCACCAAATATATCGAAAAACTGCTTCAGAGAGATGCCTAGAAATGGGAACTTACCTACACATGTGGTGGAAATGCCGGTACTAACAACATATTGTCACAAAACACCTCTTACTGGAAGATATGTGCAGAATCAAACTAAAAACCAGAAATTTCCTTCTGGGTCTCCCTTTCCCAGAACTTTTAACAGACAGCAACAAAATCTGGCAACAAAAATCCTCTTGGCAACCTAATCAGTAATAGCAAAACTGGAAAAAACACCAAAGCCCATCCATCCAACAAGTTCTAATAAAATGTTTTTATAAGAACCATGGAACACATCAGACGTTACAAATGAAAGAGGATACAAATTCGCCTCCACTGGGTACCCTTTGATGGATATCTAGAAAGATGCCACGCTATACATAACAACACTGGATGAAATAACAAATCAGTCTATAGAGATATACTGTTTATTAATTGGGTATTGTGAAATTGAACAAACTAACCAACAGCTCTTTCCCTTTCTCTGTGCATGAGAAAAAAATGTTAAGGTCAGTTACACACATCAGTGTAATTCTACACATTGGTTTGTACTTGTAGCTGCCTGTGAAACTGCCATCTCCATCTCCTGTGTTTCTCTTCAGTAACAGACAGAACCCTCTAACTAAATTAACCTTCCTTTACCAGGTCAATAGTAGTTATTAAGGGAGAGGGTGCACTGCCTGTTACTAAACACAAACATTGGAGATCACTACCAAACAACAATCACTGTAATATATTCCTCCCTGCAGACATCACAGTGCTGGCTGTACCCCTGTATCTGGTTATTGCAGTGTATCTTACTGTGAGGGGTTGGCTTTCCCCTGTATCTGGTTATGGCAGTGTTATCTTAATGTGGGGGGTTGGCTTTCCCCTGTATCTGGTTATGGCAGTGTTATCTTACTGTGAGGGGGGTTGGCTATCCCCCTGTACCTGGTTATGGCAGTGTTATCTTACTGTGAGGGGGTTGGCTTTCCCCCTATATCTGGTTATGGCAGTGTTATCTTACTGTGAGAGGTTGGCTTTCCCCCTGTATCTGGTTATGGCAGTGGTTATCTTACTGTGAGGGGGGTTGGCTTTCCCCTGTAGTAGTTATGGCAGTGTATCTTACTGTGAGGGGGTTGGTTTACCCCTATATCTGGTTATGGCAGTGTTATCTTACTGTGAGGGGGTTGGCTTTCCCCCTGTATCTGGTTATGGCAGTGTTATCTTACTGTGAGGGGTGTTGGCTTTCCCCCTGTACCTGGTTATGGCAGTGTTATCTTACTGTGAGGGGGTTGGCTTTACCCTATAGCTGGTTATGGCAGTGTTATCTACTGTGAGGGGCTTGGCTTACCCCTATATCTGATTTGGCAGTGTTATCTTACTGTGAGGGGGTTGGCTTTCCCCCTGTATCTGGTTATGGCAGTGTTATCTTACTGTGTGGAGGTTGGCTTTCCCCCTGTATCTGGTTATGGCAGTGTTATCTTACTGTGAGGGGGTTGGCTTTCCCCCTGTATCTGGTTATGGCAGTGTTATCTTGGTGTGAGGGGGTTGGCTGTCCCCCTTTACCTGGTTATCTGGGGTTTTTTGCCTTCCTCTGGATCAACTGTTAGTAGGGTTAAAAAAAATATATATAAAGAGGGTGAATAGGTTGGACTTGATGGATGTATGTCTTATCAACCTTAATTACTATGTTACTATGTTACTATGTTATGGCGTGTTATCATACTGTGAGGGGTGGCTTTATCCCCTATATCTGGTTATGGCAGTGTTATCTTACTGTGAGGGGGGGTGGCTTTACCCCTATATCTGATTATGGCAGTGTTATCTTACTGTGAGGGGGTTGCTTTCCCCCTGTATCTGGTTATGGCATGTGTTATTACTGTGTGGAGGTTGGCTTTCCCCTGTATCTGGTTATGCAGTGTTATCTTACGTGAGGGGGTTGGCTTTCCCCCTGTATTGGTTATGGCAGTGTTATCTTGGTGTGAGGGGGTTGGCTGTCCCCCTTTACCTGGTTAGCTGGAGTTTTTTGCCTTCCTCTGGATCAACTGTTTTAAAAAAATATATAGGGTATATAGGGTTTTAAAAAAAAATATATATATATAAAGAGGGTGAATAGGTTGGACTTGATGGACGTATGTCTTTATTCAACCTTAATTACTATGTTACTATGTTACTATGTTACTATGTTATGGCAGTGTTACCTTGGTGTGAGGGGGTTGGCTGTCCTCTGTACCTGGTTATGGCAGTGTTACCTTGGTGTGAGCGGGTTGGCTGTCCCCTGTACCTGGTTATGGCAGTTTTTTTAGTATCGACCAGTTAGTGTGGGCATCTTGTATTGACCAATCAATGTAGGCATTCTATAATAGTCACTGTGGGCATCTTATATTAACCAGTCACTGTTTTCATTATTTAAAAGTCCCACTGTAATTTACCAGTCTCACTTTAGGGTTGACCTAACAGTTTCTGGAGATCTGAAAAGCTGACACAACAGCGTCCAATCAACTGGAGGGCTGATCTAACAGTGCCTGTTGAACTGGACAGCTGGCTTAACAGTGTCTGCTAAACTGGAGGCCTGACCTAGCAGTGTCTGCTGCACTGGAGGTTTAACCTTACAGTATGTGTGAACTGGAGGACTGTAAGGTTCATCAGCCACTGTTAGTACACAGAATGTGGGACCATTAAATAATGGGGCAGAGATGGTTGTAGAGGATGCCAAAAAGGCTAATCTGCCAAACCGTTTTTTTACATTGGTTTTCACTGTTGAGAATCCTAGTCCTTACAGCAGGGATTATAATAATATGGAGGGGAGAAATGAGGAGTATTTACATTGGCTGACAGAGGATATGGTAGACAAAAAAAAAATAGACAAAATTAAAGGAGTTCAGTGGAAATACGCTTTTCAGGAAAAAAAAACTGTATTTTTGCATCCTAATGACTTTAACCTGCCCATTCAGCATTTTGTCTGTGTATAAATAAATGCAACAGAAATACTGACTTCCTGTTTGTTGGACCCCTAATAGAGACCGTTATGGTTTTGCCCTTGACCCAGCGCCTGGGTTGATTCAGTTGCTCAGTAGAGATCTGAGCATCTTTGACCCATGCAACAGCCAATCAGTAGAAATGACTGTTAGGAACATTCCAAGGATGTGGTGCATCCTGAGAAGAAGAAGGACTGTTAGAACCTGAAATAGCAGCTCACTAATGTCAACAGCAGGGAACAGCAAAGGGTATGAAATCAACTGATTTTTCAAAATGGGAGAGAATATGTAGAATAACTAAGTATGCATTACACAAACTAACAATTAAACAAATATTGATAATTTCCACTGAACTGTCCCTTTAATATCAATAAAGCCCAAGGGCCAGATGGATTGCATCCTCAGATTTTAAAAGAGCTTAGTTCAGTTCTATCTAGACCACTATTTGTCATCTTTTCAAATTCACTTTGGTCTGGGGATGTGCCGCTGGATTAGAAAAAAGCCAATGTAATACCAAAATTCAAAAAAAGTAGTTGTTCCCAGCCTGGTAACTATAGACCTGTAAGCCTAACATCAGTGGTAGGGAAGGTGATGGAAACTTTGTTATGGGATCATATCCGTGACTTTGTCTCCAGAGCTCATCTTATTAGTAGTAGTCAGCATGGATTTATGAGAAATAGATCAAGCCAGACAAATTTAATTGGTTTTTATGAAGAAACCAGCAGTGGATGTGGTATACTTGGATTTTGTGAAAGCTTTTGATACTGTGCCACATAGGCGACTAATGTTTAAACTGAGGACTGTTGGCTTTGAAGAAAACATTTGTACATAGATATAGAATTGGTTATTGGATCGCAAACAGAGAGTGGTGATAAATGGGCTAAAGTTCTAAGCAGAGTGCCTCAGGGTTTTGTACTGTGACCCCTTCTGTTTAATCTGTTTATAAATGACTTAGAAGGGGGCATTGAGAGCAAGGTCTCAGTGTTATCTCATGACACTAAACTATGCAGAGCTTTGAAAACTTCAAATGATGTGCAAGTGTTGCAAGCAGACCTAGATAGATTATCAAATTGGGCAGCAGAATGGCAGATGAGATTCAATGTTGATAAATGTAAGGTGATGCATTTTGGATTTAATAATCCCTGTGCCACTTACACCATAAATAACTCTGTGTTAAGTGCATCTATAATGGAAAAAGATTTGGGGGTTCTGGTAGATAACAGACTTAGCTATAGCAAACAATGCCAGGTAGCAACGGTTAGAGATAGCAAGATATTGTCTTGTATAAAGAGGGGAATAGATTCAAGAGAGAAAGATATTATTCTCCCTCTTTACAAGGCACTGGTAAGGCCTCATTTGGAATATGCAGTGCAGTTTTGGAATCCCATATACAAAAGGGACATCTTTGGAAATGGAAGCGTTCAGAGAGGCAACTAAAATAATAAAGGGAATGGAGGGGCTTGAATATGCAGGCAGATTAGACAAGTTAGGGCTGTTTACATTGGAGAAGCGACGTTTCCTGGGGATATGCACCTTATACAAATATATTAATGGCCATACAATAACTCTGCATTGTTCACGAATAGGTCAATATCAGAGGACTCGTGGACATCTTTAAGTTAAAAAGTTTCATCTTCAGGTTAGGAAAGATTTCTTACAGTGAGAACGTGAACTGTGGAACTCTCTTCCAGCAAATGTGGTAATGGCAAGTTCATTGAATATCTTTAAAAATGGCCTGGATAGTTTCTAAAACTAAAATTTTGAGAACTACTGGTATTAATACATTTACTGTAGATCTGGTTGATCCAGGGATACTTTCCGATTGCCGTTTTGAGTCAGGAAGGAATCCCCCCCCTTTTAGCTGTGTTTTTTTTGCCTTCCTCTCTGGATCAACTGTTAGAAGGTTTAAAAAAAAAGTGAATAGGTTGGACTTGATGGACGTATGTCTTTTTTCAACCTCAATTACTATGTTACTATGTAATTTGTTGGCAATATGTACCCTGGAAAGTCCCAATAAGCATATCACAGCCAGGTGTTAGGGACCTTCTGAATGCAAGGTGTGGTTGCATTGTGGCTAAGGGGTGCTATAGGATCTGCCCAGGGTAAGGTGTCAAAACAGCATTGTGCATGGCAAACAGTTGGTGTCGACCCCCCTACCTCTATTCAGGCTTAGTTTCTTCATTTTAACAAAGATGGCCTCCTTGACACCTCTCTTAAACCAGTCATGTTCCTTTGCCAAGATGTTGCAATTACTCTCTTCAAAGGTATGTCCTGACCAGAGTAATTGGCTCTTCTGTGCTGGGCCATACGTTGGTGCAGTTGCTGTTTGGTATCCCCCACATACAAATCAGAGAACTCTTTACTGCAGTGCACTGCATATATGATGTCATTTTTGTTTTGTTTTGGTACTGGGTCTTTCGGATGTACAAGCATATGTACAGAAATGAATTATACAGAAGTAAACTTTATTTGTGTTTCAGGGGAACTTAATGAGGTATTGCCCTTAAAGGGTAGTTAATTGGTTGATGATTAAAATATTATGAATAAAGGAGGCCCAAAACTCACCATTTGTCTAGGGCCCTAATTGCTCTTAAAGGGTATCTATACATCCAAAAATCACATTTTCAAAAAAGATACATTTAGATAGTGTAAATGCCCACTACTCCAACACTTTTTTCAGATTTGAAATGTGAGCTGTAGATTCTCAGAAATTAATATTTTATAACAGCATGTATAGGCAAAGATCTGTCACTGAAACCAGGTATGCAAATTTGTGTCCTTCCATTGACCTCTTGCTCGGATCTCCCAAAACATGTCAAAACATTTATTAATATAACCCAAAATATAATGATCTGATTAATCATATTGGTCTCCTATCTAATATTATCTATCTATCTATCTATAATCTATCTATCTATCTATCTATCTATCTATCTAACTGTCTGTCTGTCTGTCTGTCTATCTATATATTATGATATTCCAAGGTGTTTGGTAGTATAAATGCACAGACACCAGTGAAAGTGGGAGAGATGCAAGCCAGGTCTGCTGCAGGAGTGTGTCACAGGAGGCTGCTTACAGGAGCCTGACCCCCCAAGCATGTCTACTTGCCTGTTAGAAGAGATGGAGAATGTGGATTTACAAGAAGGAGAATGTGGATTTACAAGTGGGTAGTGACTAAGGGAGGGGGTGTTAGGAGCAGTTACTAAATATTGAAAATTCACTTACAAAACAGGCACAGACACACATGTAAGTAACATCATTTTACTACCCTAACATTGTACTTTTATAATACTCAAAGTTGTTTGAGTGAGGATAGTGACCCTTTATTTGTAATTGTAATGTCAACATCTTGGCAAAGGGACATAAAGCTGTAGGGCCAGAGAGAGGCTACTTACATCCATTTAGCCGGTAGGTACCAGGATCCATTCTGAACTTGCTATCCCTTACTACTAGAGATGTCCGAACTTCGCAAAATCCGGTCCGCTCGAGGATCCGCGAATTTTCGGAAAAATCCGAAAATTTGAAAATCCGCGAGCGGACCCATTAAAAAAAATATATACCTTCGAAATTACGAGATTTTTCGTATTTTCGAAAATTTTCGAATTACGAGTTTTCAATAATTTAGAAAATTTTCAAAAATATAAGAAAACTGTATTTGAAAATATGTATTCCCGAAAATACGAGTAATCCTTGTATTTTCGAAAATTTTCGAAATTACATGTTTCCCCGTATTTTCGAAAATTTTCGAAATTACGTGAAAACTCGTAATTTCGAAAATTTTCGAAAATATCAAAAATCCGCGATAAGGAAGTTCGGAAGGCGGAAAATCCGGAAAAATCCGCCGTTCGCGAACGGGATAAATCCGCGGCGGATCCGGGTTCGGATCCGCGAACCGGCCATCCCTACTTATTACTCCCAGCAAGTATCCAGGGGGAGGCTCAAATGGGATAAGTCTGAAAGTCCCCAGGCAATCCCACCACATAATATGATCAAACACACACATACTGGAAAATGTATGTTTCATACATCCTGGAATAAAGTCCTTTTACTGACATTAAAAGCCCATGCTTTAGCGATTCCTAGGGTTTGGTAGGTTTGGATTCATCTCCCCTTTCCTTACTTCCATAGCAATTACACTATTGGTTTAGAGAAGGATTATTCAGGTCCCTTTAGGCAGTAGTAGTCACACATCCAACCCCTATCTGACAACTATAAATCCATTGAATGTCAATAGAATAAACTGGAGGTCTGAGAATAGACCCAGGCATATCACTTACTGTCCAGCAATCAGCAGCTCTTCTTTTTTCTATTGAGAGGGGAGGGGTGGTACAAAGGAAGTGACATATTTCACTTGCAACTTCCTACTAACTTCCTACTTCCTACTAACACTCAGAAAATGTTTTGATTGGCTAACACTGCTGTCAATCTAATATTAAGCACACCATTGGATACAACTCTTAAAGGGAAGTGATAAATATGTTCCTTTGTAAGCTTCCATTGCCTCCCTGTAAAACTTCCTGGGGTGTGGCTTAACACCATTTTGAAGATTCCATTAAAAAAAGGAGTGGGGGACTATGCAAGTACTTTTATTTATTTATATATTTTGCCTTATTTACATTTCTATATACTTAAATGTCATTGCTACATATTAATTCATTAATTAATATTGATATAACTATTTATTTAGTACTTAGTGTCCCTATGTATATTACTTTTACCTACCCTCACCAATATAGTACCTCCGAAAAACCCAATGTATTCCCCATGAAATTATAAATTTATTTATATAATATAAGGAATAAGGGATATATATAAAATTGAATAAGACAAGTTGTTGCACTCAAAGTGTCTTTTTGAGAGGTTTTTTTCCAAACAATGTGAAGCAACGTTTCTGCTTGTCCTAGAGCCTTTATCAAGCCTATACATACTAAAGCATCTAAAGTGCCTTATATACCCAATTATCGCTCCCCCTTCGTGACATCATCAGTGGTTGACAAAAAATTAACATATATGAAGGATATGGAGATGACCAATTATAATACAACATACATACGTATATTAAAGTGCATATTAGTAAAGTGCTAAAGTAGAATAAACATTTTTTAGTAGAGTAAAATATTAAAAATACCCAAATATGCAATTAATTCTTAAATTCATTATAATATACCATATGTGATAAAAAGTGTTATCAATTCCACAAATATTTTTTTTTAAAAATTAGTTAATGTCTATCAGAATCAATACTGTTAGTTTCCAATTAATTTATATCACTATACTCCAACATTATCAAATACATACATTGACTATACAACCAATTTACAAAAAAGTTTTCAGTTATGGTAAAAAGGAATCCCTTCTTATATCTATATATCTAAGAAATAATTAATAACGCATAGAACAGGATAGACCATTAATAGATGAAATAAGAAATGCGACTCTCTTTCATTAAGAAAACATTTAAATGAACAATATTTGTTTAAGCTATTTGGACTCAATGTATTCAATGTTTTTATCCAATATGCCTCACGCTGTAGTAAACGTTTATATATATCCCCTCCACGTTTAAGTATTGGGACATGTTCAATGGCTAAAAATTTCAGGGAAGATAATTTATGTTGTTTCTCTAAAAAGTGTTTAGCCACAGGCTTATTACTGTATCCATCTCTGTAAGCCATGGTAATTGCCGAGCGATGACCATCAATTCTAATACGTAGGGTAAGATCTGTTTTCCCTATGTAGGGAATTTTGCAAGGGCATGTCATCATGTACACAACATGTGTCCTTGTGCACGTGATAACCTGTCTAATATTAATCATACTGTCCATATAAGGGTGCTTTAAACTTTTTGCGGGAGTCATAAATTCACAAGAAAGGCATTTATCACATTTGTAACAACCTGGGAGTCTTTTCGGCAACCCCCCGATAACAGGTAATAGGATCTGTTTTCACCAATAGATCCCTAAGGTTACTACCCCTTCTAAAGGCCACCAATGTTTTTTTAGTTAAGACAAATTTTAGGTAAGGCACATTTTCATCTGCAGGCAAAATTCTCCAATTTTTTATAATACTCTGTTGAGCATCTAAGCCCAATGTGTTGAACTTGATGCTATGGCATAAATTATTAGTATTGGTTTCTGTCTCAGTTTTTTCTGGATCTCTTTGTGTACACTAAATTGCTTTTTTGTAGTGCCTTATCCACTATTTTGATTGGATATCCACGTTTAAGGAATTTAGTCTTCATCTCTGCAAGTTGTCTCTGCATCACCTGGGGATTAGAATTATTACGGATTACCCGACACTGGTTTTTCAAAGCAGGCGGGTGGTGATTATTAAAATCCATTAGAGTGTTTCTATCGGTCTCTTTCTTAAATAGTGAGTAATGTTGTTTTGAGTTTTGTAATGTGAATAAAATGTCTAAAAACTCTATTTGTACATAACTTTTTTTGCTGTAAATCCGATCTTAGAGTTCAATTCATTCAGTGAAGCAATCATACTTTCCAATAATTCAAGTGAACCACGCCAAATGAAGAACAAATCAATACAAGATTGTTAGAATATTGAGATAAAATATGTTTGCTTTCATAACAATACATAAATGCATTACCATATGCAGGGGCCATGACTGCCCCCATGGCTGTACCTGCCATCTGAAAATAATAAGTGTTTTCGAATCGGAAATAATTGTAATTCAAGGTGATATGCAAAAGTTCCATAATTAAACTCTTTATGGGCTGGTGATCCACATTCTGACTCCATTAATAAGGTGTACACTGCAGCCAATCCTTCTGTATGGGGTATATTTGTGTAAAGACTGTTCACGCCCATGGTAACTAACCATAGTTCTGTATCCAATGGAAGTTCAACATTATTTATAATGGAAATCAGAAGGTATGCATCCTTTATGTAAACTGGCAAATTTTGAATAATTGGTTGTAAAACTGAATCAATAAATTTCCCAGGGTGTTCCAGTAAACTGCCCCTAGCTGAAATAATACTGCGTGCTGGTGGATTAGTTAGGCTTTTATGCACTTTAGGCAATCCATATAATATGGGGCAAATTGGGTGTTTTTGTTGTAAAAAATCCCCAAGATCCTATGTAATAATACCACTTATAACAGCTTCATTGATAACCAGATTAAGTCGTTATCAATGAAGCTGATGATGTCACAAAGGGGGAGTGATAATTGGATATAACAGGCACTTTAGATGTGTTGTGTATAGGCTTGATAAAGGCTCTAGGACACGAGCCGAAACATTGCTTCACATTGTTTGGAAATAAACCTCTCAAAAAGACCCTTTGAGTGCAACAACTTGTCTTATTCAATTGTCTATTGGAACTGTATTGCACCTGGGCAAGTATATTGTTTTATGTGTATATATATATATATATATACACACACACACACACACACACATACACACACACACACACACACACACACACATGCACACCATAAAAACATGCATAAGTACTATGTATACGGACAGATGCCACATACCATAAACATGCACCATACACACATAGACTGTGCACATATAGCATATTCCAATGGCCTAGAGAGGAAGGGAGTAGAAGTGACTGCAGTTCCAGATTTCAAAAAGGGCCATAATGCTGGATTACTGCCTTACCTTATCCAAATATTTAGATTTTTAGGTTTTGTTCTCCTTTAAGTAACTAACACACACATTAAAATACATTTCCTTGTTTATTCTCTTGTCCATAATGTAAAAGGGCATCTAGAATGAAATCTGGATGCTGCAAACTAGACTGAAAGAGTCTTTAGTTGTAATCCAAAGTGAATCTTTCTAACTCTGTCCTAATATTACATTGGTATTTTTCATTTGATGTGCTAGATTGAAAATGAAAGTGGGTTTTCCTTAATAAAAGAAATGAGGTTAAAGCAGAGCCGCTTAATCGAAAATTCGCAGACATGCAGCACACTGTCTTTTGTGAGGCTCTAAAACGTATCTACATATTCATATTCAATGTCATTGTAAGATAACAGTGGAAAGGTGTCGGTCATTTCTTGAATTTAACTTTTACAATACTGCATTGGGATTGTTTAATATATAACAGAGGGCGCGCTTACCCCATGTTATAGATCGACATGCATTGTTTATTGGTCTATTATCCCTTGGTTTTGGTTCATACCAAACAAAAAACACGTGTTTGTGGTTCTTTTCTGATCCAATCACTAAGAAAATCAACCTCCGGAGTACTCACTTGCCACTTTTTGAACCAATAGTTCAGTATTTTCGAACAAATAGTTTAGGATAAATAAGAAAATTTGGTTTATTAGTGTGACACCAAGCAAACCACACAATGTTTCAGGGTTTCTGTGCTAACCCTGCTGCTTCCTCTGGTGTGGAAAAGAGCTAATACCCAACACTAAAAAGTTGTGGTTTGCTTGATGTCATCTAATTAGAGCACCAAAGGTCTATAAAGTGGCTGATCTATTGGGAAGTGTAAAAGTTGTATTCTTAATTACAAGCGTAAGTTCAGAATATAAAACACATTACACAAATTCTCATATACAAAACAACCAATTCATTACAAATAGAACCCCTCAACTTTGGTCAAGATGTATTTAAATGGAAGATTAATTTTATCAGCACATTAATGACAATCTTGAAGACAAATATCAGCTTGCACTCCCCACTTCAAAATATTGATCTCGCGCTTCTTCTCTTACTTAAAGGACACCAGCAATATAAAAATTTTCCCTCCTGACTCCAAATGGCAATCGGAAAGTATCATTATATAACTACAGTACATGTATTAGTACCAGTAATTCTCAATATTTTTTAGTTTTAGAAATCTAAGCCACTTTTAAAGCTATTCAATGAACTTACCATTACCACATCTGCTGGAAGACAGTTCCACAGTTTCACCTTTCTCACTGTAAAGAAACCTTTCCTAACCTGAAGATGAAACTTCTTCCAATCTTAAAGGGCATCTATAGTGGGAAAATGAACTTTTTTTTTCTTTATTTCCATGTGTTCTATAATTCCCCACAACCCCCAGAGTGTCTTCACTTTGTTCAGATTCCCTCTCTGTCCTGAGATACACCAGTTAGAAGAATACGTGATTGCATTCCTCTACTCCTACTTGGACTGTCAATCAAATTCCTGTGACGTGATCCCCCTCCCTGCTCTGTAATAAACATAAAGATAACAGCATTAGCAGGGGGAGAGAGGTAGCTTTCATGGTAGATATAAGGCTGCACTTGACCCCCCTTCTTGATAGACTTCACTGATTGATGATGGGTCACAAAGAGAGAGATCGTAAACTGTACTGTTCTCCTTCTTCTTCTGTGTCTCCAGGATAGCTTGCTTTCTATTGGCCACTGTGCGTGGGTGTGTTTTTCAGGATGTTGAACTTTTAACTCCTACTGCACATGATAAGCTTGTCGGTTAGCCGAAGTTGAGACATGGAGGAGGTAACAGAGGGGAGGGGGAAGGGGGGGAATGCTGCACACAGATCTGGCACTATGGTTAAACAGAGTCACTGACATAGATAGGATTAAGACAGCACAGAGTACATGAATTTAACTTTGCAATGGGGCAATGTGTTTTTTTTCACTATAGATGCCCTTTAAATGATGTCCACGTGTCCTCTGATATGACCTATTAGTAAACAATCCACCAGAGAGTTTATTGCGGCGATACTTTCCATGGTGAAAACTATCGGCTTATTTATAAGCCGGAAAATCATGATAGTTAAATGCTGAAAATAGTGATCTATTATAAATATGTCCCCTAGTCTTTACTCAAATTTGCAAATGCCCCCTGCACTTTTCACCAGCATTCCAATGCTTGAAATTTTTAAACAATCAGTTTATCCTTCCAACATTTCCATGATGCTGCTGGTCTGGCCAATTTATTTTGCAATCAAAAGTCGGAAGATGAGTTCCCAATTAGTAGCTGCCTTAACACAACTAGATGATTTGCTTACCTATTGATCTTTCCAAATGTTTAAGAAAAGAAGACCTGCTACCTGCCCCAACTTGTACCCCTGAACCTGAGCTGAATATCGGGAAAACCTCGGGTGCCCGACCGATGCAGGATTCTATCCCCAGTTACCTCCCATGATTTGGAAATGTAAGAGGGACAGATGAGGGAGGGAGATGTGGTGTACATGGCAGCATGCAAGAACAGAAAATGACCATGCCTACAACATTATTTTTTATCTGTCACAGTGTATTGCTTTCAATCTTCCAGAATCTCCTAAAAATTCCTTTAAGCTGCCATCTGCATAGCCTGTAATATTACCCCTTTAATAGTTAGGGCTAGACCACACTTGCGCAATTTTAATGCGTTTGTGCATGCAATTACGCATTTGATACTTTCCGATTATAGGAATCGCAGCAATGCACCGAAAATGTGTGTTTTCGGGTGCGATGCAATTGTGCATCCATTTGCTATATGCAATCAACATTTTTATGCGAAATCGCATGTGATTTCATATCTCAAAAGGAGAAATCACGTGCGATTGCGTGTCTGGCGCAGTGTGGCCGTGCCCTTACACTTAGCTATCTGAAAGTGAATAAAACATTCACTATCTGAAGGTGAATGAAACTTTGATCAGATCATTCTGGCTCCACATTTTTATTGATTACTCAACTAAGCCCTGACACACTGACCCAGCTAGAATGAGAGCTAGCATTCTTTGAACCCTGCACCAGACTGCAACAAACTGTGATTTCCCCCTTCTTCCATGAGTAGGTTACCTCTCAATCTTGACTCTGGGCGATTCACAATGAAGAGGAGGAGACTGAGTGTGCTGTCCCATGACATCACATTTTCTGCTGCTTCTTATAATTGACAGACAGCTCTATCACAGCAACAACAGGACAAAATGAAATGTAAAACATTGTACCAAATTGGGACAGCGGCAGGAATCCAGAAAACATAATAGGTATCCGGGACAGTAAGATTGGGGCCAGCCAGTGGCATAACTAGTACCCCCGCCAAGTACTAGTACCTCGGGGGGGCCAGGTGGCATAAGAGGGCCGGGTCTTTAAGTATCAATTTTTATCCCCCTTTTTTCTCATTTTAATTAAATTTTCTGTGCTGGTGCTGTGTGTGTACAGTGTGTAACAATTACAGTAACATCATTATATTTCCTGTACTGGTCCAGAGGGTGGAAGTGAAGAGCTGACAGCAGAGTTGTTTGTGAACTGCTGCTGGCTCCGTCCGTCGTGTCCTCACTCTTCCTGGATAAGAGGCTGTATTGTATTCCTGTCCTGTCGACTGCCTCTGACTGCCCCTGTGCTGCTGCAGCTGCTTAGTTGTTGTGCAGTTACAGTGTTTGCATTCACATCCAATCCAATCCGAGTCCAGTAAGTTTAGTACTAAATTACTAATATACATGAATGAAAATGACACACACTTTTACAGGGATAGATAGAAAGACAGACAGACAGACAGATAATTGACAGACAGACAGGTAGATAGACAGATAGATAGACAACAGATAGATAGATTGATAGACAGACAGACAGATAGATAATAGACAGATAGATAGACAGACAGACAGACAGACAGACAGACAGACAGACAGACAGATAGATAGATAGATAGATAGATAGATAGATAGATAGATAGATAGATAGATAATAGACAGACAGATAGACAAACAGACAGACAGATAGATAGATAGATAGATAGATAGATAGACAAACAGGGATAGATAGATAGATAGATAGATAGATAGATAGATAGATAGATAGATAGATAGAAAGATAGATAGATAGATAGATAGATAGATAGATAGATAGATAGATAGAAGATAGATAGATTGATAAACAGGGATAGATAGATAGATAGACAGACAGAGACAGAAAGAAAGAAAGACAGGACTAGCTAGCTAGCTAGCTAGCTAGCTAGATAGACAGACAAACAGGGATAGACAGACAGACAGACAGACAGACAGATAGACAGATAGAAGTCGACATATGATTGATAGATAGACTAAAATCTCAGAATCATCTGTCTGTGTGTTTACATATTTATTATCTGTCAGTGTCTATCTATCTAATCTTTCCAGAGCCGGATTAAGGCCAAATGGGGCCCAAGGCACAAGTCAGATTTTTGGGGGGCCCCCTAACATTCCACCCCAGCACATCCCCTTCACCCTCCCCAAGTCCCTCTGGGCCATGGCACCCATCTGCTTATTATGCAGATAACCAGAACGCTACCACAGAATCACTCGCTGCAGCTGTTCACCGACCTGTCCCCTAAAACATTGGCCAGACGTAGAGAACTTCGTCCTTTGATGACCAAGCTACGGAACAACCATTTACCATAACGCTGGGGACTTCCATTTCACTTGATAGTTGTCAAAAATGGTCGAAAACATTCCATAAGAGATCCTGAACTCCCAGGATTTTCTTAGGCAGCTGGGCATCCCCTGCAACAAGAGCCCAGGCTGTCCACAGCCCGCACCCCCAAGACCTAGGCCCACCCTGGTTTGGGACACAATCCCCCACCACACACCAGTGAAATCCCATTGAACTATATCAAGGGGACATTCTATCATCATATATATATAATCTAAACCAAAGAAATTCAGGACGCTTTTACAGTTGAAATGATGAACGGAACACAAAAACCAAAAGTACCTTCTTTCCCCCCTCCCTCTTTCACTAGCTTAAAGATACTTGGGGTAAACAAACAGATGGATCCAGGCCATTGTTCCAGAGAGTGCCCCCCCCCCCTCTTGGCCTCTTCCTTGCTCTCTCCCTCCGTTGCCACCATCCGGCCCACCCATCGTGCAGCGTGCAATCGAACGTTAGGTCTCCAGGTGGTAAGCTCCATGCTCGTATATGCTCAATAGTAAAGCAATTGTTATTGCTATTGTAATATGGTTAAAATATATTCATTGTAAAAGGTTTAAACACCCCATAAAAAAGACACTTAGCCCTTAAAGAGTTTAAACAACTAAAGGCCCAAGTAATATTCCTCTAGGAAACATATTTTGACTCCACAGGTTTCTGTTCTTTCTTAACCCACCAATTCCCGACTCAATATCTTGCATTATCCACCAATAAAAATAAATAAAAGGCGGGGGTAGCAATTTTATTTCATAAGTCCTGCAAGTTTCAACCTAACCATGTGGAACAAGACACCTTGGGCAGATATTTGATACTTCAAGGTACATTAAACAATGTCCCAATATTGTTTCTGAATATATATGCCCCCAACACTGGCCAACTTCCCTTTCTTAAAAAAGTTTTGTGTAAACTCAACAACCACCACTGCCCATACAAAAAAGTGGGTGGTGCCCATACAAAAAAGTGGGTGGGGATTTCAATTCAGTTTTATCCCCCGGAATGGATAGATTCCCTCCTTCGAGGCAAGATCAGAATTGCGATATCTGACTGGCACGGCAATTACGGAAGTTATTGCGATCCCTCAACCTATATGATCTCTACAGTGTTAGACATCCCCAATCTCGGGCCTACACCTTTTTCTCACATCCGCACCGTTCCCACTCCCGCATAGACCTCATATTGGGAACTAGCCCCATATTGAAAAATCCTTACAGATATGAAATCCATCCTATCTCATGGTCAGAACATGTCCCAATGGAATTAGATATAAAACTAGCCACTAATAACCAGAGATCTTATAATTGGCGACTGAATGAAATTATGCTTAAAAAAAACCCAACTAAAGGAAAAACTCTACCGCATTATCCATGAATATTTTGAAAACGATGAAGGGTCTGTACCAACCAGTCTGGGAAGCCCACAAAGCCACAATAAGGCATCATATTATTGCTGACCTTACCCACTTCAAACGAAACAGCCTAGCATCTATACAACAGGTTAAGGAGGATCTCAAGAGTATGGAGTCGACACACTTCCAAAAACCCTCACAAAGGATTATTAGATTACGTAACTGTCAGGAAAACGTGTAGAGTGACTTGGTAAGAATGGGTTAACTATTCCTATTAGTTCTTAGGACCAATAAACATTCCATTCCAACCTGGAACAGTCCTATTGTTTATATTATGATTAGTCAAGCATGGAACCAGGTCTCCTTTCTCAGACAATGTGGGGCCGAACCGTGCATCTGGAATTCTCTACAGCAAGGGGTCTGGTGGGTACTAAGAGGTCATTTTAAGGACAAGTCATACATGGAAAATAATTGTATTTCGGTATTGGAATGTGTAAGACAGAAACCAATGTTATATTTGTAAATATAATAATATGCCCATTAATAGGATACCCAACATGGAGACCTTATTCCCTTGCCAAGGTGAGATATTAATATCTGGGGAAATATGGATTACACACAGGTCATGTTTGGTATTGGAGGAATTGATAATTAATACAGGAGAGGAATATGTGATCAATATCCCAATACAATGTACATATCTACATTTATATGGAATCTGCCTAAATGAGGGGGAATAAATGCTTTTGGCTAGTCGTAAATCTGGACATTCCTGGACACTCCCACCTCATGTGGAGGGCGTAGTTCAACAAATAGTTTAAAAGTCCTTGTAGTCCAAAATAATGTTGTTCATACTTTGGGGACATGCTAAAAACGTGTGTATGGACCCAATGTTTCTTCCTGCCCCAGGATACAGGACTTCTTCTAGTTAGTAGGGTCTGAATATTTTTATCCTTTTTATTTTATATAACTGTTGTACTTATTGTATGTCATTTTATTGTAACACCATTTTATTTTATTTTTGTATTATATGCACTGTCCACCTTTTGGAATATTAAATCTAAAATTTAATACGTTTTGTCTTTGATGCTCTAAAAGAACTCAGTTAGCCTCTGATAAGTTTATATGTGTTTGAATGGAGTGTGCAGTGTAAATGCTAATTAACTCTGACTGCTTGTGAAGGACTGATGCTAATTAACCAGTTAGTTGCTGGAGTGAATGGTGTAGTGTTAACCATTTAGCTGCCAGGACAGGGGTGTGCATAGTCAGTGAGAGTCAAGAGTGGGTTTTTGGGGCGTCTTTAAGGCCGTAACTTAAAGTGGTGGCAGCGAATACCGATTAATTAGTCAGATCACGTGCCCAGCGAACTGGCGTTCGTGACAGTAACCAACTAAAAGATTTAGCAATACATAAAGTAGAAGCTTCCCTATCCTGGCTACGCAGGAACTACTACGATAAAGGAAACAAAGCAAATACCCTACTAGTCAGGCAATTAAACAATAGATTAGCAAATTCAACCCCAAATATAATTAAATCACAAACAGGCAGCCCTTTTTTTCCCCCATAGACCAGGCAACAGCAACCTGGAGCGGCCCCAACACATACATATCTTACTTTAAAATTTCTCCAAGAAGCCAAACTCCCACAAATTCTGCCCAAAAAATCCTCTCAATTGAAGGCCCCTTTCACTATGCTAGAACTCCCCCACAAAAAATGCCCAGGTCCAGACGGTTTTACATATGGTTACTATAAAAATTTTAACAAGCTTCTGGCCCCAGACTTTTAAATTTATTCAATTCATTTTTAACAGGCAATCTGATCCCCCAATCCATGTACCCATTCCCATATTGTAGTTATACCCAAGCCTGGTAAAGATCCCAAAACTACAGATTGATGGCCCTCTTTAACACCGACCTCAAAATATACACTAAACTTATAGCGAATAGACTGTCCCGTCTACTCCCTAAGAGTATCCACCCTGAATATGTCGGATTCATCTGCAACAGGCAAGCCTATGACAATACACGCAGGACAGTGGACCTCATTGATATAATAAACAACACTAAACAAGAAGTCCTAGTTTTAAGCTTAGACGTGGAGAAAGCATTTGACCGCATAGACTGGAGGTACTTACGCCTCACTTTACAATCTTTCGGTATTGAGGGCAATATCTTACATGCCATCTCAAACCTATACTCCAAACCTACAGCCCTGGTACAACTTTCCCATGCAAAATCTCAACCTTTCAATCAATACAACGGGACACGCCAGGGGTGCCCCCTCTCTCCACTGCTCTTTGTAATTTGTATGGAACCCTTAGCGGCCCATGTCAGACTTTATCTGAGTATTAGAGGAGTCCAATTCCCATATAGGGAATTCAAATTATCTCTGTATGTCGATGATGTCCTCCTTCCCCAACTTCTCCCGAACTATCCTTGGCAACCTTAACTTCTTTACTTTCTCCATTCGGTACCTTATCAGGGTACAAAATTAACCAACAAAAGTCGGAAACCCTATCTATCAATATCCCTAATCTGACAATGTCCACTTTAAAATCCAAATACTCATTAAACTAGAAGCTAAACCATATAAAATAGCTGGGTGTCTCAACAATATTATGAGGCAGCACAGTTGCATGCTATAGCACATTGGTCATATCCATATAAAACAGCCGATATTAATTTAAATGCTTTAATATGGGACAAAAATGATCTCCAAAAACCAAAATATAAGTCTAACAAAAAAGCCTTGTTATATTCTGGCACCCTGGAGCGCCGCTCCACCCTACTTACCTTTATAGCCAATCCTAACTTCCCCCCAGGCAGATCAGGTCAACTAGCCTATTGTTTCAAACACAAAGGGATGACCAGAGTAAGAAATGTATTGCATAAGCTAACAGGAGAGCTACCAACCTTCCAAGACCTATGTCACTCTTGACAACTTCCGAACTCCTTTCCCGTTTTTCCATATTTAACCCAATTGGAACATATATTTTATGAAGGCCCCTCCCAAAAGGGGCTCATATCTTCTATCTACCGGACTCTTCAGGAACTAATAGTCTCAAAAGCAGGCCCGCATGCATATATGCAAACATGGGAGAGAGATCTGGAGAGACCAATCACAGAAACCACCTGGACTGAGATTTGGACAGCAGCAGCAGTCCACTTCTATCTGTACAATATATATGGAGAACCTTTATAAAATCATTTTCATCAATTTTTCCCGAATGTTTCACCGCTTTGCTAGAGATGCCAGCAGGCAGAAGGAAGTTTTCTGCATATAATGTGGTCCTGCCCTCAAATAGAATCATACTGGTCTTTAATTGCAATCTTTAATTGTAATCTTTCAAAAATCTCTGGGCAAAACACTACCACTCGACCCATTATATTTTATACTGGGAGCTCCATTTCCAGATATCTCAATCCGACTCCAGAAATTAGCAACACACAGCAAGATGTGAAATACCCAAATACTGGAATCTACCTCACCCCCAACCGAATCAGCCCTTCTCAACAGACTAGCAGATGTGAGACGTATGGAATTTATTACAGCTCTAATGAACAATAAACTTTCTAAATTTGATAAAATATGGAAACCATATGATACACTAATATCAATACTTGAGAAATCTATCCATCCAAACCAAAGCTGAATGCTACAGGCATCCCGCCTAACAGCATTCATACACGAAGCAGCTAGCACCCCAATAAACTAAATTTTTTTTTATGAGCCTGGATAACTAGTGGGGTTGGGGGGCGCTCCAGAGAGAGAGAGGCAGATAGGAAATGATATAACTTATTCTGGCAAGGATACGCAATGTGTTTAAATCTATAGACAAAATAATGTTATATCAAATTTAATTGAGAGGTTTTTGGTTAAGGGTATAATATATTAAGTCAGGGGCTACTACCATAATAATTGTAGTCACAATTATAGACATAACTGTGAATGTGATAGTAATAAACATACAAATACGAGCATGGATTGAGAGAGATAAAAATTAAGGTCTAATATATCCCCTAGAGTGTGATGAGTGGGGCTTGGGTGGTGGTGCCAGAGAAACGGATGAAACCAAACCAATCCAAACCGAGTCAAACAGAGATATGCACAGGATTGCTGGCTTACGACCCCCGGTATCCAATTAGTTCCAAGCTGCTGCAGAGGCTCCCGGTCCACTGCAGCAGCATCAAACCACAGGTATCTAAATTATATTTACTGGCTGTATTGTTACTGTATACAATGGTATATATAAGGTTAAAGGAACACTAAATCAAAAAAAAATGTGCCATCCGTTTGTATTATTCACAGGGAGGTGAGAACGCTTATACTCACCTCATACTCTTTTGTATTGCCGCGCATGCGCCTAAGATAGGGCGCGTGGTCGGAAAAGAGCGGCTGTCAGTGACTGAGCGGCTGCGAGTGGAGCGGCGGGTAAGGTAAGTTCCAGGTCCCCCGGGCATAATATTATTCACAGGGAGGTGAGTATAAGCGTTCTCACCTCCCTGTGAATAATACAAACGGATGGCACATAGTTTTTATAAAACCTGAGTTTAGTGTTCCTTTAATGTTGAACCAAAACGGACCGCAAGTGCCTATCATTTGCCCATACTAGGACCAAAAGAAGTCTATGAAACAAGATTTTTAAGAAGGCAGTGAGATAGTTTTCTTAAATTTTCTTTTTATTTAGTTTTAATTGGAATTCTCTTAACAGAACAGAATAGCAACAATTCAATTATATTAAATACAGTGACGGGTACAGTCAGTTTTACAATAATATCTAGCAACAATGTTCAGTATTGGTATTTGCAAAAGTATACAGCAGTAACCAAATTCAAAATTTTAATTTCAATTTTATGGCAAAATGCAGTTCTTATGCTTATATGTTCTTTATCTAAAAATAAAAGAGAAATTTGTTAAAAAAAAAGAATAGTATTAAAACATTCTCCAAGAGTTTTTTCTTCTAACAATTCAAGTGCAAACTTTTAATGATTTGAGTATTTTCCAGCATGACAGAGCACCAATTCACAAAACAAATCTGATCATGAAGTGGCTAAGTGATTGTAACATTGAAATGTTGGACTCATGGTCAGGAAACTTACCAGATTTTCATCCCATTGAGATCCTCTCTACGCAGAGGCTAACAAGTCAAGAATGTGCCAGTCAGGATTTGGCCTATAAGCTGATAGCTAGTATGTCAAAGTGAAGTTATGAAGTTGAGTCAACACTGAATATATTAAATATATAATGATACTATTAAATACTGAAGATATTTTAAGCTTTATATAAAATCTTGCATTTAAAGTAGGAAAACAATATTGTCCACTATATAAATCACAGAGGGCACTTTAGTGAAAGTTTGTTCACATTTGCGTCATATGTATAAATATACATTTGTCTAAATATGAGATATCTGTTGTTGGGAGTGCCAGGGAGAAAAGTTGGAATTGTTCAAATGGGTATTGGGAGGTGTTAAGCCTAGGGTTAAAATATAGTTTGGGGGTGGGGTGTGTGTGTGTGAACGTACCCTTTAACGAGTCCCAGTTATATATCTCTAATCGAAAGGATTAGCCATGTAAAAGTTGTTAGATGTTCTCCTTTAAATTTGTCAGCGTATCTCTGAACTAATTCAACAGGAAATAACAATAATTTTCTTATTTAAATATACACAACTGTACAGTTTCTTCATATGCAATTTCTTTAGTTAGTTTCACAAGGCCCAAAACTACAATAATTTACTGTGCTCACTTATTTCCAGTACAGTGGTCAATAATGTTCCTCTGTTACAGGACATAGGAACCTGAGTTTGCTGTTCAAATGGGGCTTAATTGGACTTTAGTTTTAGCATGGCTTTTAAAGGAGAATTATACTGCTGAATTACATTTTTTAATGTACCTGCATTTTATAATTTTATAGAAGGTAGAAATGAGTATATCTATCTACTGTTTTTTAGTGGAACAGGTACTGCAAGTGTCCTTGGCGTTTCATTTTTTTTATATTCAATATATTATCCTATATAATAAAATGCAAGTGTGTGTCCCTGTGTCCGTGTGTGTGTGTCCTGCAGTTACCTCTTTTTGCCACTTGGTGTGCATTCTATTCCTCAGGCTGCTGCTGTTATTTCCCTCCAGGCAATTATAGAGTGCATTGACACTGCTCTAGCTCCCCCCGCTGCAGCCTCTCAGCCCCTTCATTTCCTTTTGTGCAGGAAAGTATTTTAGTGTGTGGCATAATTTACATCCATCAGCGTACCTTCATGGGCGGAAGTAACACACACGCCGGTTGATTATGTGCATGCGCGAGCGTTGTCATGGTAACTGTTTAGACGCACCAGTTGATTATGCGCATGCGCGAAACTAGCGTTGTCGTGGTAACTGTTTAGATGCACCGGTTGATTATGCGCATGCGCGAAAAGCGTAGTCATGGTAACTGTTTAGACGCTGAAGCGTATGGATGGCTGCACAGTCCCTGCTATTTCCAGGTTAGCAAGTTAAATAGCGTAACAGTTAAAGAGGCAGAAGACCGAGGGTAAACAGTTATGTCTAAAGTGTATGGACAGGGGCTGAGGGGAAAAGGTCCCTCCACAGTGTATGGACAGGGGCTGAGGGGAAAAGGTCCCTCCACAGTGTATGGATAGGGGCTGAGGGGAAAAGGTCCCTCCAAAGTGAATGGACAGGGGCTGAGGGGAAAAAAAGTCCCTTCAAAGTGTATGGACAGAAAAATAAATGTTTCTACACAAAATGATCCACATCTCTTGCTCTGGAAAAATGTTTCTACACATGTATTCTAGCGCCCGTTTATGTAATGGGCTTAATGTCTAGTATATATATAATTAACATATTATAAATAAAATAAAATTCACAAGAACAGTAACATCGGCACATTTAGGGATTTATGGTACTATAGTAATTTTGTTTTATACGTCACTGTCAGGACAGTGTGTAGTGACTTGGCATGAATGGGTTAACTATTGGTATTAGTTCTTTCAAAGGATCAATGAAAATGCCATTCTACCCTGGAAACAGTCCCCAGTGTTTGTATTAGGAACAGTAAAGCATAGAGACAGAACTTCTCTTCTAGACAATGTGGGGCTGAACTGTGTATCTGGAATTCTCTACAGCCAAAGGTCTGGTAATTACAAAGGGGTTACATTAAAGACAGCCATACATGTAAAATAAATATATTTTGGTGTTGGAATATGTGAGACGGAAACCAATATAATATTTGTGAATGGGAAGGTAGACCCATTACAAAGATACCCAACATGGAGACCTTATTTCCATGCCAAGGCGAGTTATTATATCTTGAGAAATATGTATTAAACAGGATCATGTTTGGTATTGCAGGAATTGATAATATTACTAGGAGAGTAATATGTGGTCAATATTCCAGTACAATGTACATATCTAAAGTTATATGGTTATCTGTCTAACTGAGGGGGGGATAAAGGATTGTGACAAGTCGTAAATCTGGACATTCCTGGCCGCTCCCAACCTAGCTAAGTAGGGGGATGGTTACATCAATGGGCTTAAAAACCACGCCTTTAACTTTGTTCATACTAAGGGGACATGCTAAATGGGTATGGATCATATGTTTCCTTCTTGCCCCGAGACACAGGACTTCTAGTGAGTAGTTAGGGTCTGTAAATATTTTTATCCTTTTCATTTTATAAAACTGTTAGTACCTATATCGTATGTCATTTTATCGTAACACCATTTTTCTTTTCTTTTTGTATTATATGCACTGCCCACCTTATTAAATAAAAATTAAATCTAAAATTTAATAAGTTTTGTCTTTGATGCTCTAAAAGAGCTCAGTTAGCCTCTCATAAGTTTATTTGTGGTTGGATGGTCTTTAACGGCCGATAATAGCGCCGTAAAATTACCGCCGCACATCGCCGCGGAAAAAATACCACATATTTATAATGGCAAGCAGCATTGTGACAAAATGTTTCGCGGCCGCGTTGTGCGGTGGTAATTTGAACTATCTTCGCGGCGATACTGAGTACAATACCGCCGCGAATCCCGGAGCAGGGGGCAGGGAGGGGAGGCCGGGAAAGGATCGCCGCGGGTGTTCGCATTCCTCAGGGTGGGCGTACCACCCCGCCCTCACCCCCCGCGGTGAATGCGACCACCCGCCGGGACCCTTTACCAGCAGCCCCTCCCAGCCCCCCACCCCATACTCTTGCGGGGAGGGAAGGCCCGCTGGGAAGGTGGAGGGACCCTCCAGCGGGGGCACTAAAGAAAGTGCCTTTTGAGGTTTAAGAGGTCCTGCTGCTCGAGCTGGGACCCCCCTCCCCGGCCCTATCAGGGCCTTTGCGGCACTTACAAGTGCCCTTGCGGCCCTGAGTAGGGCCTTTGGGGCTTAAGGGGTCCAGCAGCTCAAACCGGGACACCCCTCCCCTTATAAGAGCCCTTGCGTCACTGAGAATTGCCTTTGGCGGGGGTCCCGCAGCTTGAAGCGGGACCCCCAGTGAACGGCTCTTAAAAGAGCCCTTTGGCGGCATCTTCTTTCTTCCATCCGGCGACACCAGCTCCACTGAGGCCGCCGACCCCCGAGAGGTACCCCTGCAGCCGACAGGCCTCAACGAGGCCGATGTTGCCGGCGTCTTGATCCGTCGCAACGTCTTCAGGCTGGCGACACCAACCCTACTGAGGTCGCCGATGCTAGGCAGGCTCACTGCGGCTGAGATTAGCGTGCCGCATCAGTTACCGCCGCTTTATAAATAGAAGCGAGCGGTAACTAATCCGAAGTTAACAAGGTGTTAACTTTTCGCAGCCATGTTTCGCACATTGGTAAATCGCGTTATTAGCGATTTTAGTGAAAATTTCGGGAAACTCAGCCGCGAAAAGTTACCGCTCGTTTATAAATATGCCCGTAAGTGTATGGAATGCTTTGTGACTGCTTGTGAAGGACTGATACTAATTAACCAGCTAGTTGCTAGAGTGAATGGTGTAGTGTTAACCATTTAGCTGCCAGGATAGGGGTGTGCATAGTCATTGAGAGTCAAGAGTGAGTGTTGAGCTTCTGTGTAGCTAGCAAGGCGCAATGGTGGCAGCGTATTACCGATTGATTGGTCAGATCACGTGCCCAGCGAACTGGCGTTTGTGATAATCACATATACATTTCTTTAGTTTAATTGTATAAAATCTCATATTTCAACCTTCCATCTCTGAATGAATTTGTGATGTGTTCCATTAGTCAAACTGAACATTTCCTCATATTGTTTTGATTTAGTTACTCTGTTTTTAACTACTTTCAGAGATGGAATTGTATTCGATTTCCATTCTGCACATATTGATATTCTGGTTGCTAGAAGTATATGGAATATCACTGTTCTAAACGTTTGATCATGAGAGTCCAGATCTAGGTTTAATAGAGCTAATTCTGGTGTGGCAATCACTGGGTAACCTAGGGTTGTAGATATATATAGAAACACTGATTTTCATAGTTTAGATATTTTAGGGCATTGCCACATTGTGTGTAATAATGTACCTCTCTTGCCACATTCTCTCTGCCCAGCATCTGTCCCCGACTGTGTTATAGATTTTTGAGATAAGACTTGGTTTGAGGTACAGTATATACAATATAGCAATTTTTTGCTGTGGTTAAGGTAAGGTTTATGTTATTGTGGATTTTGTGTGCATACATTTCCATTGATCATGCACCGGTGTGTATTAAACTGTATATTTTGTCAGTTAAGGGGAAAAAACACACATAATTAAAAGTGGCATTTATAAAGATGACTTTACACCAAGAAAGCAATTTGTCTTGTTTAAATTTAAGTCAGGAGTACCTTTTAAAGTATTTCATCTTTACTGAACATGTAACAGCCTATCAGATCTGGAAGATAGATAATGAAAATTAGGTCTGTTTTTTGGACAGAGATTTCATAAAGAAAGCAAACTGCTCACAGATTAACGAAAGGCAAAGACTTTTACTGGGATCTAAACAACTGCAACAGTCAATGGATGGCAATAACTAATCAACTGGCACTTGTATGAAAACATTCCAATTTCACACTCTGACACCTTGCATTACTCGAAGAGGGAGATATCTGACTGTGTTACTGATTGGAAGAAAGCAACACAGAAATAAGAAAATGTGTTATTATCATGTTAGACTTGGGCATCATGCAGATACAGAATGACATCTAGTGGCAATAACACTTTTAATTATGGTGCCATCTGGCTTATGCTCTCTGCAAAGATTTGATTTTAAAACAAAGTATGGACATTAATTAAAGTACTTGTATTTCATGAAATATTCATGTATTTTGATAGAAAACATTTTTAAAAAGTTAGTACTTTAAATCAGATAGAAGTTATCTAAACTGTTTAACACAACTGATCAGATATCAGCATTACAAATCTTTTGATTGATCAGGAAGGGGGCAGGAACAGCAATCACTCTGGAATTCCTTTGATTCAATAAAGCTATAGCAGCTCTAGGTGCATCGGGATCCTGGATTCACTTTTGAATAGCTTTAACAACAGGTAAAAGTTAACATTAAAGAGTATGTCCACCCTAAAATGGAAATTTTGATATAAGGTCCCCCCTGGGCTCCCAGCCCCAACCGCTATATTTTTTTTTTTAAAAAGCCCCCCAAACTCTACTTACCTCCCCTCTTTCCTCCGCCACGCTCCCGGCCCTCTGCTTGCAAGGAAATGCAAGCAAGGGGCGGGACCGGCAGCCGCGTCTGTGATTGGCTGAGCGGCAGCCAATCACGGACGCGGCTGCCGGCAGCTCACTTCGCCGGAGGAAAGAGGAGAGGTAAGTAAGAGTTTGGGGAGCTTTCTAAAAAAAAAAATACCCGTTGGGGCTGGGGGACATGGGGGAGCAGGATATTAAATGGTTTTATGCTAGGGGGAGGGATAGCAGAACGGGAGGGAGAGGGAGGAGAGGAGGGGAGAGGGAGGGGGGAGAAGGGCTGCAGTACGCATGGCAAAAATCTACCTGAGGCCAGCTAGCAGGCAGTGTCCTATATGGACCTGCTAGCCTCCTGGTGGGCAGTTTTTGGAACTTTGGGGGGGGACTACAGGAGAACCCTATGGAGCTGGGATGTGAGGTAAGGATTACACTACACTACATGATGGGGCCAGTAGTTGGGGGGATTATAGTTTTGGGGGTGGACATGCCCTTTAAAAAAAAGGCAGAAATGATTCTGTGGTAGCACCTTCGGGTGCTGAATAAAAAAAAAAAAAAGGCCGAAGCTTGACCCTGCAGAGGATCATAAATACCTGACCCAAGAATACAAACACAGCTGTGCCTCCTCTGTCTGCAGTGCTTTTAAAAAATGGTTATTATTATTATTAATTTTTTTTTTGGAGTAACAATTATAAAAATACTTTTGCAAAAGCCTATTGGGGTTCATGTATATGGGGGTGCCCATTAGTTCCCTTGATAAAAGCAGAGAAACAGGAAAGGGGGAGGGTGAAGTGGAAGAACAACAAGGGGCAGGTAGCATTGGTGTATAACTATATTGAAGGCATAAAAGCAGATGAAATGTACAATTGCATTCACCTTAAATGTGTTCTATTAAATACTTCCAGCAAGGTTTAAAAGTGCAAACTGCAGATAGAACAATAAATATCCCTTTAAAAGAGGAAGTTCAGTGCAAATGCATATACTTTAAAAAAAAGCACAGTATTTTTCCATCCCAATGACCTTAACCTGCCCATTCAGCATTGTGTCTGTGTATAAATCAATGCTTCCAAAAATACTGACTTCCTGTTTGCAGGACCCCTAATAGAGACCATTATGGGATTTCCCTTGACCCAGCGCCTGGGTTTATTCAGTTGCTCAGTGCATGCTTGACCCATCCTACAGTCAATCAGTAGGAATTGCTGTTAGGAACATGCCAAGAAAGTGTGCATTCTGGGAAGAAGAAGGACTGTTACGGTTTACTAATGTCAATAGAAGGCAATAGCTAAGGGCATGAAGTCAGCTGATTTTTCAAAATTGAAGAGTATGTAGAACAACTAGGTATGCATAATTTAAATTAAGAATTTTAAAAACAAAGATATTTTCCACTGAACTTTCCCTTTAAAGCAGCATCCAGACATGTGATGGCTCAAAGTAGGTATACTAAAAAAATTCTCAACATATGTCACTGCTTCACATTGTTCTGCAGCTTTCTAAAGAGTCAATATATATATTTTTGCAGGTTCTAGCACTGCAAGCTAAAATTAGAAGAGTTTTTTTACTTTGGATTAACACTTTGATAATTGTTCAGTATACCCACTTATCCCCACAGATCTGGATGCTGCTCTTAAAGGGATTTATTATTTTATCTGTACTGTTTGCACTTTTTTGCAAGAGTGAATGATTTCTTTGAGCTCATTTAGATAAGATGTAGTTGAAAATTTCTTTAATTGCAAATACGTTTGATCTGAGATTCTTATTTCTAAAAGGGGAACCGTGGTCACCATACAAATGGTCTGTATTAAAAAGGGCAAACTCCTACCTTTAAAAGTAATACATGATCATGCTTCTAGCTGCAGTCTATCCAAAATTACAGCAGTATAAAGGGTGTTTTGTCCTGCTAGCACTGTGAGCTGTTTCATTACCAGCACTTGGGGTCTGTCTCCAGGTTTAAGGTTGGAGCATGCCCACTGCTGTGACAGAGCATCATCAGCTGCCCCAAACTTCTAAATCATTTTATTGCTAGCCATAAGCCTGAAATTATTTTTTTTTCTCTTTCTAAGGTAGAAAAATGGACAGAAAATGAGGTCTGTAACTAGCTTCAGAAAAGATTGATTTTTGGGCGTGGGGCTTATGACACAGCTTATAACACATGCCTGTCACAGACACAAAAAAACAGGGCAGTCTCAAAAGCCTATAACTTAAGATACAGAGAAGCTAAAGACATGACCCTAGGCTTGTTTATTTTTAGTAAATGCCACTTGTATGGAGACCACATTTACCCTTTAACTGTATGAATGAGAACTGATAATTGCCTCACTTATAGTACTTGACCGTGATTATTATATTTAAGCTTATAAAGGCAAAGTATAAGCTAATTGTAACAAACTGGCATCATTATTAAAATGCAAGTACTAAACCAACAATGAAATAATAAAGAGCAGGGAACTTTTTAACTGGAAGCATTTGTAAATACAAATATAGTTTCTATTTTCCCTCCTTCTAATTTTATTTGGAGCTGCTCTGAAGATCTACAGCATTCTACATGCTCTGTTGACTTTAATGGATTTCACCTGCTCACAGTCGGTGTAATGACTTTCTCTAACTGTATATAGTATGTTAAAGGGATTTGCCATTTCTGGGCTTTTAAATAGGTGAGGTCTTTTTCATGATCAGTAATTGTGAACAGAAAGTGGTAAACATTAAAAGGGTAGAATAAATATGCATCCAATTTGCATAAATTTGAGGGGATTCTATGAAGCTTTAAAGCAAAACATGCATTTACCTGAAAAGCTGTTTTATATTGTACAATATATGAAATCTATGCTAGGGTAAAATGTAGCATTTTATTGTAAACCTTGGTCTTAGAATGCTGCCTTCAGACCCAAAGATCATAAGGCAGCACTGCAATGACATTTTCATTAGTCCTATTGTGAATTTTAAATGACACTGTACCTCTTCCAAACCATCCCCCTACCATTAAAAGTACCCAGAGTGAGTACCCAATGACGTACCCTAGATCAGCTGGGATCCTGTAGGACCTATGGGAATACTTAATATCCATTACTGCCTAAATGAGTCTAAAATCCTTGTTACCCAATGTAATATTGGGGTAACATTGATTTTATACAATACAAGGATTGTGGAAGCACTCTTTAGGCTAAGTTACAACTACATTATGCGGAAGTGCTACTGATCTGGTCAAACATTTATACAAACATATAAAAGATAATCAATGCACATTCCTAGGCCTCCATACAATATCATATCTGCACACTGGCATACTTTATAAACAAAGGGGTTTTAGTATACATTACGGTGATCACATGAATGAAAAGCCTCCCAACCACGTCATAGTAACCCCAGTATGGAAGGTGGGGGTTCCAGACAGGGGTTACCTTAAGGTGGTTGGAAGGCTTTTCATTCATTTGATCACAGTAATGTATACTAAAAACCCCTTTATTTTTAATGTATGCCAGTGTGCAGGTAATATGATATTGTATGGGGCCTAGGAATGTGCATTGATTATCTTTTCTAACATTGATTTTAGTCTAATTTTCTGAGACTGGATGAAGTCCAAACCTTGGACACTGTGCAGTGCACCCAATGCAGTAAGGGTTTACGTTTTGCACTTCATAGTAGCCTGAAAAAGAATACTTACTGAATCAGGGTGTAAAAAGGCATCATAGGAGCCTGGTCATGGAAAGATAGTATAGCCATACAAATCTACTGTATTAAGGTTACCAGTAGCGAAACTGCAGAGGCTCGGGCCTACCTGCTAGTTTCGTGGCCAGGCCCCTGTCACACCTCCCTCCTCTCCCCTGCTGCATGCAAGTTACCACTATCAGCTGTTTTTAAACATTGTCTATGTTAGTAAAGGTGCACGTGACCAGCTGTTTGAAACACCAGTACCGGACTAGCAGTATTTTAAAACCAATGAGATCTCAGACTCCTCTCTCTTGCGGGGGCTGCGGGGGCTATTGTTACACCACTGAAAGTTACAGTAAGGGCTAGGTGTCAAGTGTTAAAAAGTGCACTCGTGTGTTGCCCAATAGTTGTGCCCACACTAGGTGAGCTTATGTGCTGTAATCCGTTAATCGGAGCGCATACAATCTGCATTTATTTCTCAAGTGCATGATCTCCAATTGCGCAACAATATTAGAATACAAAAAGCCATACATGGGGTGCAATAAATAAATACCGGTACACAAATATATAAATTAGTATACGCAACATAAAATACACAAGTGCATGTAAAATGAGGAAAGAGGTCACGTAAAATTACAATGGCTTTAGATCACAAATTCTGTGGATTCTATTTAAAGGTAAATTTTAATGCAAAAATGTTCTCTTAATTTCAAGTGGAGCCAAAATCATTTCAACTCTAAAAACGATAAAAACGCAACTGCAATTTATTTTGCAGAAAAAAATCTATCATCTGGGACTAAATGTCTGTGACTGCATGTGGCCACATTTTATCAATAATTCATGGTTACTGTAAGAGCAATCATTTCTTATATACAATTTAAATAGCAGAAATAAATAAGAATGAGAAATGGAATATCTTGCTTCTGATATGATAATGTAGCATATGATTTAATTTGATTTTAATATATTCTATTTTAAATTTTCATTATCATAATGCGTGCAAAATATATTAGCAATAAAATCAAAGTTTTTTTTTAATAGTGTTTAAATGCTCACCAAATGTACAAATGTAGCAATGTACCAAATACTGTAAAGACTGTATACTGAATAGTATTTTTTTTTTGCAAAATCTTCACGTTCATTGATTTAAAATTGACCTTCTTAAAAATGTAAATGTGTTAGCGTAAGTCACATTTTTTATGCATACGTTGAGTTTCCTATATTTCAATATTTCAAAGGGTTCCATCATCTGTCTATTCAGCTCAGTTAATACAAGGAAACTATTACATTCCCAACCCACCCCACCAATAAATTCTTTTCTTTCATCAAAAACTGGAGATGTCGAATAGCAAAATCAATTGTTGGAATAGTGATCAATAAGAAAGGGAGACAGGGGAGATGGATAGAAGTTGGCTCTGATGTTCCTGTTGTAGAACAGTCATTCCTAATAGTAATTTTAATGTTTACAGGTATTTAGCAATAAATAAAGCTTACAAAAATAAAGAGGATACACACAAACTTTCAGTCGGAATGTGTGAACACAGGCTTCTATACAAATGGCTATTTTAAGGCCCTTTTTAGTTACATCAAAAGAATTAAAATTCAAGATCAATAAAAACTTAAGATGGGTAGAAATCACCTGGACACTTCAGGAATACCAAATTAGCTCTGGCTGTAAATGTGCATAATTGGGTTTTCCCACTATTGGCTACTGCAGACAATGTTCATTATTACAGATCTGAGTGAACTCAGGTTTTATGTATGTAGTTCTGGGCCTGTAAGAAGTTCATTCACTTTCTGCATCACCTCGAGCTGCTCAAGGACAATTCTGATTACAGATATATTCTTTTCATGTCTGGTAGCTTACATTACCATTCAGGGATATGACATAGTAGATTAAGCTGCTAATAGACTTGGTGCGTAAAGCATAGAAAGCACGAAAAAGGAGACTGCACTCCACCCTATATCTACAAGGATCCAAACGATAGTAGATTAAAACTTTTTTGGATATACTAAAAGCCAGGTATACTTAGGGTTTCAGAACCTAAACCACATCCTTTGGTCTCTGAGGAAGCAGCTTAGGCCGTGAAACAGTTAAGATGGGATACCAAAGTTTAAAACTACTATCATTTGGATCCTTCTGATACAGGCAGGGTGCTATCTCATTTTTCTTGATTTCCATGTGATTGTGTGCGTGGCTGCTAGTGAAGAACTTCCTGCATGCCAAAGGAGTAGGACGCTAGAGTGCAATTCATACAGACAGCCAACTATGTTTGTGAGTTTCAATCATAGACCAATCATAGACCAAAGTCTGGGTAAAAGTCTCTCTCTGCAGCATGTGTCTATGTGATTTTTCTTTTCTAACTTTGTTAAGATGGGTGCACACATTAAAGGTTTTGTAGCAGATGACAGACAAATGAATTTGCTACAAAAACACACATGTACAATCTCCCTATACTTGTTTATTAGATTGTTCAGTATATGCAAAATGAATCCACTGACTGATCTGATGGTTCTCAATTTCTGACTCCAGTGCCAGGAAGTCCAATATTTAATGTAAAGTATAGAAATGAAAAATGTGTTTAAATAATGTATTACCGTATATAATTGAGTATTAGTCGATCTGAGTATAAGCCGAGGTACTCATTTTTACCTGAAAAATTAGTAAACCTTATTGACTCGAGTATAAGTCGAGGGTATAAATTATGACCACTACTGCCTTCTGATTCTGTGCTTGTGAAGGTTCTCATTCATCCAGGTCATGGTATATCTGTTGTATTCAATTAGATCAACTGGACTTGAAATGTAGTTCTTGAAACATTTCGCTAGTCATCCGACGTCTTTCTCAATTCAGACTGAATTGAGAAAGCCAGTCGATGACTAGTGAAACGTCTTCAAGAACTACATTTCAAGTCCATTTGATCTAATGGAATACAACAGATATACCATGACCTGGATGAATGAGAACCTTCACAGCATATTTCTAATCATTTTGGGGAGAAAACCCTCAAACTTGTACGGCAATATGAAAAGACAGCAAGGAAATTGGCAGACTACAGAAACCACCTGCGATTTAACCTCCGATGCAGACAACAAAGGCTAGTACCATGCAGTATACGTCTGGATTCCACGGTCAAAGGCATCAGAGCCAAACAGATACTGCAAAAGGCTCAAACACAGCTCCTAAGTGAACGGGTACGACAGACACATTTTACAGTCGATGCTTTAATGCACAACATTAGTCAACTAGAACAGAACCTGGCCTCACAGCTACCTGTGTCCATCTGGGAAAGAGTGATGGAGTTCACCAAACAAGCACAGCTTTCTCAGCACTGTAAGGGCAAACAAAGGCAACAGAACAAGTTCTCTATTCTGTCATCCCAGAACAGCCCCAAAGGAGAACAACTACCTTGGATACAAAAGGAGGGAAGTGTCACTTCATCAAACAAGGAGGAATGGGTGAGAAACTTGTCTAACAGGACCCTGACCCAGCCAGAAATGGAAGTCCTTGGTAAGGGCTTGAATTTTGCCATCACCCCTAAAGCCATCCCTGTGGTGGATATTATAGCAGCCACAGAAGCCTCTATCCACAGTAATAAGGTATCACAGAGTGAGGCAGAACAACTTCGCCTTAAGGTATCTGCAGCCTTAGCCAGTGCTAAAATTCCTTCATCTAACCTGACTACACAGGAAAGAAGAGCCTTAACATCCCTAAAGAAAGATTCCAGTATCACCATTCTACCGGCAGATAAAGGAAGATGCACAGTGGTACTCAACACCTCAGACTACCATGATAAGGTGACCATGCTCCTGGCCGATAACAACACATATGAGGCTTTAACAAGGGATCCCACCAGCCGTTACAAGAAAAGAGTCATAGACTTACTACAACAGCTTCAAAAGGATAAAGCCATTGACCGAGCAATGTATCATCGCCTCTACCCTGGTGAGGCACATCCATGCATATATGGACTCCCAAAGATACATAAGGAAGGGGCCCCACTAAGACCTATAGTCAGCAGCATCAACTCGGTAACATACAAGGTGGCAAAATATCTAGCTAACATCTTAGGACCTTTGGTGGGAAGTTCTAAGCATCACATCCAGAACTCTCAGGATTTCACCAACAAGATTGAAGATATAGTACTCGGTGTAGAAGAAACTATGGTGTCCTATGATGTGACATCTCTCTTCACTTGTATACCCACCAAGGAGGCTGTTGACATGGTGAGAAAACGGCTTAAGAAGAATTTTCAAAAAACATCGTATCCCTGTCTGCTTTAAACCGAACAACACACTGAGGCAGCAATTGGTACATCCGAAAGACCCAATACCAAAACACAAGAAAAGCGACATCATATATGCAGTGCAGTGCAGTGAAGGATGCTCTGATTTGTATGTGGGGGAGACCAAACAGCAACTGCATCGACGTAATGGTCCAGCACAGAAGAGCCAATTCCTCGGGTCAGGACTCAGCCGTGTATCTGCATCTTAAGGATAAAGGACATACCTTTGAAGATTGTAATGTTAACATACTGGCGAAGGAACGTGACTGGTTCAAGAGAGGTGTTGGGGAAGCCATTTATGTGAAAATAAAGAAACCAAGCCTAAATAGAGGTGGGGGGGTTCGACACCAACTGTCTGCCATGTACAATGCTGTTTTAACACCTTACTCTGGGCGTTCCTATAACACCTCTTAGCCACTATCTAATCACACCCTTAACACCTGGCTGTGATATGCTAATTGGGATTTTCCAGGGTACATAATTGCCACAGATTCTTGTACAAGTCATTCTGAATTGAGAAAGCCAGTCGGACTACATTTCAAGTCCAGTTGATCTAATTGAATACAACAGATATACTTCTGATTCTGTATTGTTTTGAGGCATTAAATGCCCTTTATATGGACAGCAGATTTCCCATAAAGAAGTCCCATGCATTAGTCCCAGAAGTCCCAAACCCAGTATGGCTATTATGGTATGGGACTTCTGTATGGGAATGCTGCTGTCCATTTAAAGGGCAACTAAAGCCTCAAAACAATACAGAATCAGAAGGAAATCTTTCAATAGATACCATCCTCCAGAATCTGTATTATTTTAAAGGGCATCTATAGTGAAAAATACACATTGGCCCATTGCAAAGTTAAATTCATGTACTCTGTGCTGCCTTTCTCCTATATCTGTCAGTGACTTTGTTTTTTCATGGTGTCAGATCTCTGTGCAGAACTCCCTCCTTCCCCCTCCCCTCTGTTACCTCCTCCATGTCTCAACTCCGGCTAACCGACAAGCTTATCATGTGCAGTAGGAGTTAAAAGTTCAACATCCTGAAAAACACACCCACGTACAGTGGCCAATAGAAAGCAAGCTGTCTTGGAGACACAGATCTCTCTGTGTCCTGATCTTTCTTTTTGTGACCCATCATCAATCAGTGAAGTCTATCAAGAAGGGGGGTCAAGTGCAACCTTATCTCTGCCACCAAAGCTACCTCTCTCCCTCTGCTAATGCTCTTAACTCTATGTTTATTACAGTTCATGGAGGAGGGAGGGACTTGAGCAGGGAAGAGGATCACATCACAGATTTAATTGACAGTACAAGTAGGAGTAGAGGACTGCAATCAAGTATTCTTCTAACTTGTGTATCTGAGGACAGAGAGGGAATCTGAAAAAGTGAAGACACTCTGGGGGGAATTATAGAACACAAGGAAGGAAAGGAAAAAAAAGTTCATTTTCTCACTATAGATGCCCTTTAAGGCATTAGTTGCCCTTTAAATGGAGAGGAATCCCACACACTTACCCCCAATTGCTTGCCACTCCAGATGTTTGGAAACTGCAACTCCCAGCATACTTTATTTCCTGGGAGTTGTAGTTTCCAAACATCTTCAGTGTGAAGCACTGCACCTACACCTCCCACCCATCCACCCACCCACCCCCAGACCAGCGCAGAGTAGTGACGTCAGCCAAAGCACAGTGGATGTGGAAGAGAAAGGAAGTGTGCAGCTGCCGGATTTCAGGTTAGTGACTCGAGTATAAGTCGAGGTAGGATTTTTAGGCTTTTTTTAAAGCCTAAAAACCTCGACTTATACTTGAGTATATACGATACATTGTTTTTATACCTCCTCTGTATACAGCACGGCAACGCTTCGGGCCACAACAGAGGGTTTAATAAATCTAATGCATTCGTACATCGATATTTGGAGGACTTTTTTTCATTTCTATACTCTGTTAAATTGTTCAGGTGGCCATGCAAAGCAGAGGCCACTATCAGTTCTTTACAAATGTATAGTGACCAATAGAACTTTCTGGACATGGCTGACCGACATTGATTCATCTGCCCCGGGATTGGTTGATTGTTTGCTACTCACATCACTGATGGCAGACAGGATTTGCCTCTTATCAGCCATTTGTGAACCCAAATAACAAATAAATTACAAATGATTGCATGGGATTGCCATTAATAAGCTATTTCTATTGTATTGCAATAAAATAAAATGTTCTATGTAGATTTAAATCTTTCTGCTACTATGTAACAAATTAAGAAATTACAAATAAGAAATGATGTTACACTTGTCACATTAATGGAGGATCTCTTATTTAATCCTGACATTGTACCTTCAGAACTTGAATACTGTACTTAAGCAATCACTGCCGTGGTTGAAATGTTTGACTGATTTATAACTGATTTCAGAGAAAAAGTTATTATTTATAGAAAAGAATATAATTGGTAGGCTGATACACGGTTGTTTTTAATCATGAGGCACATGACAATATTGGCTATTTTTTTTTAGAGCAGGGGACCTCAGATCAACTCTTTTTTTCTAGATATATTGAGGCTGATGCAATGGGTGGGGCAAAATTTTGCTTCTGTTAAGATTAATTTGCAGGAACCAACCAGATGTTCACTTTTTACTAGTTTACCCCAGTTAGATAACCTATAATTGGTTGTTGCAGGTTAATACATTGGGTTAACTTTTTATTGCATTTAATGCTTTATCTATTTTATTTGGATGGATAATATATTTTTATGAAATTGTAATTACTTAGAAGTATTAATATAAATATGAAATCATTTTAAATGTGGGTGTTTTGTAACATGAAAATTGCTTGAGTTCTATAATAAAAAAAGGTTGAGAATGTAAAAGAGGTTGAGAAACACTGTTCTAAATGCTCATACACTGCATAACCGACTTACCCATTCTCATTGCAAAAAAATAGGCCAGGCAGGAAGGTTGCGGGAACATTGTATACAATTATTATATCTGATAACTGCTATATTTATAAAGTCGCTGTATCACTTTTCCCATCAGTTTAACAATAGTTAAAGGGGAACTGTGATCTCCAAACAAGTTTATTTTAAAGGAAAGGCCAGGTTCCTTCCTTTAAAACAAGCCATCAACCACCTCTCTATGTGCTGCACAGTCCAAAATATGAAGAAATCACTGATCAGAAAGTTAGGGGGTAGGAGATTCTAAATCTGCTGTCTGAAATACTACTTCCTCCTCTAATTTGTGGTTGGCACATGGTCAGTGCATGACTGAAGGGTAGATGGGGGTGGAGAGAACAGCACAGCCCACAGCACTGCTTTTTTTCAATGCCTCCCACTTGCTGGCCCTTCCCACTAGCAGGGTCTGTGTCCCCTCCCCTTGCAGACCCAACCTGGCCCCTTCCCTTGCAGCCCCCTGTGGCCCCTCCCACTCACAGACTCTGTGCCCCTGCACACTTGCGGGTCCTGTGGCCCCCTCCTACCCCGTATAGAAGATTGTGTAAAAGCAGCCTTTTCAGCAGAGAAAGAATCAGACAAAGTTGATGCTGCTTTTACAGTTTTCTGTAAAGGGGAGTATTGGTCTGAGGTGGGGGAGGGGCAATGGGGACCCCACAAGGGGGAGGGGTCATTGGGGCCCGTGAGTGGATAGGGTCAGAGCCGATGAGTGGGAGGGGCCACAGGGCCCATGAGTGGGAGGGGCCATGGGGCCCATGAATGGGAGGGGCCACGGGGCCGGAGAGTGGGCAGCAATGTTCCCTCTAACCTCAAATTGCAGAAATATATTTTCTGTGCGCATACAAGAAGGCTGCAAGGGAATGAGCCAGGATTGGTCTGCAAAGGGAGATGCCACAGGGCCCGCAATTTGGAGGGGTCACAGGACCTACGAGTTGGCCGGGCCACAGAGCTGTGAGTGGCAGGGACCACAGAAGGCTGCAAGGGAAAGGCCCAAGGGGTCTGCAAGGGGAGGGGCCAACGGAATCGCAAGTGGACGGGGTTACAGAGCCGATGAGTGGGAGGGGTCACGGGGCCCACAAGTGGGAGGGGCCACCAGACCCACGAGTGAAGGGGGTCAGAGCAGACGAGTGAGAGGGACCACAGGGCTAGTGAGTGGGATGCACCATGGGGCCCGCGAGTGGTCAGCAATGTTCCCTCTAACCTCAAATTGGCTGTGTGTGCAGAAATATATTTTCTGTGCGCATACAAAATTTAATTTTGTGCGCTTAATACCGCAGCACCTACATTCCAGAAGATTTTTGTGTGTGCACCACCTTAACCTGTGTGCGCAAGCCTGCAGAGTTGTGTGCGGGCACACGAGCGCACAGCTTAGAGGGAACACTGGTGGGCAGGGCCACAAAGCCATGAGTGAGAGGGGCCACAGGAGGCTGCAAGGGAAAGGCCCAAGGGGGCTGCAAGGGAAGGGGCCAGGATGGGTCTGCAAGGGGGGGCCACTGGACCTGTGAGTGGAAGGGGCCTGTGAGTGGGAGAGGCCACGGGGCCCATGAGTGGGAGGGACCACGGAGCCTGCAAGTAGGAGGGGCCACAGAAGGCTGCAAGGGAAAGGCTCAAGGGGGCTGCAAGGGAAGGGGCCACGTGGAATAAGTTGGAGGGACCACATGACCCATGAGTGGGTGGGGCCACAGAGCACATGAGTGGGAGGGGCCACAGGAGGCTGCAAGGGAAAGGTCCAAGGGGGCTGCAAGGGAAGGGGCCAGGGTGGGTCTGCAAGGGGAGGGGCATGGGGGCCCACGAGGAGGAGTAGACACAGGGAAGAGGGATTGTCACATGATTTCAGAGCAGAAAGCAGGAAGTGCAAGGGATCTAGTGATGCTGCTTTCATATCACACATATAAATGTAAATATCTTCAAAACTATGTAAAATAAATAATGAAAATAAATTTCAAAAATCCTCAGGAAAGCAATTCCTGTCAATTTACCTAGAGTCATTTTTGGACCACAGTTACCCTTTAAATTCAGTGGTGAAAAAAAAAGTTTCTCCCTTGACCGGCAAACACATACGTGCAGTCATGAGAAGTGTGAGAGCCGCCCACATGTACGGTGTCCATTTTAGGACATCATCAGGTATCGGGTATCAGGTGTCAGGTGTCGGGTATCAGGTGTCAGGTATCAGGCATCAGGTATCGGTTATCAGGCATCATGTATCAGGTGTCAGGTATCAGGTGTCAGGTATCGAGTATCAAGTGTCAGGTATCGGGTATCAGGTGTCAGGTATCGGGTATCAGGTGTTAGGTGTCAGGTATCAAGTGTCAGGTATCGGGTGTCAGGTATCATATTTTGTGTATTAAGCTGGCCATACACTAAGCAAACATTAAATAGGTTAGACATTAGACAGATTAGCAAAATGTGACCTAGCTTTTGGGAACAGAAAATGGGGCTGATGGACTTGAAGATGGGCACAGTACTAGAAAAAAACATATAAAGATAATCCAATGCACATTACCCTACGGCTCCATACAATATGCAGACTGCACAACTGGCATGACTTTTATAAAAAAGGGGTTTGTAGTATACGTTACGAGTGATCAATGATGAAAAGCTCCCAACAACCGTCATATAACCGGCCAGTAGGTGAAGTGGGGGTTCCAGACAGTGGTTACCTGAAGGTGTTGGAAGTGCTTTGTTAGATCATGTGATCACAGTATGTATACTAAAAAAAAACCCTGGTATCTTATTATGTATTGAACAGATGTGCATGTATATGATAGTTGTAGGGCCTAGGACCTAGGAAATGATGCATTGATTATCTTAATTCTAACATATGATATTTAGTCCTAAGTTTTTGAGACTGGATAAAAGTCCCCAAACTTGGAGACACCTGGTGCGTGCACCCAATGCATAAGGGTTACGTTTTGCACTTCATAGTAGCCTGAAACAGGGGGAAATAGCTTACTTGAATCAGGGAAAGGAATAGGCATCATATATAGTTGAGCCTGGTCATGAGAAGGATAGTTAAGCCAATACAAATCTACTGTATGTTCAGTGTGTACCAAGTAGCGTAACTGGCAGAAGCGCTCGGGGCCTACTGCTAGATTTCTGTGCGGGCCACAGGGCTCCATTTCGACGGGAGGTACCCTCCCCATCTCCCCAATGCTCATGCAAGTTACCTACTATCAAAAAACCTAGTTGTTTTTAAACCCTTCTATGTAGTAAAGGTGCCAAGTGTTGAAATTCACGGCAGTACCGGAAAACTAGACAGTACGACAGATATTTTAAAGTACCAAAGTCGGGGTATCATCATATAGGGACCAATATCAAAAGCCAAGACTACACTCTCTTGTGCGGGGCGATCGGGGCATTGCAGAAGGGCTCATGTACAACCATGGAAAGTTCAGTAGAGGCTGAGTGTCGAAGTGGTTAAAAAAGTGCACTCGAGCTGTTTGTGGTTGTGTCCACAATAGTGGATGTGTGCCCACACTAGGTGAGCTTGTGATGCTGTAATCCGTATAATCGAGAGCGCATAACTCTGCATTTATTTCTCAAGTGCATGATCTCCAAATTGCGCAACAATATTAGAATACAAAAGCCATACATGTAGGTGCAATAATAAAAAATACGACCGGTACACAAATATATAAATTAGTATACGCAAACGTAAATACCAAGTGCGAATAAAATGAGGAAAGAGGTCCCATACATTACAATGTTTAGATCACAAATTCTGGATTCTATTTAAAGGTAATTTTAATGCAAAAATGTTCTCTTAATTTCAGAGTGGAGCCAAAATCAATTCAACTCTAAAAACATAAAACGCAAACTGCAATTATTTTGTCAGAAAAAATACTATCATCTGGACTAATGTCTGTGACTGCAGTGCGCACATTTTATCAATAATTCATGGTTGACTGTAAGCAATCATTTCTTATATAAACAATTTAAAGTAGCAGAATAAATAGAATGAGAAATGGAATATTTCTTCTGATATGATAATGTAGCATATATATTTAATTTGATTTTAATATTTCATATTTTAATTTATCAATATCATAATGCGTGCAAAATATATTACAATAAAATCAAAGTTTTTTTTTTAATAGTGTTTAAATGCTCACCAAAGTAACAAAGTAGCAATGTACCAATACTGTAAAGACTGTATACTGAAGTAGTTTTTTTTTTGCAAAATCTTCACGTTCATGATTTAAATTGACCTTCTTAAAAATGTAAATGTGTTAGCGTAAGTCACATTTTTATGCATCCGTTGAGTTTCCTATTTCAATATTCAAAGTTTCCATCATCTGTCTATTCAGCTCAGTTAATACAAGGAAACTATTACATTCCAACCCACCCCCAATAAATTCTTTCTTTCATCAAAAACTGGAGATGTCGAATAGCAAAATCAATTGTTGGAATATTGATCAATAAGAAAGGGAGACAGGGAGATGGATGAGAATTGGCTCTGATGTTCTCGTGTTGTAAGAACAGTCATTCCTAATAGTAATTTTAATGTTTACAGGTATTTAGCAATAAATAAAAGCTTACAAAATAAAGAGGAATACCACAACCTTTCAGTCGGAATGTGTGAACACAGGCTCTTATACAAATGGCTATTTTAAGCCCTTTTTAGTTAAACATCAAAGAATTAAAATTCAAGATCAATAAAAACTTAAGATGGTAGAAATCACCTGGACACTTCAGGATACCAAATAGTTCTGGCTGTAAATGTGCATAATTGGGTTTTCCCACTATTGCTACTGCAGACAATGTTCATTTATTACAGATCTGAGTGAACTCAGGTTTTATGTATGTAGTTCTGGGCCTGTAAGAAGTTCATTCACTTTCTGCATCACCTCGAGCTGCTCAAGGACAATTTGATTACAGATATTCTTTTCATGTCTGGTACTTACATTACCATTCAGGGTATTGACATAGTAGATTAAGCTGCTAATAGACTTGGTGCGTAAAGCATAGAAAGCACGAAAGGAGACTGCACTCCACCCTATATCTACAAGGATCCAAACGATAGTAATTAAAACTTTTTTGGATATACTAAAAGCCAGTGTATACTTAGGGTTTCAGAACCTAAACCACATCCTTTGTCTCTGAGGAAGCAGCTTAGGCCGTGAACAGTTAAGATGGGATAACCAAGTTTAAAACTACTATCATTTGGATCCTTCTGATACAGGCAGGGTGCTATCTCATTTTTCTTGATTTCCATGTGATTGTGTGCGTGGCTGCTAGTAGAACTTCCTGCTGCCAAAGGAGTAGGACGCTAGAGTGCAATTCATACAGACAGCCAACTATGTTTGTGATTTTCAATCATAGACCAATCATAGACCAAAGTCTGGGTAAAAGTCTCTCTCTGCAGCATGTGTCTATGTGATTTTTTCTTTCTAACTTTGTTAAGATGGGTGCACACATTAAAGGTTTTGTAGCAGATGACAGCAAATGAATTTGCTACAAAAACACACTGTACAATCTCCCTATACTGTTTATTAGATTGTTCAGTATATGCAAAATGAATCCACTGACTGATCTGATGGTTCTCAATTTCTGACTCCAGTGCCAGGAAGTCCAATATTTAATGTAAAGTATAGAAATGAAAAATGTTTTAAATAATGTATTACCGTATAAATTGAGTATTAGTCGATCTGAGTATAAGCCGAGGTACTCATTTTTACCTGAAAATAAGTAAACCTTATTGACTCGAGTATAAGTCGAGGTATAATTATGACCACTACTGCCTTCTGATTCTGTGCTTGTGAAGTTCTCATCATCCAGGTCATGTATATCTGTTGTATTCAATTAGATCAACTGGACTTGAAATGTAGTTCTTGAAGACATTTCGCTAGTCATCCGACTGGCTTTCTCATTCAGACTGAATTGAGAAAGCCATCGGATGACTATTAAACGTCTTCAAGAACTACATTTCAAGTCCAGTTGATCTAATTGAATACAACAGATATACCAGACCTGGATGAATGAGAACCTTCACAAGCAATTTCTAATCATTTGGGAGAAAACCCTCAAACTTGTACGGCAATATGAAAAACAGCAAGGAAATTGGCAGACTACAGAAACCACCTGCGATTTTAACCTCCGATCAGACAACAAAGGCTGTAGTACCATGCAGTATACGTCTGGATTCACGGTCAAAGGCATCAGAGCCAAACAGATACTGCAAAAGGCTCAAACACAGCTCCTAAGTGAACGGGTACGACAGACATTTTACAGTCGATGCTTTATGCACAACATTAGTCAACTAGAACAGAACCTGGCCTCACAGCTACCTGTGTCCATCTGGGAAAGAGTGATGGAGTTCACCAAACAAGCACAGTTTCTCAGCACTGTAGGGCAAACAAAGGCAACAGAACAAGTTCTCTATTCTGTCATCCCAGAACAGCCCCAAAGGAGAAAACACTACCTGGGATACAAAAGAGGGAAGTGTCACTTCATCAACAAGGAGGAATGGGTGAAAACTTGTCTAACAGGACCCTGACCCACCAGAAATGGAATCCTTGGTAAGGGCTTGAATTTTGCCATCACCCCTAAAGCCATCCCTGTGGTGGATATTATAGCGCCACAGAAGCCTCTATCCACAGTATAAGGTATCACAGAGTGAGGCAGAACAACTTCGCCTTAAGGTATCTGCAGCCTTAGCCAGTGCTAAAATTCTCATCTAACCTGACTACACAGGAAAGAAGACCTTAACATCCCTAAGAAAGATTCCAGTATCACCATTCTACCCAGAGATAAAGAAAGATGCACAGTGGTACTCAAACACCTCAGACTACCATGATAAGGTGACCATGCTCCTGGCCGATAACACACATTAGAGGCTTTAAACAGGGATCCCACCAGCCGTTACAAGAAAAGAGTCATAGACTTACTACAACAGCTTCAAAAGGAATAAGCATTGACCGAGCAATGTATCATCGCCTCTACCCGGTGAGGCACACCATGCATATATGGACTCCCAAAATACATAAGGAAGGGCCCCACTAAGACCTATAGTCAGCAGCACAACGGCTAACATACAAGGTGGCAAAATATCTAGCTAAAATCTAGGACCTTTGGTGGGAAGTTCTATAAGCACCACATCCAGAACTCTCAGGTTTCACCAACAAGATTGAAGATATAGTACTCGTGTGAAGAAACTATGGTGTCCTATGATGTGACATCTCCTCTCACTTGTATACCCACCAAGGAGGCTGTTGACATGGTGAGAAAACGGCTTAAGAAGAATTTTCAAAAAACATCGTATCCCTGTCTGCTTTAAATACCGAACAACACACTGAGGCAGCAATTGTACATCCGAAGACCCAATACACAAACACAAGAAAAGCGACATCATATATGCAGTGCAGTGCAGTTGAAGGATGCTCTGATTGTAGGTGGGGGAGACCAAACAGCAACTGCATCGACGTAATGGTCCAGCACAGAAGAGCCAATTCCTCGGGTCAGGACTCACCGTTGTACTGCATCTTAAGGATAAAGGACATACCTTTGAAGATTGTAATGTTAACATATCTGGCCGAAGGAACGTGACTGGTTCAAGAGAGGTGTTGGGGAAGCCATTTATGTGAAAATAAAGAAACCAAGCCTAAATAGAGGTGGGGGGGTTCGACAACACTGTCTGCCATGTACAATGCTGTTTTAACACTTTACTCTGGGCGTTCCTATAACCCTCTTAGCCACTATCTAATCACACCCTAACACCTGCTGTGATATGCTAATTGGGATTTTCCAGGGTACATATGCCACAGATTCTGTACAAGTCATTCTGAATTGAGAAACAGCTCGGACTACATTTCAAGTCCAGTTGATCTAATTGAATACCAGATATACTTCTGATTCTGTATTGTTTTGAGGCATTAAATGCCCTTTATATGGACAGCAGATTTCCCATAAAGAACCCATGCATTAGTCCCAGAAGTCCCAAACCCAGTATGGCTATTATGGTATGGGACTTCTGTATGGGAATGCTGCTGTCCATTTAAAGGGCAACTAAAGCCTCAAAACAATACAGAATCAGAAGGAAATCTTTCAATAGATACCATCCCCAGAATCTGTTATTTTAAAGGGCATCTATAGTGAAAAATACACATTGGCCCATTGCAAAGTTAATTCATGTACTCTGTGCTGCCTTTCTCCTATATCTGTCAGTGACTTTGTTTTTTCATGGTGTCAGATCTCTGTGCAGAACTCCCCTCTTCCCCCTCCCCTCTGTTACCTCCTCCATGTCTCAACTCCGGCTAACCGACAAGCTTATCATGTGCAGTAGGAGTTAAAAGTTCAACATCCTGAAAAACACCACCCACGTACAGTGGCCATAGAAAGCACTGTCGTGGACACAGATCTCTCTGTGTCCTGATCTTTTTTTTGTGACCCATCATCATCATTGAAGTCTATCAAGAAGGGGGGTCAAGTGCAACCTTATCTCTGCCACCAAAGCTACCTCTCTCCCTCTGCTAATGCTCTAACTCTATGTTTATTACAGTTCATGGAGGAGGGAGGGACTTGAGCAGGGAAGAGGATCACATCACAGATTTAATTGACAGTACAAGTAGGAGTAGAGGACTGCAATCAAGTATTCTTCTAACTTGTGTATCTGAGGACAGAGAGGGAATCTGAAAAAGTGAAGACCCTCTGGGGGGATTATAAGAACACAAGGAAGGAAGGAAAAAAAAGTTCATTTTCTCACTATAGATGCCCTTTAAGGCATTAGTTGCCCTTTAAATGGAGAGAATCCCACACACTTACCCCCAATTGCTTGCCACTCCAGATGTTTGGAAACTGCAACTCCCAGCATACTTTATTTCCTGGGAGTTGTAGTGTTCCAAACATCTTCAGTGTGAAGCACTGCCACCTCACCTACACCTCCCACCCATCCACCCACCCACCCCCAGACCACAGAGTAGTGACGTCAGCCAAAGCACAGTGGATGTGGAAGAAAAGGAAGTGTGCAGCTGCCGGATTTCAGGTTAGTGACTCGAGTATATTCGAGGTAGGATTTTTAGGCTTTTTTTAAAGCCTAAAAACCTCGACTTATACTTGAGTATATACGATACATTGTTTTTATACCTCCTCTGTATACAGCACGGCAACGCTTCGTCGGGCCACAACAGAGGGTTTAATAAATCTAATCTGCCGTACATCGATATTTGGAGGACTTTTTTTCATTTCTATACTCTGTTAAATTGTTCAGGTGGCCATGCAAAGCAGAGGCCACATCAGTTCTTACAAATGTATAGTGACCAATAGAACTTTCTGGACATGCTGACCGACATTGATTCATCTGCCCCGGGATTGGTTGATTGTTTGCTACTCACATCACTGATGGCAGACACGGATTTGCCTCTTATCAGCCATTTGTGAACCCAAATAACAAATAATTACAAATGATTGCATGGGATTGCCATTAATAAGCTATTTCATTGTATTGCATAAAATAAAATGTTCTATGTAGATTAAATCTTTCTGCTTACTATGTAACAAATTAAGAAATTACAAATAAGAAATGATGTTACACTTGTCACATTAATGGAGGATCTCTTATTTAATCCTGACATTGTACCTTCAGAACTTAATACTGTACTTAAGCAATCACTGCCGTGGTTGAAATGTTTGACTGATTTATAACTGATTTCAGAGAAAAGTTATTATTTTAGAAAAGAATATAATTGGTAGCTGAACCACGGTTGTTTTTAATCATGAGGCACACTGACAAATTGGCCTATTTTTTTTAGAGCAGGGGACTCAGATCAACTCTTTTTTTCTAGATATATTGAGGCTGATGCAATGGGTGGGGCAAAATTTTGCTTCTGTTAAGTTATTTGCAGGAACCAACCAGATGTTCACTTTTTACTAGTTTACCCACTTAGATAACCTATAATTGGTTGTTGCAGGTTAATACATTGGGTTAACTTTTTATTGCATTTAATGCTTTATATTTTTTTTGGATGGATAATATATTTTATGAAATTGTAATTACTTAGAAGTATTAAATATAAATATGAATCATTTAATGTGGGTGTTTTGTAACATGAAAATTGCTTGAGTTCTATAATAAAAAAAGGTTGAGAATGTAAAAAAGGTTGAGAAACACTGTTCTAAATGCTCATACACTGCATAACCGACTTACCCATTCTCATTGCAAAAAAATAGGCCAGGCAGGAAGGTTGCGGGAACATTGTATACAATTTTATATCTGATAACTGCTATATTTATAAAGTCGCTGTATCACTTTTCCCATCAGTTTAACAATAGTTAAAGGGGACTGTGATCTCCAAACAAGTTTATTTTAAAGGAAAGGCCAGGTTCCTTCCTTTAAAACAAGCCATCAACCACCTCTCTCATGTGCTGCACATTCCAAAATATGAAAAATCACTGATCAAAAGTTAGGGGTAGGGAGATTCTAAATCTGCTGTCTGAAATACTACTTCCTCCTCTAATTTGTGGTTGGCACATGGTCAGTGCATGACTGAAGGGTAGATGGGGTGGATGAGAACGCACAGCCCACAGCACTGCTTTTTTCAATGCCTCCCACTTGCTGGCCCTTCCCACTAGCAGGGTCTGTGTCCCCTCCCCTTGCAGACCCACCTGGCCCCTTCCCTTGCAGCCCCCTGTGGCCCCTCCCCTCACAGACTCTGTGCCCCTGCACACTTGGCGGGTCCTGTGGCCCCCTCCTACCCCGTATAGAAGATTGTGTAAAAGCAGCCTTTTCAGCAGAGAAAGAATCAGACAAAGTTGATGCTGCTTTTACAGTTTTCTGTAAAGGGGAGTATTGGTCTGAGGTGGGGAGGGGCAATGGGGACCCCACAAGGGGGAGGGGTCATTGGGGCCCGTGAGTGATAGGGTCAGAGCCGATGAGTGGGAGGGCCACAGGGCCCATGAGTGGGAGGGGCCATGGGGCCCAGAATGGGAGGGGCCACGGGCCGGAGAGTGGCAGCAGTGTCCCCTAACCTCAAATTGCAGAATATATTTTCTGTGCGCATACAAGAAGGCTGCAAGGGAATGAGCCAGGATTGGTCTGCAAGGGAGATGCCACAGGGCCCGCAATTTGGAGGGGTCACAGGACCTACGAGTTGGCCGGGCCACAGAGCTGTGAGTGGCAGGGACCACAGAAGGCTGCAAGGGAAAGGCCCAAGGGGTCTGCAAGGGAGGGGCCAACGGAATCGCAAGTGGACGGGGTTACAGAGCCGATGAGTGGGAGGGTCACGGGGCCCACAAGTGGAGGGGCCACCAGACCCACGATTGAAGGGGGTCAGAGCAGACGAGTGAGAGGGCCACAGGGCTAGTGAGTGGATGCACCATGGGGCCGCGATTGGTCAGCAATGTTCCCTCTAACCTCAAATTGGCTGTGTGTGCAAAATATATTTTCTGTGCGCATACAAAATTTAATTTTGTGCGCTTAATACCGCAGCACCTACATTCCAGAAGATTTTTGTGTGTGCACCACCTTAACCGTGTGCGCAAGCCTGCAGAGTTGTGTGCGGGCACACGAGCGCACAGCTTAGAGGACCACTGGTGGGCGGGCCACAAAGCCATGAGTGAGAGGGCCACAGGAGGCTGCAAGGGAAAGGCCCAAGGGGGCTGCAAGGGAAGGGGCCAGGATGGTCTGCAAGGGGGGGCCACTGGACCTGTGAGTGGAAGGGGCCTGTGATGGGAGAGGCCACGGGGCCCATGAGTGGGGGACACGCGCCTGCAATAGAGGGGCCACAGAAGGCTGCAAGGGAAAGGCTCAAGGGGGCTGCAAGGGAAGGGGCCACGTGGAATAAGTTGGAGGGACCACATGACCCATGAGTGGGTGGGGCCACAGAGCACATGAGTGGGAGGGGCCACAGGAGGCTGCAAGGAAAGGTCCAAGGGGGCTGCAAGGGAAGGGGCCAGGTGGGTCTGCAAGGGAGGGGCATGGGGCCCACGAGGAGGAGTAGACACAGGGAAGAGGATTGTCACATGATTTCAGAGCAGAAACAGGAAGTGCAAGGATCTAGTGATGCTGCTTTCATATCACACATATAAATGTAAATATCTTCAAAACATATGTAAAATAATAATGAAATAAATTTCAAAAATCCTCAGAAAGCAATTCCTGTCAATTTACCTAGAGTCATTTTTGCCCACAGTTACCCTTTAAATCAGTGGTGAAAAAAAAGTTTCTCCCTTGACCGCAAAACCAAACATACGTGCAGTCATGAAAGTGTGAGAGCCGCCCACATGTACGGTGTCCATTTTAGGACATCATCAGGTCGGGGTATCAGGTGTCAGGTGTCGGGTATCAGGTGTCAGGTATCAAGCATCAGGTATCGGTTATCAGGCATCATGTATCAGGTGTCAGTATCAATCGGTGTGTCAGTATTCGAGTATCAGTGTCAGGTATCGGGTATCAGGTGTCAGGTTCAGGTATCAGGTGTTCGGTGTCAGGTTATCAGTGTATACTGTGTTGCAGTTCATATTTTGTGTATTAAGCTGGCCATAACACTACAAAACATAAATAGGTTAGACATTAGACAGATTAGCAAAATTGACCTAGCTTTTGGGGAATAATATTAAATTTTTTTTATGCGTTTGTGTGCGCGATTCTTGTCGTTTTGCTTTTTCGCCATTTTGCGTTACCATCGCATGCGCATCGGAAATCGCGGGAATTTTCAACTTCCCGTGATTTCCATTTTAAACAACAGCAAATCGCACGCAATCAACGCGTGTGCAAACGCGTGAAAAACGCGCTAGTTTGGCCTAGCCCTTAAACCTCGAAATATCCATATTAGAAGATTGTACCCTTTATGGGAAAAAAATTCATGATATTTGCCATAATGCAGTAACCCTTCCACCGATTCCTTGCTAGCTAAAATAGAAAGAACAGTAATTTAGCTTTTCAAGCCAAATTTAAAAAAAAAAAAAAAAAAATATATATATATATATATATTATATATAATATATAATATATATATATAAAAAACATCTGATGTTATTGGATAAGCGTTTTCCGGCATGGCACCTGGCTATCGATTAAACGGAGGAGTGCAAGAGGAGTTTGGCGCTATATATATATATATATATAATATAATAATAAAGCTGAAAATAAGCACCATCTATTGCATGTAAAAGTCTGCACATGTCCCTAAATGTGCAGAAAAAACACATCTTTGTGTTATTCCTCATGTTTCAGGTTTCATGTATCAGAGTCAGTATCATTCATCAGTTATCAGAGTCAGGTATCATTCATCATGTACGAGTCGGTATCATTCTCATGTATCAAGTCAGGTATCATTCATCAGTTATCAGAGTCAGGTATCATTCATCATGTATCAGAGTCAGGTATCATTCATCAGTTATCAGAGTCAGGTATCATTCATCAGGTATCAGAGTCAGGTATCATTCATCATGTATCAGAGTCATGTATCGTTCATCAGGTACCAAAGTCAGGCATCAGAGTCAGGCATCATTCATCAGTATCAGTCAGCTATCAGTCATCAGTTTCAGAGTCAGGCATCAGAGTCAGGCATCAGAGTCAGGTATCAGAGTCAGGTACATTTTACAATGATATCTGATGGCTGATAACTATTCCTGATCTGATACATGATGAATGATACCTGAATTTGTAACTGACTTGATGCCTGATGATGATACCTGACTCTGATACCTAATGAATGATGTGTGACTCTGATACCTGATGAATGATACCCGATGAATGATACCTAATGAATAATGAATAACACTGATAGCTGACTTTGATACCTGATGAATGATACATGAAACCTGAAACATGAGGAATGACACAAAGATGTTTTTTTCTGTACATTTTAGGACATGTGCTGACCATTACACCAATAGAGGGTGCTATTTCTAGCTTTAATTTTAGGGTTTTTTTTAAATTTCGCTTGAAAAGCTATTCTGTTCTTTCTATTTTTTTATCTTTGACTTTCTTATTTAATATTTTTTTTATCATTGATCAAAACATTTTTTTGACCTTTAAGTATGCTGCCACAGAAATGAAGGATCAGTAGGTATGTGTACCTGGGTAAGATTGGGCATAAAAAAACCCCTTTTTGATTATTGATCAAAATTTGTTTTTTTGACTATAGTTACCCTTTAAGTATGCTGCCACAGAAATGGAAGGGTCAGTAGGTATGTGTACCTGGGTAAGATTGGGCATAAAAAAACCACTTTTTTGATTATTGATCAAAATTTGTTTTTTGACTATAGTTACCCTTTAAGTATGCTGCCACAAAAATGGAAGGTTATGTCAGTAGGTGTGTGTACCTGGGTAAGATTGGGGGTTAAAAAATAAATTTTTCTGATTATTGATTAAAATGTGTTTTTTGACCATAGTTACCCTTTAAGTATGACTGCCACAGAAATGGATGGGTAGATCTGTAGGTGTGTGTACCTGTATCAGGTTAGGGGTTAAAAAAAACAGACTTTTTTAATGATTAGTCAAAAAAAAATGTGCCTATAGTTACCCTTTAAGTATGGCTTCCATGGGAATGGAAAGGTTTGTGTTTATGACCATGAAACAAACTGTTTTGAAATATCCACATTTGAGGATTGTTACCATTATAGTCTATGGGAAAAAATGTCCCGAAATTTATTAATAACGCTGTAATGCTGTTGCGGATTCCTTAGCTAAGGTAATAGCACACTTCTCCTATATGCCCCGCATGTCTGTACCGAATTTCATGTGTCTAGCTCAGAAACTGTGGGAGGAGATACGGTCCAAAAAAGCGAAAAAATAAAACGGAAGAAGAAATAGAAAGAACTGTAATTTGGCTCTTCAAACCAAATTAAAAAAGAAATAAAAAATAAAGCTAGAAATAAGCACCATCTAGTGCTAAAATGTACAGAAAAAAACATCTTTGTGTCATTCCTCATGTTTCAGGTATCAGACTCAGGTATCATTCCTCAGGTATCACTCCTCAGGTATCATTCCTCAGGTATCACTCCTCAGGTATCACTCTTCAGGTATCACTCCTCAGGTATCACTCCTCATGTATCACTCCTCAGATTGATTTTCCTGCTGTTACATCCAATAGATGGCGCTATTTCTAGCTTTATTTTCTTCTATTAAAATAGTTTAGACTATACCAATGTGCAATCTGTACCACTATAAAATCAGTTCAAATAGGTCCACACTAATTAAGCCTTTATACTGACCAATTGACATTCTGTAAATATATATTCATATTATTTACACAGGTAGAAAGAAGCAGACAGTGCTACTTTTATGTCACCCCCCCCCCCCAGAAAAAAAAAAAAAAAACACAAAAAAAAAAAAAACCCTATGTATTTTTAAATAGTCTGGTCCATTCTTAGTGTATTAAGTTTTCAAATTAATGGTCCAATGGGATTATCTTAGGTAAAGACCGCTGCTTGTAAAATGCAGTCTTTAGACATTAGATCTATCTAATGTCTGCTCCTGTAGGGCCATGATACCTGATAACTGAATCCTAAACGATACATGATAATGATACCCAATACACAATATTAATAAACCACGCCTGACACCTGATAGACAATAACTACACCTAATACCTACCAACCAATACCTGACACATGACACCGATACCAATAAACAACACCTGACACCCGATACATACATCTAATGAATGATACCTGATGAATGATACCCGACTCTGATAACCGACTCTGATACCTGATGATATGCCTGACTCTGATGCCTGATGAATGATGCATGACTCAGATACCTGACTCTGACAAATGACGAATGATACCTGCTCTGATACTTGATGAATGATGCCTGACTCTGATACCCGATGAATGATGCCTGACTCGATACCCGATGAATGATACCTGACTCTGATTCCTGACTCTGACACCTGACGAATGATACCTGACTCTGACACCTGACTCTGATCCTGACTCTGACACCCTGACAAATGATACCTGACTCTGATACCCGATGAATGTACTGACTCCAATAACGAATGATACCTGACTCCTAGACGATGAATGATACACAATGAATGATACCTGATACATGAAACCTGAAACATGAGGAATGACACAAAGATGTTTTTTTCTGTACCAATGAATATATATATTTACAGAATGTCAATTAATTGGTCAGTAAAAGGCTTAAATAAAAACAGACACAGTTACACCCGCTACTGACCTACCTTTCCATTCCTTGGAAGCAATACCTAAAGGCTAACTATAGTCAATAATAGATCAATAATCAAAAAGTGTGTTTTTTTTAAATAAAAGAAGACAAAGATAAAGAATATAATGACAGTAATTTAGATTTTCAAGTGAAAGAAATTAAAAAAAAAAATAAAGTAAGAAATAAAGCATCAGAGTTAGGTATCATACATCGGGTATCATTCATCAGGTATCAGATCAGGCATCATTCATCAGGTATCATTCATCATTTACCAGAGTCAGGCATCATTCATCAGCATCATTCATCAGGCTCAGAGTCAGTATCATTCATCAGGCATCATTCATCAGCTATCAGTGTCAGGTATCATTCTCAGGCATCAAAGTCAGTTATCAAATTCAGGTATCATTCATCATGTACAGAGTCAGGAATCAGTTATCAGCCATCAGATATCATTGATGAATGATACCTGACTCTGACACCTGATGAATGATACCTGACTCTGATACCCGATAAATGATGCCTGACTCGTGATACCTGATGAATGATGCCATGATGAATGATACCTGACTCTGATACATGATGAATGATGTCTGACTCTGATACATGATGAATGATACCTGACTCTGATACATGATGAATGATACCTGACTCTGATACATGATGAATGATACCTGACTCTGATACATGATGAATGATACCTGACTGATACATGATGAATGATACCTGACTCTGATACATGAAACCTGAAACATGAGGAATGACACAAAGATGTGTTTTTCTGTACATTTAGGGATGTGTGCAGACTTTTGCATAGATGGTGCTTATTTTCAGCTTTATTTTTATATATATTATATATATATATATATATATATATATATATATATATTTTTTTTTTTTTTTTTTTTTTAATTTGGCTTGAAAAGCTAAATTACTGTTCTTCCTATTTTAGCTAGCTAAGGAATCGGTGGAAGGGTTACTGCAGTATCGGCAAATATCAGGATATTTCTTTCCCATAAAGGGTACAATCTTCTAATATGGATATTTCGAGGTTTAAGGGCTAGGCCACTCTAGTGCGTTTTTCACGCATTTGCGCACGTGTTTCGCGCTCGTGGTTTTTGCTAAAATGGAAATCACGGGAACGCGAAAATTCCCGCGATTTCCAATGCACATGCTATTGCGCGTCCGTTCGCGTTTTGGTAACGCATGTGTTCACCATTTTTGCTGCGTTAACGCGCAAAACATGAACACAAAACGCACAAGAATCGCGCACATTCGCGTGCGATAACACTCGCAATTTTGTGCGCGATTCCTGTGCGTTGCAGTGTGGCCTCAGCCTAAGGGTCATGTCATCAAAACAATTAGTTTCATGGTCGTAAATGTAAACACTAATACCTCCCACCCCCACACAGATACAGGTACATACTCTTACACACATTTATCTTCACTTACTGGTTGTTAAGGGTATGCCCACCTCTATTAAAAAACTTTTAATGTTATTCCCCAAAAGCTAGGTCACATTTTGCTAATCTGTCTAATGTCTAACCTATTTAATGTTTGCTTAGTGTATGGCCAGCTTAATACACAAAATATGATACCTGATACATGACACCTGATACCTGACACCTAACACCTGATACCCGATACCTGACACCTGATACCCAATACCTGACACCTGATACCTGACACCCGATACCTGACACTCGATACGTGATACCTGACACCCGATACCTGACACCTAACACCTGATACCCGATACCTGACACCCAATACCTGATACCCGATACCTGACACTTGATACCTGACACCCGATACCCGATACCTGACACTTGATACCTGACACCCGATACCTGACACCCAATACCTGACACCCGATGCCTGATACCCGATGCCTGATACCTGATACCCGACACCTGATACCTGACACTTGATACCCGACACCTGATACCTGACACCTGATACCCGATACCTGACAACTGATGATGTCCTAAAATGGACACCGTACACATGACTCCAATACACAGTCAGCAGCTACTGAGATATAAAATTAACCCAGGATGTTAATTAAATCTCTTTATAAAAAGTGGTAGCTATTTTTTTTCCAAAATTAATGTCAAGCAGAATTTAAAGGGTAACTCCAGCCTCAAAAAAAAACCCCAGTTGCATTTTATTGTTACTGTACCTTCTTAAGACGCCCTCATATTGAGTTATTAGAACTAACAAAACAAGAATCCTTCACCAGAAGTTTCCTTCTTCTCTGCTCCTGTTGTTGCTGGTTACAAGTGTGCTCAGGAACAAATTAGTGATGGCTGCCAGCCATTGGCTGTGATGCCCCCGTTGCAGCCATGACTGATAGCCATTACCCGGAAAGGGAGAGAAAACTGGCGAGTGAATCCTTGTTCTGTAAGTTCTAATAACTCACTGTGGGAATAAAACGCAAATATACAATATTTTTTGAGGCTGAAGTTATCCTTTAAATCAACCTATTGGTCTGTCCCTCCACAACAGCTCCCTGGGAAAATGTATTACCTATCCCTGCTTTATAACCAAGTCGAAGGGAAGTTTAGCCACGAAGTTGGTTTCAGCTCCAGTTTCACCAGTGCAAGATTCAAATATTCACAGCACTTCAATGAAACTGCCAGTGAAACAAAGCTGCCTATATCTTAGTCGCACCCTAAAGTACAAGGTCTACTGGAACTGGAACTATCTGCCACCCTGCCACAATACACAATTATTATCAGGTCCTTTTCCTTTTGGATTTTACTTTGCATAAAGCTTGAGATTTTAAAGCTTTAAATTACCTTCATCTGGATGGAAGCCCGTTACTGTCTGATCTGGGGTCCACAGGCAATGACACTAAAAAGAGCATAAAAACTCCAGTGAGAGATGCAAATTGCAGAATCTTTTAAAGGGACGGACATGGAGCAGTTATTAAAGTATTTTTAAGAAGATAATAGTACTTGTACAAAAATTTTAAATAATTTGGTTATGTGCGTAAACCAAACAAATTGTACCATAAAGACATGCTAATAGGCTGTATTATTAGCTCTGGATGACAATTTGCCACTAGAGAGCGATCGGACATGAAAAATAACTGTCAGTCTTGGTGAAAGTAGCCGAGACTGACAGTTCACCACAAACAATTATGTGACCCGTAGGGTACCGTGCAATTGAACATGATTTACCAGTCTCATGGCCGCCTGCGAAAACAGCACCAATTTTTCATCCGGACCAAAAAATCTGCTTGCGTGTACCCAGCCTTAAATGCATGGATTGAAAACACTTTGGGTGGGGATTGATGAGTAATAAAAGTTAAGCACCAACAACTGTTTTCATTGCTATATAAAAAATTATCATTTTAATAGATGGAAAGAGATTGCCTGGACAGACTCTTTTAACTTAATATTGGTAATGTGACTATATCGATGGTGTATTTAAGGTATACAGAAACATACACAATTTCACTTTATTGTGTCTGCCTGAAATTCTGTTTGTTGAATTATGCATTTATATTATAATTATATTATATTATAATCCAATGACCTAATTTCATAATGTCACTCAATTGCACAGCAATTTTCATTTTCAGTTAGAATAGAATCAAGAAAGATGGGACACATCTAAAAAGAGCTACGGTAGTTCTTAAATACTTATTCTTTATTTTCTGGTTTATAAATCTGCGCATCTCCCTTTTTATTTTCATCTCCATAGTAAGTGTGTTCTTTATTACTAATGTCAGAAGGTAAAAATTGAATGACATGGAACAATGGAATGTATTTTCCATCAGATTATCCATCTGTATTGATTATGGCACATGCTTTAATGGGAGGCTTTTATCATTCTCGATGAAGGAACCCAAAATGTGGGGGCTTATCTGTCTCAACAAGCACAGAGGTGCAGAGTGTGTACATTTCCTAGTCTTCACCAGAGACCCAGGTCATGGGGATATTACACTTTAAAATGTAATAGGTAGTAGCCATCTGTATCCATGTAAACAGAAGCCAAGCTGGGAACAGGAGCCATAAGAATAGTCTGGTGTCTATCAAAATCTTGAGCCAACAGGGTAGTCAGCTGATAACCAGGGATTTTGCTCCAAAAAGGTTGTCAGTCAATAGTAAGCCAAGGTTCAAGACCTAAAAGGGTAGTCAAAAGTAAGCCAATGTCAGAAGCCAGCAGTTGCAGCAGTTGTCAGAAGCCAGCAGTTGCAAGTTAGAAGTGGATCAATTAGGGAGCTATGGATAGAACAGGATCTAGGGAATCAAAACCAGGACCAGAGTCAAGGAAGCCAGTGTGGAGCAAAATCACAGCAACTGTCAGGTTTTAATGCACAAATGCGTGTGCTCACCTAAATGCTTGTGTGTGCACACTAATGCATGACCAAAGTGAACCAGGAAGTCGCAGAACTTCCTCTCAACTGCAACAAAGGTGCTTGGTCAGTAGATGTGCTGGTAATGGTAAGCCTGCACCTACTGTTAACATACTGTTCTTTCCAGCGTACAGGCAGTCCCACTGGTCCTGGGTCTTGCATATTTGAATTGTGATTACAATATAATGTAATACAAGTACAAGTAGTTGTTTCATAATGCTTCAATGAATGTTGGAAACAAAAGAATTCAAGCCAGTGGGATCTGTTCAAACAAATAATAATCTTTGCCACTAGTAATAATAATATTATTATTAGTTCTGTGGCATATACTGACAAATCTACTGGTTTCCTTCCACTTTCAAATAATACTGTGTACCATAATATTTAAAAATAATGATTTTTGCACAATTTGCAAAATAGAGTTGAATGTTTACAGATAAATTATCCATTGCTCATCTTACACATTTTGGATGGAAAACCTCTATGGCCAGCTGCCTAATTACAGTGCCAAATAATGATGTATTTACATACTGTCCTCTTCTTCTTACTGTTATTTTATGAAGTTTAGCGAAAGTCCAAGCAGAATTTTACCTAATTCACCTTTTTACCTAATTCCCTTGAATATTGCACCAAACATACAAAATAAATATTACTTTAAAAATAAACAATTGCACTGTACTGCCAAAACCTTTTATGGCAAAAACTGGTATATCCACAAAACCAGTATAAACACTTAACATGATATAAGATGAATGTTCAAGATAAGGAATAAGTGAAACAGTTAAAGTGTATTATAAGTGTAGTACCGGTGCAACTAATGGTAAGAGTAAATGTTCAAATATACAAAAAGTAGTGCCCAGAATGACACCCAAAGAACCATCATTTAACCATCTCCCCAAAGGCTATGGGCACTCACACTGCATTACAGTTTCACTAGTCATAAGGACAATATAGCGATCAGATCGGTCATACAGCCAGTGGTGGATAAAAAGTTAGAGCTTTATTAGTTAACACTTAACAAGAATATCTAAAAATATCTGTCATCCTCAATGTAAATAGAAACATATATACAGCATGCAAGGGTAAAAAAGTAGCCAGTTAACACCAATAATATACAAAGTAGTTATAAATGAACTGGCAGAGCATGTATATACTGTATCACAGTAATTATATAGACCACCATATCAATGGTAAATATGTGCAAGATATCTGAATGTCCCATAAGGCAAGGCAAAAACTGGAGGTCTGCAGCATAATGTGCATTCAAAGGAATAGGTAAGTGCAAGAAAAGGCACCAAGGAAGCAGGTTGTGCCTAGCCCAATCTCACCCCGTAAGATCTACCCAAAATGTATATAACATTTGCTGGACTTCAACAAGGTACGCGCAGCGTCATCTTCAGTCCGGTAGCATTATACCGCCTGGGGGTCTAGCACAGCCATGACCTAAGTCACCAGACTACAAATACTGTATTCCCCAAACCAAATGATACTGCTACCTCCTGCTCCAGTCGCATAGAGCCGAGCAAGGGACTTCCTTCAAGCAATAGGTCTGCTCATATACGATCCTGTATATGACTCATATACAGTCATATACTGGATTGACAAGCAACAGGAATCACTGTAAGAAAAAGGAGGATACTGGATACATCAGAGCTGGGAAAAGTAAGGGCCAGGGGCCACTTGTGGCCCATTGTCTACCCCTGATTGGCCCCCCACTTCTAGACCTAGGCCCAAGCAAATCTTCCTGAAAAGAATGTTCATTGATTGTATCAGACTGGATAATTTATATTATAGAAATCAAATGATGACCTGATCAGGTGATTCATTGAATTTGATGGAGTGGATATAAAATATTACACCCCTTTTATTAAAAAAACATGCAATGTACCAGAAATATTAATTTTTATAAATTAATTTACAAACTGCAGTTTTGCCATCTCTATGAGAAATGAGTTGAACCTATTGGTCCGGCCCTTCGTTTCAATCAAAGTTTCTCATGCGGCCCCCTGTGAAATTTAATTGCACACCCCTGAGCTATATGTACACTACACTACCGACGTACATTTTGGGACCATATAGTCCCTTCTTCCGGGTCACATGACCAGTGCTCCACCCTAGTGTAAATACCCAATTGTATTGTAACTGTGTAACTGAATTAAAGGTCCCTGGAAAACGCCAGTCACCTAAAAGTCCACTCCTGCGATTAATTTAAATGCATATATATAGATATATATGCATATTGATTACCTTTATTGCCTTATTCAATGTGCATTTTTATATGAAAAATGACTTATAATAGAAATTGATAATGAGAAAAATCAATTTCTCATTAAGGTCCAGTGGTAATCTAGATTTCACCTTATAGAGCCATATAGCCTCCTTTTGGAGGCTCTATCGATCCCATTCACCCTTTTGGGTCTCTGTACCTTTTCAATACCCCACACTTGTAGAGTTTCAGGGTCATTTGATGGTATTCATCAAAATGAGGGATTACAGAGCTCTAGGGATTAGCGTTACGAATATCCTTAACGTTCTCCAAAGTTTATTCTGCCAGGGACCAACAAGAGTACATCCCATTCCTAGACCTAACCATCAAAAAGTTTGGCAACCCTTGCATGCTCTATATATGTTTCTATTTACATTGATGATGACAGATATTTTTGGATATTCTTGTTCCTACTAGAAAAGGAGCTCTGTTGGATCTGGTAATATCTAACATTGTGAAGCGCATTATAGATATAAAGGTAACTGGAGGCTTAGGGAATAGTGACCATGAAATAGTGGCATTTGGACTTATTGAAAGGAAAAGTGCGCTGGGTTAACAAAGACTTTTAATTTCGGGAAGGCATATTTTCCCAGGTTAAAAGCAGCTCTTCAGAATGTCAACTGGGATAATGTATTATCAGGTAAAGGTACTGAACAGAAGTGGACTGTGTTCAAGGGGATTTTAAGCCAGTTCACATCTAAATTTATACCCTTGGGAAATAAATGTAAAAAAAATAAATCTGCACCCATGTGGTTGAATTCTGATGTAAAGAGGCAAATGGAATAGAAGGAAAAAGCATTTAAAACCTTTAAGGCCGAGGGAACGGAAAGGGCCTTTAGGGATTATAAAAACTGTAATTAAGCTAAGGTCTGTTGGTCTGGGGAGTCACATTTGTACACAGATAGAAAATTGGTTAATGAATAGGATGCAGAGAGTAGTTGTAAATGGGACTTCATCATTATGAACTAAAGTGCTAAGTGGGGTGCCACAGGCTCTGTGTTGGGGCCGCTTCTATTTAATCTATTTATTAATGATTTGGAAGTGGGTATTATCAGCAAGGTTTCTGTGTTTGCTCACGACACAAAACTTTGTCGACCATTAAAAACTTCAGCGGATGTGCAATCGTTGCAGGGGGATCTAGATAGATTGTCACATTGGGCTGCTAAGTGGCAGATGAGATTCAATGTTGATAAATGTAAGGTGACGCATTTTGGACTTAAAAATCTTTGTGCTACTTATACTATAAATGGCTCTGTTTTAAGTGAATCCCTGTTGGAAAGGGATATTGGAGTTTTGGTGGATAACAAACTTAAAGGAAGCAAACAGTGCCAGGCGGCAACAGCCAGAGCCAGCATGGTATTGTCTTGTATAAAGCGAGGTATGGATTCAAGGGAGGAAAATGTAATTCTCCCTCTTTACAAAGCATTGGTAAGGCCTCATTTGGAATATGCAGTGCAATTTTGGAATCTTGTGTACAAAAAGGACATCTTTGAAATGGAAAGGGTACCAAGAAGGGCAACTAAATTAATAAGGGGATTGGGGAGCTTGAATATGAAGAGAGACTGGATAAGTTACAATTATGTATGCTGGAGAAAAGACGCTTGCGTGGGGATATGATTACTGTGTATAAATACATTAACGGGCCATACAATAAACTATTTGGGGCATTGTTCACCAATAGAACATGTCAGAGGACACAAGGACATCCCTTAACACTTGAAGAAAAAAGGTTTAGGCTTCAAGTTCAGAAAGGGTTTATCACTGTGAGAACGGTAAAGCTATGGAACTGTCTTCAAGTAGTCTATGTGATGGCAGGTTCATTGGTCAGTTTAAAAAAAAAGCTGGCTGAGTTTCTGCAAACAAGGGATGTTACAAGTTACTGGTATTGATTCATAAAGCAGAATTGATCCAGGGAAATTTCCGATTGCCACTTGGAGTCAGGAAGGAATTTTTTCCGCCTTCATAAATTTGGACTGGATAGACGTATGTCTTTATTCAACCTCAAATACTAACCTAAACTATACAGGCTGGAGACATTTCTAAACTAAAAGTGTTAACTAATAAAGCTCTAACTTTTTATCCACCATTGGCTGTATGACCGATCAGGTCGTTATATTGTCCTTATGACTAGTGAAACTGTAATGCAGTGTGAGTGTCCATACCCTTTGGCGAGATGGTTGAATGATGGTACTTTGGGTGTCATCGCTTTTTGTATATTTTAACACTGAAGATGCATTGGATTTCTCTTATAAAATGTCTACAACTGGTGATATTGCTTGGATTTCAAATTGAGTTATCAGTGTTTTGTGGTATTTTAAGAATTATATCATATTCTGTCTAGCATGATTTGCTGCCCACTGTGCTTTAAAGCTCAGACCTATATTTCTTCATCAATTATTTAGGAGTGAATTGCAGTTGGGCTGTATTAAACCACAGAGATTTAAAAAGGAACAGAGAGTTTCTGTTGGATATTTGCCTGAACAATTAATCTGCATATCCAATCTTAACTCAACAAGCTGAGGCCCTACGGAGAACTGAATATCCTACCTTGAAGATCAAAATGAAATTGATGTCTCTAGAATAAAAACCCTCCTCACTGTATGAAGCAAATGGAGAATTTAAACAATGGCACTTCAAGCATCTTTTGGGGTCTACAGATTTAGTCATTGCTTAAAAAAATAAAGGAAGACACCTTTGGAAATCATCCCATTTCTCTGGTCTTTAGTTTATTTGCTTCTCTGGACCTAACATTTCACAATACAGTATGTCCTGCACCATGAGTTACTCTCCAAAGAATAACTTAAAGGAGTACTAAACCCAATTTTTTATACTCCAGAATCTGAAAAAACACCAGTAAGCTATAAAATACCACTTCATCCAATCTTTTTAAAGTAAATGTAAGCCTGTTAAGAAGCGAATGAAGTATCTGTGTGTATGTGCAGTGTCAGGCCACACACCCTGAACTCACATGCTTCCTTGCTTTATCTGTCCTGTAAAAGGATTGTAAAAGGATTTACTTGAACATAATGGTCGTTGACCAAACTGTGTGATATTAAAATGCTGTGAAGTGAAGCACAAACCTTATGTTATTTAGGTAAATTTCCCAGCGCCCGTATCAAAATGAGAGGTAAGAGATTACTGGTTTTATATCAAGATGTTCTGCCTTCTGGTTCAGTGTTGTTCTGTGGCTTTAGTTGTCCTTTAATAAGGAACAGAGACTTCCATTCCTTATTTCCATATGCTGACAGGGATCTGTAATGCCTTATTATATACTCTTCCCTTATTTCATTTACTGTATTATAACGCAAAGGATTAGAGAAATGGTTTAGTTTCACCAAACTAAATTTGAACTAAAGTCAACTAAACAAATCTGTGCAGCTGCAAATTGTAATAACTCCTCTGTGTGCCCTATATGGATAGAGAAATTATTAAATACAATAGATACAATTTCATTTATAAAAAAAATTACAAAAATAAGAACAATAAACTAACATCACACTTTCATGTTTGTTGTCACAACAAACATCGCACCAATATTAGACAAATACACATAGAGCTTACCATCCTGTTAGGGAGTTAGACAAAGGTGTCCTGGGGTGATCAGCTAATGATCGTTCAGATTTTCTGTCATGTATCTCTGTGTTTGATTTTCAATCAGTGCGTTTTATGTTTTTCATGTTCACCTTAAAAGGACACTTCACTAATTGTAACTGACTCCTGTCCTGTCTCCCTCCCTTTCCCTCCTATTTTCTTTGTCAGAGATAGGAGTGTTGTGGATACTGGCTGTGGTGGGAGCTAGAGAGCAGTCACTACTCTTTGCATATGGTGCCTTATTAATACTATAAAATACCAGAGGCACATCTTGGATACATTTACACAACTCATACAAAATATATTTAAACCAGTTCATGCAGTTAATATTTGTTTTGTAAAAACATTAAATGAACATTTGAAAATTAGACCCTAACTAAGTCTGTAATGCAAAAACCTTTTATTAATGTTAAAGCCTTTTTAATGGTAATTAAGAGTCAAATGTATTAACTGTAACACCTATCATTCGTTTCATGAAAATTTTAAGGACAACTAAACTGTAAAAATTAACTTAAATAAAAATTATAAGTACTTGGGGCTGGGAGGTAGGATTGATTATTCCTACCTCCCAATACTTTTTCTTTAAAGAGCTACAGCATATACATTTTGTTTCTGCCATCTGCCCTGGGGCTTCCTGTATTAAAGGGCATGTCCACTCCCCACAATTATAATTTTCCCCACTGTAGTCCCCACTTTGTAGTGTAAAAAAAAAAACCTACCTGTCTCCTCGGATCCTTATAGTTGTCCTGCTCTCCCCCCTCTCTCCCTTCCTCCCTCCCCCCTCTGGATTAATCTGCACCATCTTCTTTAAAAAAAAATCTACATATAATGTAGGGGACCCCCCCAACCCTATTTTTTTTTTTTAATTGGGGGTGGTCATGCCCTTTAAAGATAGTGGAAGCCTGGCAGAAGCAGTTTTCTTTGTGCTACTGCTCCTCATCAAATATAAATATTTATATACTTTTTCTTTTCTAGCATTTCCTGGTTTGTGGATGGAAATAGTACTGTAAATATCGAGTCACAACAAAAAAAGCAGTTAATGTATCTAGTAGAATACCCTGAAGTAAATAATGGGGATAAGAAGAGATATTGAGCGCAAAAGAAGCAATTGCTGCAAAAGGCCAAGAAACGAGAATCTTGCAGCAGTTGTTTCTTTTTCCTCTAAATCTCCTCATATGCATTTTACTGGCTTTGAAGTCCTGGTCAGGAGTACTTGCTAGAAATGGGACAACCGAGTGGTAAAATTTTATGTACTTCTAGTATATACATCAACATCTTTTCCTTAGTTAATTTTGAAAGTTTTTGTGTTATTTTTTACTTTTTGTTTGACTCAACTTATATAATTAAAGGAGTGAAGTCAACATTTTTTTTAATCCTAATGTGAAAGGTTTTTCTCCAGAACACCTATACATTGTAAGATTCTTCTCTAGTAAGTTGCATTTATGTGTGAGAAATACTGTAGATTCTATAACTAAGAAGGCTTCCATGTTGCTACCAGAACAACTCAGTCCAGGTAACACTCCAGCACACTGCTGTTTGCTTTCTGCCAGACAAGTAGGTAGGTGCAGTCCCCCAGCCCTACTCCCAGGGCCAGACAATTCTATAGCACAAGAAGATGGAGGGGAGCACAATACATGGTGAATCCAAAACTTTTATTGAAACAACAACTACAACGTTTCGGGACGCCCTGTCCCTTCCCTTCCCCTAACATGTTTAGGTAAAAATTGGGGGTTATTGTTGCCAACACATATTTGGGGGATTTCATGGCCGGCTGCAACACTGCAGGGATGGGTTAAATTCACGATTCATGATCAGTTAGCGTGACCTCAACTACTTGCTTGCGGCAGCAGATCGAGTAGACCCTATTTATCAGCAGCTGTGCAGCTCCTATTATGTGCCTATTAAACTCTAGCTTATACCTGGCATTAAATACCCAGGTTGTGTTACATTTACCGGTAGGCACACAGCCGCTGGTGAATCACCATTAAGCAGATACACCCAGAGCAGTAAATCTGGGTAAATTTCCCTGATAGTATTTATTTTATAATATACCACTGAACATGTCGCAAAGCACCTTATAATTAGTTTATCCATTTACATCAGGCCCTAAGCTACGGAAAGCACAATTTTTGTCAGCCCCTTATACTTTTAATTTCGGGAATGTGCGAATCCAAATCTATAGTTGTTTACACACAGATTGCTTTAGAAACCTAAAAAATATATATAATTGCCTATAAATCTTTTAAGTATAAACCTTAACTCACACACAGTCAATATTTTGTTTGACTGTTAGGCAAACACTACACAGCAGAAACCTATTTATTTTTAATTATTTAGGAGATTTTCAGTCTAAAACTGCATGTCTGCCTTGTGTCTACCTTACTAGTAAGAAGGGCATTTGTAAACAATACATTGACAACATTTACAGGCCTATGTAATAAAAGTTCTTATTGTTAAAAATGGTGCTAATTTTTCCCCAACCAATCAAATGTTGGCTTTCAAATGGTAGCTAACAACTGATTGGTTGGCGCAAAATTAGCCCCATTTTTAACAATAAGAACTTTTATTGCCTGTTAATGTACAGCTTTGTATGTAATAGTCCAATAAAGCTGCAAATTTTGTTACAGGGCATGTCCACCCACAGACTAAAATGTAAAATTTACCTAATTAACTCCAAAAAACCTAGATCTTGCTAGGTTAAAAATTATGACAGATGCTCCTAAACATACTTACCATCAGTAGTGGAGATCAGTGAGAGCTGCTACTCTGATGTTACAGCCAATTACTGGCACCCGTTAAAAGATGAGCCTCCTCTGCTGCTGCCAGTGCATGGAAAAGCAGAGGAGAGGCAAGGGATTGGGTGCAGGTAAGTTTTGTTTAGTAGCATCTGGGAGGAACAAGTGAGGGTGTAATTAACTTAATTTGAAACTTTCTTTTGGGGGTTGGATATACCCTTTTAATCTATACATATCAGGCATACAGTATTCATTAAGTGAAGATGTAATATTTGCCTTGTTTTTACCATTTTTTATTTAATGCAATTTATAAAGAGGTGACATTTTAACTGCATTTTTTTTGCCATTTTGCCAGTATTTTCGCCTCACATAGTTAAAGGGTATGTTCAAAGATGCCCCCAAATGTACTTACCAGCCTTTGTTCCCCCCAACGCCTTCTGCTTAACTTCCCTGTCTTTCCGATCATGGAAGTCAAGTAGGAGGGGCTCGACCATCATCCGCTGGTGTTGAGGAAACAAAGGCAGGTAGGTACATGTGGGTGGCATCTTTGGCACCTGTAAACCTTGCGAGGACGAGGTTTACAGCCTTTTCCTAGCACATACTAAAATTTAGTTTGGGGGGTGGACATACCCTTTAAAGGACATGTCCACTGGACAAAAAATGTCTCTAAATTGTATATTACCCCCCAAACCCCACTTTCGTGTTCTTGCCAGCTTTTGAAAAATGCTCCTGAACTTGCTTACCTGACCCGGTCCTTTGCCCCTCCAACACTGCCTCTGCTGCTGACAGCCGCTCCACTCCCTGGTGGCAGCTGTCAGTTAAGGCGAGATGTGACATCATGCCCAAACACCTGACCAGCAAGGATGACGGCTGTCTGCACAGAAGTCCCCTGCTCCTGATTTTGTCCGAAACAAGTTTAGGAGTGTTTTTGAATAATGCAAAAGTGGGGTTGGGGGGGGGTAATATACAATTTAGAGAAAAGTTTTTTTTGGAGTGAACTTGCCCTTTAAGGTATTTTTTGTAGCATTGATATTGCCAGTAAGAGTCAAGATGGAATTCCTCCCCCTCCCCCTTCATACTTCAACCGGCAAGAATCATGGGAAGGCTAAAAAGGTTGGACTAGATGGACATATGTCTTTATTTAACCTTCACTAATATAACCATATAAATACGACAAAAAACATAGCAGTATTTATACAGTCTGGTTAATGCATTTATGGGGACTTTTACAAGTTTGAACATGCTAGAAGGAGGCAGTTTGGCCATGACTTCAAGAACCAGGAAAACAGGAGAAGAGGGCAGAAAACTTCAGGCTGAAGGTTTTCCATGTGGCACACCTGTAAGACATGTAAATATTGTGATCTTGGGTTGAGATGATTGAGTTATTTGTACATTTTCAGTTGGTGGGGGAAAAATATATTTATAATAATTATATATTTATAATAATATAAATATATTATTTCTTACACTGCACAGCATATTCATATAGTGACAGCAAACCCATCCCCAAATGCCAATTAGTAAATGCTATTTCTACAATTTTTCCTTTGGTGACGGTCATTATAGGCAATAGTTTTAATTTCCATGAACTGAGAAAAACTTGGTGGCAGCGTTTCATTAATTAACAATTTTAACTTCTCCGTTGATGAGTTACATTTTCACAGCCAATGATTAAAATGTTAATTACGCATAGTTAAAAGATGCTGACAATGATATTTAATTACATTTGTATCTGGTACTTGAACAGATCAGCGACATTAATTTACTAAAGGAAAAAGTATTCTTTCTATGATTCCTCGTTCATTTTCACTATTAAGGCTTTAGTGTTCCTACTGTAAGTCAGTACATGATGATCAATGAGAGTCTACTGATGACAATGTATATATAACTTTTCCACAGTTCTATTCCACAGCTTGGTACTTTCAGGCTTTTTCAATAATAGGTGCAAAAAATGTGCCTGATAATTTGCCTCAACCAATCAGATGACAACATTTTACTGGTCTACTGCAGAAAACTTTTAATAACATCATATTGGTTGCTGCAGATTAAGAACATGGGCAACATTTTGCACCTGTTATTGAATAGGGCCCAGTTTGTGTCTTTTTAAAACCCCTTTCAACCACTGTAGGGAATGCAAAGACTTCAGCACATGTCAGAATTGTTTGTCCTTTAAAAGAAAAACTAAGGATTTTTTTTTCATAAATCTTGAGGGGGTCATTCACAGATGAATGACACTGAAATCCGTTTTTCCTTAGTTGCTTAGTGGCATCCCGTGTGGCTTTATAGGCCGCTGGTTGTACAAGCATTAACTGCAACTTGTTAACTTTAGCTTTTAGCACAAGTTTTTTGAAGATAGTTTAAAATTGTTAAAATGTAATGTTAAAGGGGAATATCTACATGGGCTTTACAGTGCCTTACTAAACCTTTCTTAAGAGCTTTAGTGATGTTTATTTGTTCACATACACTTACTTACTAATAAAACGTACATCCCAATAAGGATGCACTGGCAAACCCAATTATCTTATTATGCTGCTAGGGTGTTCAGAAAAAGTTGATTCGTAAGTCAAACAGGGCGATTTAACCAGTGTTGCTGGGCAGCTATTTGGAGTTAAAGTCACGCTAAATGATTCGCTACCGCATAGCGCGACTATAACTCCATATTTGTGCCAAACGCACGGATTACGTAAAAAAGAACACCCGCCCATCTGGCACTCGCTAAAAGCCGGCATTAAAATCCCACTGTGGGTTAATCCTTTTTGGGATTTACCCACTTATGCAAACATGATATTAAATAACGTTCAGGAGATTTACCCCGAGCTATAGCAGCTTTGGGTGAATTGCCCTGTAAATGTTTTTACCAGGTAGAATAACCTATTTTTATAGACAAGCTACATACATTGCTATTAATAGGACAGTGATATTTAGCAACTTTAACATTCTGGCACATTTTTGTTTCGTAGATTCCATTTTAAAAATAAATGTGAATGCTGACAAGAAATGTAAAATTTACTGTAAATATTGCTAGAATAAACCTTGATGCCCAAAGGCTGTATTCACTGGGTGAAAACTGGGCAGGCAATTTGGGCAATGTTTTCACTTCCTAACTAAAAATCCCAATTATGCATTGAACATTTTTAGGGTACCTTCTAATTTACAACTTGTTACCCCCATAAATAGAATCGTATATGTAACACGCTTGTTAGATAAGGGGGAAAAATATTTTAAATACATTAGAGTAAATACAGTAGATTATCGCCATACATTTAAATGGGGTGGATGATGAAAGGTTTAAAGGGCATGTCCACCCCCCAAAGTAAAATTTAATCCACTACTGGCCCCACTGTGTTGTGTAAAAAAATCCTTACGTCTCTGCTCCTTATGGTTCTCCTGTAGTGCCTGTCCAAAGCTACTGAAGAGTAGGAGCTGTATTCCTGTTCAAAGGGTTTCTGCCTCCTCCTTGTCCTCTGAGAGCATAGTGGCAAGCGCAGGGGAACCCTCCCCCTCCCTCATGATCCCTCCCTGGTTGCCCATGCGGCTGCTGGTCTGGTCCCCTGCTTGTAGTTCCAGGAAGCATGGAGTTGGATCAGAGTGCCGCTGGAGCGAGGGGCAACATTAGTTGTGATTCTTTGATTATAAATCTAATTTAGAGGTAGGGGGTGGCAAGGGATGCCCCACATTATATTTTTAAAAAATGATAACGGGTGGAGATACCCTTTAAAGGACATGTCCACCCCCAAAACTAAAATTTCAACCACAACTGGCCCCACTGTGAAGTGTAAAAAAATCCTTACCTTACACTCTGCTCCTTATGGTTCTCCTGCAGTGTCTATTCAAAGTTCCAAAACGTGAGTAGGAGCAGTCTGTGTGTCATCCAGTTCCTGCTTCTTCCTTGTCCTCCCTGAGGATTCTGGCATGCACAGCGGAGCTCTCCTTTCACCCCTCTGGATCCATCTTGGCAGCTTGGTGCCCTACCTTTAGTGTAGGGCACTCCAACCTACCCCCCACCAAAAAAAACCAAGCCCCAAAAATATACTTATGCTCATTCGTTCCCTTGGCTCTCTGCATAGCTGGCAGTCACGTCTGTGATTGGCCTGTCCGGCACCTGTTTTCAACTTCCAGCAAACAGGGAGCCAGAAGCAGAGCGCCAAGGAAACAAAGGAGTGTAAGTATATTTCTGGGGCTTGTTTTACAAAATGACCTTGGCAGTTGGAGTGACCTACACTACGGAAAAAGGTTTTTGTCTGGGTGGAGATACCCTTTAAGGAAATGCAGGCACACCACTTGCTGCAAAGCGCTTTTTATTGGCATACTGTAAACTTATAGCGATGGACTAGAACTCGAACATGAGCTTTTAGAGCTCTCCGAACTTTCAAGTTTTCTGAACTTATATTTTATCTAATTATAGCAAATTCGAGGATTATCGAATTTTTGGATCGATAACCCTCGACTTTAGCACTCCATAACCCTAGAATGCGGCATTCGAGGGTTATGGCCCGAATTTGAGGGTTAGCAAACACTACATTCGAGAGCTATCACTGAATTTGAGGGTTACTGAATGGCGCATTCGTGTTATTGACAAATTTGAAGGTTAGCAAACGTCGATAATGCTTAAATACGACAACCAGTAACCCCTGAAATTCGGTGATAACCCTCAAATATTGTGTTCGCTAACCCTCCAATTCGGGCCATAACCCTCAAATTTGTCCATAACCCTTTCATGCTGCTTTCGGTAACCCTCGAATTTGGCAATAACCCTCAAATGTGATAAAAGATTTCGGTAACCCTCAAAAATTCAATGTGGAAGTTGGACAATTGCCCGATCATGAGGTAAGTTAGTGTTTAAACAAGTTTTGGTGATATGTACGTGTTCCCCAGATGATTTTCCTGGTCCCAGAGCCATTTACAGTAAGTTACCATTGTTGCTATCCAAACTGTATTTTATCAGATCTTTTCAAACTATTTTTCCCCATGGGGGGTGTGGGGTGTTCACTGCTTGGTGTTATATGGTTCTGATGATTAAACATTCATTTGACATGTGGTTTGTTGTGGCTTATAATTACCTCCAATATTTGCAACAGTCGATCAGACCTACTTTACACAGCATAAGTTCTCCTTTAATGCACTAAATGCAAGCTCTAACGTTTTTAACATACTGTAAGTGGGAAAACTGTAATTAATGTATAATGGCATGTTTCCATTACACAACATCCTGGTTTTAATTTGCAGTTGTTTTTTTTAACAAGGTAGAGTCAATGTTTATCAGGGTTATTCAATAAAAGTTCTTATCGTTAAAAATGGTGCTAATTTTGCCCCAACCAATTAGATGTTAGCTTTCCATTGTTAAATAATATCTAATTCGTTGGGGCAAAATTAGCACCATTTTTAACGATAAGAACTATTATTGAATAACCCTGTATATCTATTACATTACTATGACTGTGCAAAGTCAGACCTTTGATCCATTCTGCATTTAAAACACTATCCCTACTGAAAAGTTTATTTTGCATGCTGGATAGACCTATTCATCAGCCAGCTTGTTTGAAATAACTTTAATTAATCTGTCTACATATTACATCAGTGGAATTAAATTGCATTGTGGATGAAAATCAATAATGTTATGTTTGCAAGGTTGTTCTATGAATAATCTGCTGGGCTTTAAAATGCCTGTTCTCTGGTTTGTGGTTGAAATAGAAGTTGTTAGGGCTATTCTGAAATGCAAGTCAAACTGAAAAAATAAAATAGATACAAACATACTGTAAGATAAGTGCCAAGTCTTATTTAGAGAAGAAACTACCAATTTTGCCATTGAAATTTCATCAGTTAAAACTACCATTGGAATTTGACATTTTTTTTTTGACCTTTGAAAATTTGTAATTTTGACATTGCATTTTTGTGGTTTTGTCAGTTGTGGGCTAAAGTTCTAAGCGGAGTGCCTCAGGGTTATGTACTGGGGGCCGCTTCTTTTAATCTGTTTATAAATGACTTAGAAGGGGGCATTGAGAGCAAGGTCTCTGTGTTTGCTGATGACACTAAACTATGCAGAGCTTTGGAAACTTCAAATGATGTGCAATTGTTGCAAGCTGACCTATCGTATATACTCGAGTATAAACCAATTTTTTTTACCTTTAAAATCATCTTAAAAGTCTCCCCTCAGTTTATATACATGTGTATGGGACTTTCTATGGGGCTGGGTATGGGACTTTCTATGGGGTGTGTATGGGACTTTCTATGGGGCTTTGTATAGGTCTTTCTATGGGGCTGTGTATTGGACTTTCTATGGGGCTGCGTATGGGACTTTCTATGGGACTGCGTATTGGGCTTTCTATGGGGCAGTGTATGGGACTTTCTATGGGGCTGTGAATGGGACTTACTATGGGGCTGTGTATTGGGCTTTCAATGGGGCTGTGTATAGGACTTTCTATGGGGCTGTGTATGGGACTTTCTATGGGGCTGTGTATTGGACTTTCTATGGGGTTGCGTATGGGACTTTCTATGGGGCAGTGTATGGGACTTTCTATGGGGCTGTGGATTTGACGTTCTATGGGGCTGCGTACGGGACTTTCTATGGGGCAGTGTATGGGACTTTCTATGGGGCTGCGGATGGGACTTTCTATGAGGCTGCGGATGGGACTTTCCATGGGGCAGTGTATGGGACTTTCTATGGGGCTGTGGATGAGACCTACTATGGGGCTGTGTATTGGGCTTTCAATGGGGCTGTGTATAGGACTTTCTATGGGGCTGTGTATTGGACTTTCTATAGGGCTGTGTATTGGACTTTCTATGGGACTGTGTATGGGACTTTCTATGGGGCTGAGTATTGGACTTTCTATTGGACTTTCTATAGGGCTGTGTATTGGACTTTCTATGGGGCTGAGTATTGGACTTTCTATGGGGCTGTGTATGGGACTTTCTATGGGGCTGTGTATTGGACTTTCTATGGGGTCTGTGGAACTATCTATGGGGTTGCCTATGGGAGAAAGTCAAACCTCGGTTAATACTCAAGTCAAGCAGTTTTCCTGGTTTATCAGTTAAAAGTAAGTACCTCGGTTTATATTCGGGACATTTATACTCGAGTATGTACGGTAGATAATCAAAATGGGCAGCAGAATGGCAGATGAGATTCAATGTTGATAAATGTAAGGTGATGCATTTAGGGTTTAACAGTTCTTGTGCCACCTACACTATAAATAACTTTGTGTTAAGTGAATCTCTAATGTTCTTTTTAGTGGAACTGCGTCCCATCCAGGGATACTTTTCGATTGCCGTTTGGGGTCAGGAAGGATCCCCCCACCCACCCCTTTTTTTATGGTTTTTTTTTTTTGCCTTCCTCTGGATCAACTGTTAGGTAGGGTTAAAAATGGTGGTGAAAAGGTGGGACTTGATGGACGTATGTCTTTATTCAACCTCATTTACTATGTTACTATGAATTTTAAATAAACAAGAGACTATGAAAATTAACAAACAAGAGACTTTAATTTACAGCTGCAAACCACATGACATGTTTTACTTCACTAAATATACAGTAATAGGCCATGATCAACAAACCTTTAATTGGCAAAGTATAAGAAATATTGTTATTAAGCATTATATTTTACATTTAAATGTGTTGCTTTATTTCACAGCATAAATCAGTATAAAAAAAAAACATGCTAATATAATGGGTAAAAAGTTCTAAATTACAGTTGATCACTCATTTATTTAAATTGCAGGGTAATAGATTTTTTGTGTATACCCCTTTAAACATACTGCCATCATATAAATATAGAAACCTCAAACGTAAAGGGGCCTTAGGGACTAATTTTCAGTTTTCCCATCTGATTGATGTCTCATTAAAAGGGTAAAGACCACTGCACCTTTAAAGCTATGAATTGACTTTTTTCTTTTTAATTAATTGTTCAAGCCTTTTAAGTAAATATTTGTATTTTAGATGTAAACAAGCAATCACATTTCCAGCTTCTATGGACAACTTCTGTTTTATTACTATAGTTACATTGCCTACTCCTTGTAAGGGATAAAGAAAAAAGATTTAACTAATTACTTTATATTTAATTAAACGTTTGACAGTTAAAAAAATGTCTATCAAGTTAAATCAGTGCTTTCCATGATTTACACCACCATTGTTAGACAAAGTACAGTAACCTAGTACTAGTCTTAAAGGTGGCTCAGTGGTTAGCACTTATGCTTTGCAGCGTTAAAATCCTGAGTTTGAATCCACCATTGGACACATTTGTAAGGAGTTTGCTTGTTCCCCCCGTGGTTGTGTGTGTTTCCTCCGGGCACTCCAGTTTCCCCCCAATTATAAAGACATACTGATGGGTTGTATTTGTCAAATAAATGTGCTTAGAATGTAAGCTCTTTGGGTGGGGTCCGTTTAATTGTGAATGCGCTATAGAAGATGATGGCGCTATATAAATCCACAATAATAATAATTTGGGTTGATGATTGGGAGGTAGGAGAGAACAGTCTTACTTCACATTCTTACTGTATCATTCAGTGCAGCAGCATCAAAGTCCTTAAAGTTTGCTGTGATCATGCTGCTGAAAACCCCAACAGGTCTCCATTCTTTGCTATATGCGCATAAAATAGAGAGGTGGGAAGGGGCCTCTAGGGAAGATTGTCAGAAGCACAATGACAGCAAACTTCAGAAACTTTGACCTTGCTGACCTGAATGATAAAGTAGGAATAAATTGGAAGACTGTTCTCTCAGATTCCTACAGTAGGTATGGAGATGAATACCTAGGAACCACTGGGCCCCAGCTAAACTGTAATGGGGCCCCCCTCTCGGATTCATCTACAGGGGTTAACTTGGGGGGTGGGGGGCTCTAATAGAAAAATTATATTTGTGCCCCATCTGGCTCCTGGGGCCCCTTGCAGTCAAAGGGACTGCTCCTGTATTTTTTTCACCCCTGATTGGTGGTAAACTATCTGTAATGTAGATATACTTATATGGAAGGAATAAACAGTAGAGCAGCTTTAATGCAGCAAAGGACTGTTCAATATTCTGAATACACAACAGGGAGATTCAATAAAAGTTCTTATCATTAAAAATGGTAGCACCATTTTGCCACAACCAATCAGATCTTATTTAACATTTGAAAGCTAACATCTGATTGGTTGGGGCAAACTTAGCACCATTTTTAATGATAGGAACTTTTATTGAATCTCCCTTTTAGCCTTTTTAATGTATTTTATGGACAGCTTAAATGGCAAATAGTTTAAAGCATACAAGCAGATTAAAGAATTAGGGGTACATTTCTGAAAAATAACAAATAGAATAATGCCTTCTAGAAAATAGATTCTGTGTTTATTCCTCAATAAATAGACATAAAACAAATCATGTTTTTTACTGTGTATCTAAGCAAGATGGTGGTTAGGACTTAACATCATCTATCTTTATGGCTAAAACGATTTGTTTAGTTTGAACTGTTATCTGCACAGCACATAGGGCAACCTTTTATTTTCTCATTTCCTGCATTGACCTTGGCTTATTAAGCTGACAAAATAGCATTGCATCTTCCTTGCATTTGTGATATATCTCTGTTAGAGCTGGTTTGAGTGATATTTTATTATAAACTTAGCTTTTTAAAGGGTATCTCCAGAGGTTAAAACCACTTTTAGCTATTCACTTTTATTAAGAGCAGGAGGTAAAGGAGCTGTGTCTTACCTACCGTTCTTCAATAAAACATTCAGAATGAAGTTAAGCAACTTACCTATTCTCTCGGCCCTCCTCCACGTCCTCTGACAGTTCCCGACAGTTCTATGCACATATGCGATGGGCTGCATCCAATCTAGGTCTCTTTCAGACCTAGTTTTGTACAAGTGGTCAGTTCTGCATCTTCTGAATAGGAATACACAAATACCTCAACAGTTACACAAAACGAAGGGACCAATGCAATTTCTCTTCTTTTGGTCCTTATTGATGCAGTTATCCATGTACAGCAATTACTGCATTACAAGATATTTGTGTTAACTTTCTCGCTACATAGTAATTAAATATTGCATCAGGTGCCCAGCACTGTTTGTAAAATGGCGTAGACCCTGCTGAAGAGGGCTAAAAACCGTGCTAACCTGATATGATGGTTAGGTTGCCCTGTATTTTTCTGACATGCAGGATCATTTACCCAGAGCCGCTATCGCTCTGGGTAAAAGTCCTGTTCGTGATTCATATCGTATTTGAGAATGTACCCACTGCAGGATTTTAGCGCCAGCTATATGCTGGCGTTAAAATCCTGCGCTAAAACTAGCGTTAACGCGATATTGAATCACAATATTAAATTACGCAAAAACCACCTGTGCATCCGACGCTGATATGGAGTTAAAGTTGCGCTAACCGTTTAGCGCGACTTTAACACCATATCTTTGCCCAGTGAGTCTGGGTAAATCGCCCCAATGGTGTTTCTCCACCTTTTAAACCCTGTGGAACCCTTGAAACTATTTTCATGTCTTGGGGAGGAGGAAGAGGAGCGAAAGAACAGGTAACTTACTTAAAAAATACATTTTCAGGGAAATGTAATAAAAGTTCTAAAATGGTGCTAATTTTGCCCCAACCAGTCAGATTTTATTTACCATTTGAAAGCTAACATCTGATTAGTTGGGGCAAAATTAACACCATTTTTAACGATAAGAACTTTTATTATATCTCCCTGTTTTTACTTCTCTGTTACTTCGCTCTCAGTCATTAATTCTTCAAAATACACAATTCATACAAACATTTCAGATAGATCATTTAGGGGGAGATGTAAAATGTATCAGCAAAATTAGAGTAAAACAAGCGATTACTGCATCAAGGGATCTTGAGCAGGTAAGTAATGTCAGTGTGTGTTATTGCATCTCACCCATAATAAATTAATTACTAAAAAAAGGCTCAAATTCATCCCAAAGCTGGATCTATACAGTCACTGCCACTATCTTTTGAGGAACCCCAAATAACTTCTCAGGGAACCCTAGGGGGCATATTGATAAACATAATTTTCACCTTGTTGAATTATATTCCACTATATTTATACAAAGGTTAAAATGTGTTCTATGGTGTGAACACGTTATTAATGCTGTAAAATTGGCAAATAAATTGAGCATGAAAAATTTCAGCCTGAAAACATGAGCACACAAAATAAGCAACAAACCATTAAAGAAAATAAATGATCAAAAAATATTCAATGGATATAAATGTTTAACATGTGAATATTAATTAATAATACTATTGTGACAGATGTACTATGTAATATTGGCCACTAATAGGTGGAAATTAGTTAAACCCACGCTTTCCTATGTATTCTTGGGTTAGCCTGGGTTTAACTCATACTTTGTGGGGATTGCACCATTTGGTTGGCCATGGCGATATTTTGGGGCTACTTTTAGACACATTTCGCACTTTTATATACCAACACGCTGTGCTATGTGGTTATAATGTTTATCACAATATGCACTGCTTTTTTTTGACATTTGTTTGTGGTAAAAGACATTTTGTCAAAAAAACATGTGGTAAAGCATGACGAGAATGAAATGCATATTGCACCTTTATAAATATTCCTGTGTCCATGAACCCCTGATTTTCAAACAACAAATCCAGAAATTACTAATTCTACCTCCCTGCCCCAGGTACTTTTAGCTGTTTTTTTTAAAATTAACTTTATACTCACTATAGTTCTCCTTTAATTACCGGTAGAGAAAATTCTACAATCAACATGGTTAAATTTAGTCTAAAAAGATTAAGTTTAGTTCAAAACAATAAAATAAAAAAATGTCTAGTTGGGTAGAACATTAGAAAAACTATGGGGGAGATGCAATATATTTCGCTATCGCAACCTACGTGCACTCGTTTCCGCAATGTATTAATCACTTTGCGACCGTTAATACATTGTGAAAATGCTAGCGGTAAGTTGCGACCTTTTGCGCGTATTTATAAGACACCATTGAAGAGGCGTTAACCCTTTACCTGCCACAGATCGTGAATATACGATCTGTGCAGACAAGTACCACACTGCCACAGATCGTATATTCACGATCCGCAGCACTTCCGGGTCCGGGAGCGGAATTTAGTATAGTATAGTATTTGAGGTTGAATAAAGACATACGTCCATCCAGTCCAACCCATCTAGCAATATCCTCATTTCCTGCCTAACTGTTGATCCAGAGGAAGGCAAAAAACCCCCACCAAATTTATGAAGGGGGAAAAAATTCCTTCCTGACTCCAAGTGGCAATCGGAAATTTCCCTGGATCAACTCTACTTTATGTATCAATACCAGTAACTTGCAACATTCCTTGTTTGCAGAAACTCATCCAGCTTTTTTTTGAAACTGACCAATGAACCTGCCATTACAACGTCCACTGGAAGACAGTTCCATAGCCTTACCGTTCTCACAGTGAAAAACCCTTTCCGAGCTTGAAGCCTAAACCTTTTTTCTTCAAGTCTTAAGGGATGTCCTCGTGTCCTTTGACATGTTCTCTTGGTGAACAATGCCCCAGATAGTTTATTGTATGGCCCGTTAATGTATTTATACACAGTAATCATATCCCCACGCAAGCGCCTTTTCTCCAGCGTACATAATTGTAACTTTTCCAGTCTCTCTTCATATTCAAGCTCCCCCAATCCCCTTATTAATTTAGTTGCCCTTCTCTGAACCCTTTCCATTTCAAAGATGTCCTTTTTGTACACAGGATTCCAAAATTGCACTGCATATTCCAAATGAGGCCTTACCAATGCTTTGTAAAGAGGGAGAATTACATTTTCCTCCCTTGAATCCATACCTCGCTTTATACAAGACAATACCATGCTGGCTCTGGCTGTTGCCTCCTGGCACTGCTTGCTACCTTTAAGTTTGTTATCCACCAAAACTCCAAGATCCCTTTCCAACAGGGATTCACTTAACACAGAGCCATTTATAGTATAAGTAGCACAAGTATTTTTAAGCCCAAAATGCATCACCTTACATTTATCAACATTGAATTTCATCTGCCACTTAGCAGCCCAATGTGATAATCTATCTAGATCCCCTTGCAACGATTGCACATCCTCTGAAGTTTTTAATGGTCGACAAAATTTTGTGTCGTCAGCAAACACAGAAACCTTGCTGACAATACCCACTTCCAAATCATTAATAAATAGATTAAATAGAAGCGGCCCCAACACAGAACCCTGTGGCACCCCACTTATCACTTTAGTCCATAATGATGAAGCCCCATTAACAACTACTCTCTGCATCCTATTCTTTAACCAATTTTCTATCCATGTACAAATGTGACTCCCCAGACCAACAGACCTTAGCTTATTCATTAGTCGCCTATGGGGGACTGTATCAAAAGCCTTTGCAAAATCCAAGTAAACTACATCTACTGCTATACCAGAGTCTAAATTTCTACTTACTTCCTCATAAAAGCCAAGCAAGTTAGTTTGACAAGATCTATTCCTCCTAAATCCATGCTGGTTACTACTTATAATGTCAGTCCTTGAAACATACTCTAGAACATGATCCCTTATTAAACTTTCCAGGATCTTCCCCACCACTGAAGTTAAACTTACAGGCCTGTAATTACCCGGCTGTGAACGACTACCCTTTTTGAATATTGGAATAACATCAGCCTTTTTCCAATCCAGAGGCACACCTCCGGACATGAGGGAATCAGCAAAAATAAGAAACAATGGCCTAGATATGGCAGAAGTGAGAGCGGGGAAACCGCTTCCCCGCTCTTGCAAACCCCCTAGGCAACGAGCAATGTTGGGTTACTTACCTCTCCCCGGTCCACGATCGCCGAGCAGCCAATGGGAAGGCATTGACATCACAAGTCACATGGGCAGTGACTTGCTGATGATCAGTGTAAAGGAACCGCCCCCTGCTGGATTTTTCTCACAACTTACCTGGTGGATTACGTTGCTGGAGCCCTCCTGCTGTGATCTGCTGTTTTCCTGCTGGGATTTACCTTGCTGCCTGCTTTAGATCGTCTGTCTACTGGACTGGTACAGTATATACACACACTACACACATATATTTAGTTTATAAACTTTATAAACTTTTTTTTTGTATTACACACATCTACACACTTTAGTACACACTAACACACACTTACAAACACATATTTACACTCTAACACACACACACACACATACACACACAAATACACACAAAATCAACATATTTTTTTATTTTGTATTTTTCATTCATTTTGATTTTGACAGTTTTTCGGGATTTTTTTTGCTGTTTCTTTTATTTTGGTGTTTATTTATATTATTTCTATAATTGTATTTGTTTTTGTGTGTATATTTTGTGTTTTACCCCTCTTATATCCCTATATACCCCTCTTATATCCCTATATACCCCTCCCCCACCCCCAGACCCTCTTACTGATAACTGTTCTGGTATTGAATTTACTGTTAACATCTTTATTACCCATCAAGACTAGTGGGTCTGTCATTTTGACCCCCAGTCTTGCTGTGCGGTAAAGTTATTTAGCCATTTTTGTTTTTGTGTTGTAATTTTCTGCAATCTCAGTTTTATATACTTTTTTTGGTTCAGTTACCCTTGATTTCTTTATTACACAACAAGACTAGTGGATCTGTGATTTTGTCCCCCAGTCCTGCTGTGTAGTGAAGTACTTTTGTGCATTTTTTGCTTTTCTGTGCTAAATATATTCAGTGTCTTTATTATATTTTTTTTTTTGCTTCAGTTACCCTTGATTTCTGTTTTATAAAGTTATCTAAAATATATAAAAGTTTATTTTCTGTATTTTGGAATTGTACGGTGTTAAATTTTGTATACTGTTCATTAGGTTTAGTTTTTTTATAGTATTTCAGTTTTCTGGTGCTTTCTAGAAAGTGTTGAAAGTTGGAAAGTTGAAACATTGTTACTTAGTTTGCTTGAGGTCAACCTCAGGTCTTTTTTGCTGAAGGGGTTAACTTCAGGTCTTTTTGCTGAAGGGGTTAACTGCAGGTCTTTTGTTTGAAAAAAAAAATTGGTACAGTGACTTTTGATACAATGGCTAGGAAGAGGAGCTTTTCTGTAGAGGAGGCTGCTAGATTCTGTATGCTGACCAGCTCAGAGGAAAGTGATTTTTCTGATGCTGATGCTGACCCTGAGTATTTACCCAATGGATCAGAATCATCAGATTCTGACGAGCATGGCAGTAGTGACACTGTCACAGCCTTAGAGAGTAGTGGTTCTGCTGATGATGAGGCTGGTCCTAGCATTGTTGGTCCTATGGAGGTAGATGATGGGAGTGTTGCTGGTGCTGCAGTTGGAGGAGAGCCTGCGTGGAGGCCTCCCGCTAATTTTACCCCCCAAATTCCTGATTTTTTAGCAGTCCCTGGCGTGAAGGTGGACACCAGTAATTTTGAAGTGCTAGACTTCTTTCAGCTGTTTCTGACGGACGCAATCCTACAGGATGTGGTCCACTATACTAATCTATTTGCCGAGCAGTATATTGCCACACACCAATTAGGTGTATATTCACATGCTCGTGCATGGTATCCCACCACAATAGTAGAAATGAAAAGAATTTTTGCCCTCACTCTTTCAATGGGTCTCGTAAAGAACAATACATTGGAAGGCTATTGGGATACCACCACTGTAATTTCCCTCCCCCTTTTTTCAGCTGTAATGCCTAGAAACCGCTACCAAATCTTATTGCGGTTTATGCATTTTAATGATAACACCACAGCTGTTCCCCCCAGTGCACCCGGTCATGACAGGCTTCATAAATTGAGGCCCTTTATTGATAGTCTGTCTAAACGCTTTGCAGAGGTTTACATCCCTTCCCAGAATATCTGTATTGATGAGTCCCTTATGCTCTACAAAGGGCGCCTAATATTCTGTCAATACATGCCAAGTAAGCGTTCTCGCTATGGCATCAAATTATACTTTTCCACTTCAATATTGAGGGGCCTGGCGCACTCCGATGGTAGAATTCAGCAGGCACAGCAGTGTATATTAAAACATTAAACTTTATTTAAACAAAACTTTTAAAAACAGCATAATAACCCCAACGGCAGGAATGCCCTGACGCGTTTCGGGCTTCCCTAAGCCCTTAATCATAGGTCATCAAATTATATAAGCTCTGCGAAAGTAGTACTGGGTACACTAGCAAGTTTATGATATATGAGGGCAAGGACTCACAGTTAGACCCCCCTGGTTGTCCACTGGATTTAACGGTCAGTGGCAAGATAGTCTGGGAGCTCATTTCTCCATTGCTGGGCCAAGGTTACCACTTATATGTGGATAACTTTTATACAAGTATTCCCTTGTTTAGATATCTTTATTCTTTTGACACCCCAGCCTGTGGCACCATAAATCCTATTCGAAAAGGGTTGCCCAAGGCTTTACTGGATAAGACACTAAAGCGTGGAGAGAATTTTGCAGAAGAAGCGATGAGCTCCTGGCTATCAAGTTTTGTGATACTAAGGTTGTATTCATGCTGACCACCATCCACGATGAGTCGGTAAGAGTAGGGCACAGAAGTGGTGGTAGGCCCCCCAAAATTAGACCACTCTGTAGCAAAGAATACAACAAGTACATGGGTGGCGTTGACAAAACTGATCAGATCCAACACTACTACAACGCCACCAGAAAAACAAAGGCCTGGTACAATAAATTAGCCATTTATCTTTTGCAAACGGCCCTACATAATTCGTATATTGTTTACAAGACAGTGGTTCCAGAGCCTGTACTGTCCTATTATAAGTTCCAGCTGCAGCTTATTCCAGCTATGTTGTTTGGTAGTGTAGAGGAGGTCCCGGAGATGCCTAGTAATGATAATGCAGCTAGATTAGTAGGAAAGCATTTTTTAGAACCCATTCCACCCACGCCTAATAAGCAGCATGCCCAGAGAGCCTGCAAGGTTTGCCGTAAAAATGGGACTAGGCGAGATACAAGGTATTTTTGTCCTAAGTGCCCTAGCAAGCCTGCTTTATGTCTGAAGCCCTGTTTTGAGCGCTACCATACTTTGGTGCACTTTGAAAGTTAGATAGGATAGGAGGCTCTCTGGATTTGTGGGTGTCCTAGGCCCTTATTTGGCATGCTCCGGGGTTCATTTGCCTTTTTCTGAAATAGCTTTGTGGTTGGGACAGGTATGGTTTCCTTCTAGTTAAAATAGTTATTTACTATAAAGGGGGCATAAGGTACAATGTGTTTTATTGTTCAGTAATGTTGTACTAACCGCTAGTTTATTTTTCCCAATGATTTTTGAGGTTCCTGTAAAATACACCAGTAACAGGGTGATGCGTTATGGTGTATTTACAGTAAATGTATGAATGGTTCTTTGTATTGCATTTAACAACTGCTTTTATCTTTCAAGATGTGCCGAAAAAAACTGGAGACGTAACAACTAAACTCCAAACTGAAAGCACCTAGTCTTGTGCTGGGGCAGAGCTTGTAGGTTCAAGGGCGCTTGTGGCAAATGATGAAATAGAAAGTGAATTTTATTATTCATCTTTCGATCTGATGCTACAAAACTTTTTCACAGCAAAAGCTCAATAGCCTTCACTAAAGCTATCAGTATTTTCTCAGTAATGCAAATAGGCAACAACACAGAGGCAAAGATATCCAGCAAGGTAGGAAGATTTGAAACATATTTTCCAGGTTTTCCAGGCACCGGATCAAGTGCGAGTTCTGTCTGCTAAAAGTTCGAAATACTACTTTGAAATGCGGCTACAAGATTGCATGTATGAACAAAGAAATGGCACTGTTGTATAGCTAAAGGTATGTAGATTCCAAAAATATATAGTTTGTGTGGGGTATTTCTGAGTTGGAGGGGGTTTACTGTGAAAATTCTGGAACATTGCTGTAATTAAGCCACTGTGCCTTGTCTTAATCTGTGACTAGTCGCTTCCACGTCCGTGTGTGTAACCACACATATGGCATACCGTTTGATTCAGGACATTTAGGAGATTGGTTATTTGGTAAGTTTTTTTTACATTACATGGGGTTTTGGTGTGACTTTTACCTTTTGAATTTGTTTTTTGTTCATTTTTTCAGAAAAGTGCGAACTTCTACGAAGAACTGCGCCCGCACCATTGATGGTATGAATGAACAAACTACAGTGCTACATAGCTGAAGGTGTGTAGATTTCAGGAATATATAGTTTGTGGGGGGTTATTTCTGAGTTATCAGGGTGTTTTGTGGAAAAAAATGCATACTGTTCAAATTTGGAGTTGGATAAATATTTTCGCTGTTTCTGAGCCATCATGGATTGTCTCACTTTGTGGCTTTTGGCTTCCACGTCCGCGTGTGTTAAACCAACCTACGCCTACCGTTTGATTCAGGACATTTGGGAGATTGATATTTAGTAACTTTTTTTTACATTCCATGAGGTTTTGGCATGATTTTTACCTTTTGAAGTTGTTTTTTGTTCATTTTTTCAGAAAAGTGCGAATTTCTACGAAGAACTGCGCCCACACCATTGATGGTATGAATGAACAAACTACAGTGCTACATAGCTGAAGGTGTGTAGATTTCAGGAATATATAGTTTGTGGGGGGTATTTCTGAGTTATCAGGGTGTTTTGTGGAAAAAAATGCATACTGTTCAAATTTGGAGTTGGCTAAATATTTTCGCTGTTTCTGAGCCATCATGCATTGTCTCACTTTGTGGCTTTTCGCTTCCACGTCCGCGTGTGTAACCACACATATGGCATACCGTTTGATTCAGGACATTTGGGAGATTGATATTTAGTAATTTTTTTTTTACATTCCATGAGGTTTTGGCATGATTTTTACCTTTTTGAATGTTGTTTGATGTTCATTTTTTTTAAAAATCTGGTAAAAGTGCAAATTTCTACGAAGAACTGTGCCCACACCATTGATGATATGAATGAACGAACTACAGCGTTACATAGCTGAAGGTGTGTAGATTTCAGAAATATATAGTTTGTGGGGGGTATTTCTGAGTTGGGTGGGTGTTTTGTGGAAAAACTGCAGACTGTTCAAATACAAAACTGGCAAATTTTTTTTTGCTGCTACTGACATTTGGCACTGGTCACGCTCTGGGTTAGTTGGTAGCCATGTCTCTGGGTACACCCAAGAATGTGGCATACCGTTTTATTCGGGAGGGGTTAGGCTTTCATATTTGAGATGTGTTTGAACTTTCCTCCACAGTTTTTAGCTGAAATTCGATTTGATTTTGTCTCTGATTTTACAGTTGAGGAAAAAAAGGAAAATGTGAGAAAATAACTTACAATTGGACGAAGAGCTGCGCCCGGGTATCTGCATTTTGATCGAAACTTACCTCACTCGGAAAATCCTGTGGGTGTGTAGTTTCTAAAAATCTCTCACTTGTGGGGATATTTTAGTTAATTTGGAAGATATTCTATGTTAACTGTCAGTAGTAGTTATACATTTTAATTTGGTGTAATATTCTTGAAGGTGCAGTTTTAGTTTGGGGGGGTCTCCTGTACAGGAAAAGTGGGGTACCTACATATATCTGGTATCGTTGTACTCGGGAGTATCTGAGCTTTTAGAAACAGTGAGATTTTTGTGTGTAACCTTAAGATAACTATAAGTAAAAATGGGAAAAATCCATGAAAATTTGCAAATTTTTCATTTTTTTTACATATTTTACCCATAATTCCAGTAAAATTTCCAGAAAAGTTACAAAATTCTGTTACCATGTTATAGTAGACTTTGTGCTGAAAAAAACAATGTATAATATTCCTGATTTACTGCAAGGTTTCCTACTGTAAAATTAGTCTAAAGCGATTAAGGGCAAAATCCTGAAAATTCTTCTGGCAGTTAACGCAAAAAAAAATGAAAATCTTCTGGCAGTGAAAGGGTTAATTGTCACGCAAAAAGCTAGCACAAAAACCGCTGCAAAATTTATTGCACCGCTTTGCGCTGCGCAAAGAAAGAAAATTCGCAACAAGGTGCAGGCAGTGCAAAACCTTTGCTAACACGTTAGTACATAGGTTAGTGTGATTTTAGCGCTTATTTTCTAGTTAGCGTGGGATATTGCATCTCCCTGTATATACCCTTGCCCACTGCAATTTTTAATTGGATGACGTCAAATTGTAACTTTATATTTTCTAGGATCAGTGAGTTCAGTATGTGGTGTGTAAACCATTTGTTATGTTACTGTCTTGTTTATCACCCCCAGCTTTACATTTTGCACTGTTTCTGCTTCATGTGAGAGGCATCATTAACAGAGAAGCTTATTGCTATCTGTATGGCCCTGGGCACCAGCTGTCTTCTACCAATAATCTTTTTTGAAATGTATAAGATATATCTCTGGAAAGAGAAAAAAATGTGTTCAAGAAACTAGCTTGCTCAGCAGTATCTAAATTTATAAAAACTCTTTAATGCACATATTCAATTTACCCCATTGAGCACATGACACATACAGCATAGAATACTAAGAAAGAAGTAGTTGCAGTATTAGATTAAATATATGCGTTTTTCTACTTTTTTCCAGCACAGAATCAGGAGCAGGAGATTTGGATTTTATAAAAAAAACTGACCAGTAAATTGGTTAAATGGTAAATATGGTCTTTTAATAAATTAGGGTTAAATAAGCCTGATGTCTTTCCTATACAATGAGCCTTGGATCACATTTCTGGCTGCAGCCTGTGAGAAATTATATTGTGGATAATCTTCAACCTGCTTCCAATAACCTGAGGGAAATCACCTGATGCTGTCTTCCTATCCTGTTCCTGGGGTCTGAGCATGCTCACTTAAGCCTTAATCCTGGAAAAGATGGGAACAGACTAACCAAATTGACAGTTCAGTATACTGTTCACATGGCTACAAGCTGGTGAAAGCAGGAAGATCTCAGGAAGTTATATTGCTAAAACCAAGCAATATAGCATTTTAAAAGTTTTACCCTGAAATGTGATCAGGGGTTCATTTTTAAGGTACAATGGAAAGATTTTATTTAGTGATTGGTATGTTTATTTATTTTTTTATGCAAAAAAAAAAAATTGTTCTCAGTATATCTGCTGTATTCAATTAGATCAACTGGACTTGAAGTTTAGTTCTTGAAGACGTTTCGCTAGTCATCCGACTGGCTTTCTCAATTCAGAATGACTTGTACAAGAATCTGTGGCAATTATGTACCCTGGAAAATCCCAATTAACATATCACAGCCAGGTGTTAAGGGCGTGATTGCATAGTGGCTGAGAGATGTTGTAGGAACGCCCAGAGTAAGGTGTCAAAACAGCATTGTACATGGCAGACAGTTGGTGCCAACCCCCCCTCTGTTCAGGCTAGGTTTCTTTAGTTTCACATAAATGGCCTCCTTGACACCTCTCTTTAACCAGTCACGTTCCTTTGACAATATGTTAACATTACAATCTTCAAAGGTATGTCCTTTATCCTTAAGATGCATGTACACGGCTGAGTCCTGACCCAAGAAATTGGCTCTTCTGTGCTGGGCCATACGTTGATGCAGTTGCTGTTTGGTCTCCCCCACATACAAATCAGAGCATTCTTTACTACGCTGCACTGCGTATACCAATTACTGCCTCAGTGGGTTGTTCGTTTTAAAGCAGACAGGTATACGGTGTTTTTTGAAAATTCTTCTTATGGGATGACCATGTTCTTCCTCCTGTCTTGCTTTCCCCCTTCATTGTTAGTATAGGTGTTCTTTTGTTTCCTACTACTTCTTTGGACGAAGGCCCAGTCTGGATATCCACAAGTTTTAAGGGCTCCTCTGAGATGTTTTATTTCTTTAGCCTTCGCCTCTGTGCTAGTGGGGATGTTCTCGGCTCTGTGTTGCAGGGTTCTGATAACACCCAGCTTGTGATTTAAAGAGTGGTAGGAGTCAAACATCAAATACTGATCTGTGTGGGTTGGTTTTCTGTAAACCTCTACTTCCAGTTTACCATTCTCCCTGACTTCCACCAAGCAGTCCTAGAAAACCTGTTTGTTGTTTTGTGCCTCTTCCCTTGTAAATTTGATGTTTTGATCTACCGCATTAATGTGTTCTGTGAAAGCTTGTACTTCCTTCTGGTGGATTTTAACCCAGGTGTCATCCACATTTCTGAACCAGTGGCTGGGTGCTATGCCCTTAAAGGTATTAAGCGCCTGTTTTTCTACCTCCTCCATGTAAAGGTTGGCCACAATGGGTGAAACTGGAGATCCCATAGCACATCCATGTTTTTGCTTATAGAACTTATCCCTGTATCTGAAATAGGTGGTATTCAGGCACAAGTCCAGTAAGGAACATACCTGTTCTGGGTTGAGATCAGTTCTGCTGGTAAGAGCGCTGTCTTGGCCTTGCCGTTTTCTCATCATGTCAACACCCTACTTGGTACATGGTAGGTATACAGGTGAAGAGAGATGTCACATCATAGGACACCATCCAGAACTCCTGAGAGTTCTGGATGCTTATAAATTCTCACCAATGGTCCTAAGATGTTGGCTAGGTATTTTGCCACCTTGTATGCTACAGAGTTGATGCTGGTGACTATAGGTCTTAGTGGTGCCCCTTCCTTATGTATCTTTGGGAGTCCATACATGCATGGATGTGCCTCACCAGGGTAGAGGCGATGATACATTGCTTGATCAATGGCTTTCTCCTTTTGAAGCTGTCTATGACCCTTTTCTTGTACCGGCTGGTGGGATCCCACTGGCTAAGGCTGCAGATACCTTAAGGCGAAGTTGTTCTGCCTCACTCTGTGAGCCCTTAAAACTTGTAATAATAGGGGGGCTGCATTTGGGACAGGGGGGGCTGCATTTGGGACAAAGCAGGCCCTGGATTTGGGACAGGGGGGGTCTGGATTTGGGTCAGAGGGGGGATCCCTGGATTTGGGACAGAGGGGGACCCCTGGGTTTGGGAGAGAGGTTTGGGAGAGAGGGGGTGACCCTGGATTTGGGAGAGAGGGGGGCTGGATTTGGGACAGAGGGTGGCCCTGGATTTGAGACAGAGGAGGGACCCTGGATTTGGGACGGAGGGGGGTTGGATTTGGGATGGAGGGGGACCCTGGATTTGGAAAAGAGGGGGAACCTGGATTTGGGACATAGGGGGGACCCTGGATTTGGGACAGAGGGGGGACCCTGGATTTGGGACAGAGGGGGGACCCTGGATTTGGGACAGAGGGGGGACCCTGGATTTGGGACAGAGGGGGAACTCTGGACTTGTGGGACACTAAGAGGGGACTCTGGCCTTGGGACATGGAGGAGGGGGGCTATGGCCTTGGGACACTAAGGGGGCACTCTGGGCTTCAAAGTGCCCGTTATTGTAACAGGCTTAATGTCTAGTATTGTATGAAACGGTTAGTTGGGTTAGAGAGTTCTGGCACCCTGAAACCTAGTAGTTTCAGTTACTAGTGGTCATGGGGATAATTGAATATTGAGTACTTCTGAAAGCATAGAAAAGGTGTGCTATTGGACTTGTGGTAGAAATCTCCTGGTTTGAGTACATCTCGGAAAACAGGCAGGTTATATGTTTGGGCCAAGAGTGTCGGAACACTATAATTTCTAAACAACAGAGCAGTCTCCCTTAGTGCTATATTATTGTTTCCTTTGTTAATATTTTCAAATATGTCAGACCTTTGTGAGCTGTCTAGAGATTCTTATATACCCCGTTCCTAGTTTATTTAAAATGTGGCTTTATCTTCTCCAGTTAGTTTAGTAAACCACTTATAAAAACTCGGGAGAAGTGTCCCCTAGCACTGGGTGAGTGTTAGCATAAATTTTCTTAATCTTAGATGACCATAGAGTTTCATATTCAGATAATGCTGGATTTGTAAAAGTTGAAAATTTCCCAGAGGTGGTATGTGTTATGTAGGTGACCCTTGGAAGAAATTACTGGATAATTTATATTTGTAAAAATGGGCCAGCCTTCCTTTCACCAAAAGTTCCCTTTGTCAAGATAACCAGGAGTAAAATTTGGGTTGTTAGTTATTGTAGACATTAGGGTATGTTAACTCATAAAATAGAATTCGTGTTTAATTCTGTTCCAGATCTTTAAGGTTGTTTGTTAGTGTGCATGGTCTGGTTGTGTTTGGTACAGTATTTTTTCCCCTTCTTCATAGTGATCCAGGCTATTGTGTCTATATGGTATGGCTGTAATAAATCTGTTTCCAGCTGTACCCATATAGGGATATTGGTCTGGCAATGCCAACAAGAAAGATGTGTGAGTTGAGCTGCTTTAAAGTAAAGTATTTATAGAATGATGGGACATTCATTCCCCCTTGATGTTTTTGTCAGTACATAAGTGTTTTTGAAATTCTGGGTTGTTTTCCTGACCAAATGAAGCTTAGAATATTCAATTGTAAAGTTGTCAGACAGGATTTTGATATCCATATTGGTATGCAGTGAAATAAATATAATAATCTGAGAAGCACATCTATCTTGACGGAGTGGATGCGTCCCTGCCATGAGATTTGTTCCATTATTTTAAGTTTGTATAGAGGAATGTAGTTTGCAGAATATAATTTATCAGGGGAATAAGTTGGATTCTGAGATATTGAAATCCAGTTTCTTTCCATTGTATATTAAAATATGTTGTAATTAGTTTTTTTGGTAATGTGATAAATGGATGCCAAAAATTTCGGTATTGGACTGATTGATTTTAAGGTGGGAAATCTTTGAAAAGAGTGCTGTCAATGGAGATTTTAGGGTAAATGCTAGATCAGTGTTTCTCAACCAGGGGTCCGGGGACCCCTAGGGGTCCCTGAGAGGTTGCATGGGGGTCCTCAAAACATTGACAGAAATTGTATAGATCCACAATTTTGATGAATGCAGATATATTTTTCTACATATTTATCAATGTTCTATCTTCAGATTCAAATGCACTCATCCAATATACCATGTTACTATATTCAGGTGCCTCCAGGTCACACAGCTCCCATTCGCTATGTGTAATATTATGGTTCAAATTTCGAATATAATTCCCGGGCACACTGTTGTCTTGTGAAAACCAATCACTCTTTATTCAACGTTTCGACGTCTCGCAGGACGTCTTCATCAGGACATCTACATTTATCAATGTTCTGTATAAAGTCTGTGTTTGGTGTATTGATGTCTGAGAGATAAATGAAAATAAGTAATGTTTTAATGTAAGGGTTCCCACCCTGGTGTGAATTAGAGTGCATTTTGTTCAATAGAGATGTATTTATAGATCTATCATTTATATTTGTAAAGATTAGGTTTTTTGATGATTGCATTCTTTACTGTTTGTCTACTGGTTGATTGTCGAGTTTGGTAGGTTTTTGGGTTTTTAAGCTTTAGTTCACTGCAGAGGCGTAGCTAGAAATCCCTGAGCCCCATAGCAACCTTTTGGATGCCCCCCCCAAACCAATTTTATTTTTACTACCTTGCCATACACTGCAGGGATAAGCTGGATGAGTTTCTGCAAACAAGGAATGTTGCAAGTTACTGGTATTGATACATAAAGTAGAGTTAATCCAGGGAAATTTCCAATTGTCACTTGGAGTTAGGCAGGAATTTTTTTCCCCTTCATAAATTTGGTGGTTTTTTTTTTGCCTTCCTCTGGATCAACAGTTAGGCAGGAAATAAGGATATTGCTAGATAGGTTGGACTGGATGGATGTATGTCTTTATTCAACCTCAAATACTATACTATACTATACTATGGTGTCTCCACTTGCTACCTGTGTTAGACAGGGACACACCAGGGAGCTCACACTCTCCCCCCACAGTGATACACACTCTCTCAGAAATACAGGCACTTCCACACTCTCTCTTCCACTCTTCCACAGTCACACACACACACTCTCGGACATACAGGCACATCCACACACTATGTCCCACAGTCACACACACTCTCTCGGATATACAGGCACGTCCACTCTCTCTCCCACAGTCACACACACTCTCTCGGACATAGCAGTTTCTAGCCATCTTGGTGCCCTAGCGCGATCAGATCACAATCCCATTGTGCTTAAAATTTCAGTAGTGTGACCTAGCCCTCCAAAAGTATTGGGCTCAACACTCAACATCAGTGTCAGAACTTTCTCAGAGTATGGACTTTAACACTTTAATGCCAGCAGACTTTCTTACTAATAATTTCAGTGCCAGCACTTTCCCAGAATATGGACTTTAACCCTTCAGTGCCAGCAGACTTCCCCAGAATACTGTGATTTCCATTTTCAGTTCCAGCAGAATATTACAATTAACCCTTCAGTGCCAGCAGACTTTCTTACTAATAATTTCAGTGCTTTCCCTGAGTATTGGCATTAACCCTTCAGTGCCAGCACTTTCCCAGAGTATTGGCATTAACACTCTCAGGGCCAGCAGAGTATTACCTTTAATCAATTCAGCTGCCAGCATTGACATGATATACAGTATGTACCTGCTTTTCATGTCTCCTCCATTGAATTGTTCACTCCTCACCTACTCTAAGTTCTAATCTCTCCCACAGTCACATCAACACTCATTCTTCCACATTCACACACACTCTCTTGGTCATATAGGCACAACCACAGCCACCACCCACCCCATACAAATAAGCATATAAAACCCCCTATTATTCCCCCTGGGAGGCCCTCATCCCTCCATTATATACCGTATATACTCGAGTATAAGTCGACTCGAGTATAAGTCGAGGTACCCATTTTTACCTCAAAAATGAGTAAAACCAATTGACTTGAGTATAAGTCGAGGGTAGAGTCTCCCCTCCAGCCCCAGGTCCAGCCCAGGGTCCTATTTCCCTGCACCCATCTTCTCACCCTGCCACTACACTACAACAGTACACTACACTACTCCCTGCACCCATCTTCTCACCCTGCCACTACACTCACTACTACGTACACTACATACTCCCTGCACCCATCTTCTCACCTGCCACTACACTACACTACTACAGTACACTACACTATCCCTGCACCCATCTTCTCACCCTGCCACTACACTACACTACACTACTACAGTACACTACACTACTCCCTGCACCCATCTTCTCACCCTGCCACTACACTACACTACTACAGTACACTACACTACTCCCTGCACCCATCTTCCCACCCTGCCACTACACTACACTACTACTAATGCCTTACCTTTGCAGGAGAGTCCGGGCCCCCGACATCTTGATGGAGGAATCCGGCTGCCGCGTCCACTGATGGTCGCATCCACTGACGTCACGACTCGGCGCCGGTCTAATTTCCCTTCACCAGTAAGTGACTGACTCGAGTATAAGTCGAGGTTCAGTTTTCAGGCTGTTTTCACAGCCTGAAAACCTCGACTTATACTCGAGTATATACGGTAATTATTTCACATTGTTATAATATTGATCATTGATGGTGTCAGTAAGATTATTAATTCCCACCCATCCACAAATGTAAATATTTTTTTTCCTTAATAATTCATGGTGTCTATTCATTAACACCCCACCCACCCCCATGAACAATAAACTAGCTTCCGCCATTTAATGCATTTATTTATTTATATTATTTATGTCTCATTCAATAAATTAGTTTCCAATACCTCCCAATCAGACACAATTCCCAGTAGATTATTTATTCCAGTATTCCACCCTGTCCTCCTGATGTTTTAAGGTTCTACCCCTCCCCCACAAACCCAATCCAATAAGTTACTCAACCCTGTTCAGAATTGGTTCACAAACCAACTGAGAAGCTGGAACACTCTGCCGCATGAGCTTACCTTTCTTCTAAGGCCCTTTTACTGATGCACGCATGCGCTCGATGTGTGATGAAGTCCCACTCTGTAAACAACCAATAGGGCTGGGGGCTGGGCAGCATAAATTTAAATGGCTCCGGGCCCCATAGCAACCACTATGGTTCCTATGGTGATCCCTACACCACTGGTTCACTGTCTTTTTCGATAAGTGGGGTGAGGAGCTCCTTTACATTGTGGCCATCTTGAATGCTGCTCACGAGTGCCCTGGAAAGATTTTATTTAACCCTAACTAGCTATTCCCCTAGCTGCCTCGTTAAAACTTTTGAGAGACAGAGGGAAGGGGGAGAAGACATTTTTGCTGCATAGCAGGTTAACCTTTTAGCTTTTACCTATATAAATATAATTTTTCATTTGAGGGGTGAACGTGTATACTAATTGCTATTTCTAGCCCCTGGCATCACAGATAAACCTGGGCCTTTTGGTTCTAAAGTTTGCTAATTTGTAATTGATTTATTTGCAGTATTTTACAAGGTTAACATGAAGACATCAATTTACATATTATAATAAATATCTTGTATCATAAAAATGATTAGACCCGGCGCACTGGAAACCCCTTTATCTCCAGATTCTGTTTCATTCTGCCTGTTACAAAGGGGTTTCTGTGACCTTGTACAATTTTTAACCTTGAATTAAATCTGACCCTTTACGCCAACTAAAAATCATATAAATTCTATCAAGCCTAAATTCCCTCAGTGTTCATTAATGTAAATGAGGACTATTCATTAAGAAGCCATTAAATCAATAAAAATATCATAAAGTCTATTTTTCTGTCCGCCATCATTTTTCTTTCATTCTAAAATTACATCTCTGAAGCTATTTTTTTTTTTAATATCCACAATCTTCCGTTACATTTTTCTTATTAATATTTCATAACATGAATAAAAATGTCAGATCCATTTTTGCATAGATGGTAGCAGATTTTCCTTCTTTTTTGTGTGGCTGTTTAACGTGTAAAGCATTGCTGAAATCACGGCGCTTAGGATATTGCTACAAAAGATCAAGATCAATAAATGATATATAAAAAAAATGTACTCATCCTAGTAGGTCAAAAAAGTAATTTGCAGAAACAGCTGCAGTAAAAATGAATACCTGAAGCTTTGTTAGAAAATATCGTATTTCGTACTTGTATTCACAGAATATGATCTTGGAATCGATTGACTAACATGGTGGAAAGCACTGATTCTTTTTAAAGTGATGCAATTCTAAGGTTCATTGATCATAATATTCTTTATGATTCTAATTACTATAATGGCTACATGACTAATTAAACGTCGATACTACAGATTTAGTCAGACATGCCATTTGTATTACTTGTGTGAGAACCCTTAATACAAATTATTTATGACAATAAACATTTAAATCAATCAATAAAAGTATTTTCAGTCCAAAAAAGTATTTCCAGTCCAATGATGGGAGCCTCTACACATAGTAAATGTTTTTGACAGTGCTGACTTATTTTCTTTTAACAATCTTTAATGTAAGAAATCAAGTAGCGCATTCCATTCCATTCCAGTCAAAGTAGTAACACATACTGTAACGTAAAAGGAATTGTACTATTACATACATAGTATAGTTAATTTCTTTGTTATATCTTGGTCTGTCACATTAGTTTTATATAATATATTAAACTGTAAAACATTTCACAGAGCGTAAAAAGTTTAGCTTTAAAATGAACCTTTACAATGAGCCATCAACCAGAAATCACTGATCAGAAAGTTAGTGGGTGAATCTGCGGTCAGCAATACAGAAGAAAGCAGAAAAAAACAGGAAGAGATCGAGTTACAGTGACTGAAGGAGCCACAGTTGGTTTCAAGGGGACTGCAAGGGAAGGGGCCATGTGGGTCCATGAAGAGGAAGAGACACAGGGAGAAGGGATTGTCACATGGTTTCAGAAAAGGAAGCAGGAAGTAAACGGGATCTGGTGATGCTGCTACCATATCACACATAAAAATGGAAATATCTTTAAAACTATGCAAAAAAAATGAAAGTAAATTGAAAATACTCAGGAAAGCAATTCCTGTCAATTTAGTCATTTTTAAGCCACAGTCACCCTTTAATCCAATCTCAGAAAAGAAAAAATACCCATCTCTCTCTTCTGACTTACTTATCTTGTCTTGGACTTTGGGTTGCGCAACCTGTATTGTAGCTCAGGGTGGGTTTCTGAAACCTGTGAAGGGGTGATAGCAGGCACTATTTAACTGAAAGCTAGCCAGATACAATTTGATCGAATAGGCCATATTTTTTCCCCTTAAAACTATCATATTTAAAAACTTAGTAATTTGGGACAGTTTATTGATTTAAACATGTTTCTTGTGAAGGTTCTTATTCATCCAGGGCATCGTGGGCATCAACATTCTTGAAGATGTTTTGCTAGTTATCCGACTGGCTTTTGACATTCAGAATGAGTTGTACAAGAATCTGTTGTCAATAAATAATCTGGAATGTGTCCCAATTTGCATATAACAGCAAGGTGTCAGGGACCTCCTGAATGTTGGTTGCATTGTGGCCCAGAGATGGTATCAAAACTCCCCAGGGTAAGACATCAAAAGAGCATTGTACATGGTAGACAATTGGTGTTGAACCCCCCAATCTCAAATCAATCTTGAATTTTTATTTTGACATAAATGGCCTCGGCCCTGCTTTTGAACCTAATCTTGTTCTTTGGCCAAAATATTGACATTGCAAACTTCAAAGTATGGCTATTCTGTGCTGGGCCATATGTTGGTGCAGCTGCTATTTAGTCTCCCCCACATATAAATCAGAGCACACTGCACTGCGTGTCTCAGTGTATTACTGAATTTAAAGCAGTTTTTAAGAGACACTGCATCACCCTCTGCTTTAAACCCAACAACACACTGAGGCATAAAATGGTGCATCCAAATTACCTAATACCAAATCACAAGAAGAGCAAAATCCCATACACAGTGCCGATCAGTGAAGAGTACTCTGATTTGCATGTGGGGGAGAAAAAACAACAGCTGCACCAATGTATAGTATGGCCCAGCACAAAAATCTCAATTCCTTGGGTCTGGACTCAGCCATGTACCTGCATCTTAAGGAAAAAGAACATACAGTATGTATAAAGATTAATTAGATTACTTTAAAAGAGGTGTAAATGGGGCCATTTATACCAAATAAAGAAACCAAAGTACAACACCATTTGTCTGTGATGTACAATGCTGTTTTGATACCTTACCCTTGGCTGTTTCGATAACACCTCTTAACCACAATACAATCAACACCTTGCATTCAGTAGGTCTATGACATTTTGCTGTTATTTGCTGATTCTGACTCATTTTAGGATTTTTATAGCAGTCATTGTTAATTGAGAAAGCCAGTCATATGACTAATGAAATGTCTTCAAGAACTAAACTTCCAGTCCAGTTGATCTAACTGAATACCACAGATATTGTAGTTATTTAAAGGGTATGTCCACCCCCCAAACAAAATTTTAGTATGTGCTAGGAAAAGGCTGTAAACCTCGACTTCGCGAGGTTTACAGCTGCCAAAGATGCCCCCAAATATACTTACCAGCCTTCGTTTCCCTTAATGCCTTCTGCTTAACTTCCGTGTCTTTCTGAGATTGGCTAAAGCATCACACAGGAGCAGATGCTGATCTTTGGCAGCTGTCAAGGTTTACAGCCTTTTCCTAGCACATACTAAAATTTCATTGAGGGGTGGACATACCCTTTAATGGGGGTAGTGGAGGTGCTGAAATCTGATAAAGTGACAGATCTTTGATACTGATTGCAATTTTTAGCTGTCCTCTTCTCTGGTCCCAGTTCCACTCCTTCTTTTTCCTGATGGCAGCAGTCAAATTTCAAGGCCAATGAAGGAACCAGGGCATATCCACCCTCAATATCAAATCCTAGGATCTTTAGAAGGAGATATCCGTTGCAATGTCTACTCATTTCTTGATAGCTGATCCAAGTATTTCCAGGTTCTTCCTGTAGTCATGGCCATGATGGGCTGCAGCATATTCTCAGAGCTTTCATTCATGAATGCTGCAATTACTCAGTGAAAATATCTCCTAGTAGAAGCAGAATTAAACAAATTGTAACAGATCCTAGGTTTTGGGGGGACTTCTACCTATATGCAATTTTGATATTGGCGTGAACATTCCCTTTAAGGCTGACACATCAATTTGGATGCTCTTGTCTAATTCGCTTGTGAAGGTTCTCATTCATCCAGGTCATGGTATATCTGTTGTATTCAATTAGATCAACTGGACTTAAAGTTTAGTTCTTGAATACATTCCTCTTGTCATCAGACTGGCTTTCTCAATTCAGAATGACTTGTACAAGAATCTGTTGGCAATTATGTACCCTGAAAAGTCCAAATTAGCATATCACAGCCAGGTGTTAGGGACCTTCTGAATGCAAGGCGTGAGTGCATTGTGGCCTAGGAACTGCCCAGGGTAGGGTGCCAAAAGAGAATTGTACATGGCAGACCGTTGAGGTCAAACCCCCCCCCCCCCTATTCAGGCTTGGTTTCTTTATTTTCACATAAATGGCCTCCTTGACACTCCTCTTGAACCAGTCATGTTCCTTTGCCAATATGTTAACATTACAATATTCAAAAGGTATGTTCTTTTTCCTTAAGATGCAGGTACATGGCTGAGTCCTAACCCGAGGAATCGTCTTTTCTGTGCTGGGCCATACGTTGATGCAAATTCCAGTATCATCATTCTGCCAGCAGACAAGGGAAGATGGACAGTGGTACCCATCACCTCAGACTACCAAGCTAAGGTAACCACAGTCCTGGCCTATAACAACACATATGAGGCTTTAACAAGGGATCTCACCAGCCGTTACAAGAAAAAGGTCATAGACTTACTACAACAGCTTCAAAAAGATAAGGCCATTGATCGAGCAATGTATCATAGCCTCTACCCTGGTGAGGCCATGCATATATGGACTCCCAAAGATACACAAGGAATGGGCACCACTAATACCTATAGTCAGCAGCATCAACTCTGTAACATACAAGGTGGCAAAATAACCAACCAATATCTTAGGACCATTGGTTGGAAGTTCTAAGCATCACATGCAAAACTCCCAGGATTTCACCAACAAGATTGAAGATATAGTACTCTATATAGTAGATATAGTACTGCAGAAGAAACTATGGTGTCCTATGATGTGACATCTCTCTTCACCTGTATACCCACCAAAGAGGCTGTTGACATGGCGAGAAAACGGCTAGGCCAAGACAGCACCCTTACCAGCAGAACTGATCTTAACCCAGAAAAGGTGTGTTCCCTACTGGACTTGTGCCTGAATACCACCTATTTCAAATACAGGGATAAATTCAACAAGCAAGAACATAAATGTGCTATGGGATCTCCAGTTTCACTCATTGTGGCCAACCTCTACATGGAGGAAGTGGGAAAACAGGCACTTAATACATTTAAGTGCATAGCACCCAGCCACTGGTTCAGATACGTGGATGATACTTAAAATCCCCCAGAAGGAAGTACAAGCCTTCACAGAACACATCAATGTTGTAGACCAAAATATTAAATTTACAAGGGAAAAGGTACAAAACAACAAACTGGCTTTCTTGGACTGCTTGGTAGAAGTCAAGGAGAATGGTAAACTGGAAGTGGAGGTTTACAGAAAACCAACCCACACAGATCACTATTTGATGTTTACTCCCACCACCCTTTACATCACAAGCTGGATGTTATCAGAACCCTGCAACACAGAGCAGAGAACATCCCCTCTAGCACAGAGGTGAAGGATAAAGAAATAAAACATCTCAGAGAAGCCCTTAAAACTTTTGGATATCCAGACTGGGCCTTTGTCAAAAGAAGAAAAAGCAAAGAAAAGAACACGAATACCAACAGTGAAGGGGGAAAGCAAGACAGGATAAAGAACATGGTCATCCCATATGTAGCAGGGGTCTCCGAGAAATTAAGAAGAATTTTCAAAAAAACATGGTATCCCTGTCTGTTTTAAACCAAGCAACACACTGAGACAGCAATTGGTACATCCAAAAGACCCAATACCGAAACACAAGAAAAGTGACATCATATACGCAGTGCAGTGAAAAGTGCTTTGATTTGTATGTGGGGTGACCAAACAGCAAAGATGTAATGTTAACATATTGGCAAAGGAACATGACTGGTTCAAGAGAGGTGTCAAGGAGGCCATTTATGTGAAAATAAAGAAACCAAGACTTAATACCAATTGTCTGCCATGTGCAATACTTTTTTACACCTTACCCTGGGCAGTTCCTATAACACCTCTTAGCCACAATGCAATCATGCCTTGCATTCAGAAGGTCCCTAACACCAGGCTGTGACATGCTAATTAGGACTTTCCAGGCTTCATAATTGCCAACAGATTCTTGTACAAGTCATTCTGAATTGAGAAAGCCAGTCAGATGACTAGCGAAACGTCTTCAAGAACTAAACTTTAAGTCCAGTTGATCTAACTGAATACAACAGATATATCTTGTCTAATTCCTTTGTTAGGGATACCAGAATTTAATGACCCTGGACACGTGACTCAGGTGAAACATTATGCATTAATTTGAAATGAAGTAACATTATGTTCCATAGCTAAAAGTTGCTTTTATCTATTGTCCTACTTTGGCAACCGACAATCTCGCTAGAAACATATTTGTCCCCAGTACTATACAGTATTACACAGCTGTCAAAATTGCCTCATTTTCTTCAGCACGGGTATAGACACACTATCATTTCTCATAATGTTTTTCCCACATCCATTTATATCTCAGTGGTTCATTTTAGTGATTACACTCACATCATTTTAACAGGATTTTGAATGTGCAATCTCATACATCTCATTTCTACTACTTCTCACTGACACTTAGTGAAATATATGGAACTATTTGTCCTTTGAATATTGAATTTCAAATACCAGTATAAGCCACAAATGACCTGCTATAAAAAGCACCAAATAAACCATACATTTATTCCCCACATCCCAAATTTACCACAATCAGATTTCTAAATATGGACCATATTTTTCCAACTTGACACTTCTCACCTCATAAATCTAGTGAATAACTAAATATCTTCCTGGAAAAGAATTATGTGTTTGCATACTGTGTACACTGAAAATACTGTAACAAATAGTTAGATGCAAATTGTATTAGTGTTATATAAGTTAATTAAAGGATAGGCATTTTGGCATCAAATAATTTATTAGGAGAATAAAAAACTCACAGGAAAAACACAATGCATTTTTATGGGTTTGCGGTAGCATTTCTGTGCAGTTTTGTTGTGTGTTTTTATGTAGTGTGTTTTAGTGCATTTTTGGGTTAAATAGCCTTTTACCAAAATACCAATTTACCAAATAGCGGTGCCCCAAATCACCTTTCCCAGTAGTACTTTGTGGCTGTGTGATGACATCACCATGCACGCTGGTGCAATGTTGTCATTGCACAGCCGCAAAGGACTACTGGGAGCTGCCCCCCCTGCACTGCCTATAGATATCTGCAATGAATTCTGGGCCTCCGGCTACCCCACTTCACATGGTGTGGGTAATAGCCTACCCCAATTTATGAAGAAATTGCTAGTTTGTTGCCATTATGTAATGAAATCCCCATGGCTACCAGTATGTAATGAATTGCCCATGGCTACCAGTATGTGATGAAATTCCCATGGCTACTTTTATGTAATGAAATGCCCATGGCTACCATCATGTAATTAAATGCCCATGGCTACAAGTATATGTGAAATGTTCATGGCTACCAGTATGTAATGAAATTCCCATGGCTACCAGTATGTAATGAAATACCCATGGCTACCATTATGTAATAAAATGCCCATGGCTACCAGTATGTAATGAAATGCCCATGGCTACCAATATGTAATGAAATGCCCATGGCTACAAATATGTAATGAAATGCCCATGGCTACAAATATGTAATGAAATGCCCATGGCTAACAGTATGTGATGAAATGCCCATGGCTACCAATATGTAATGAAATGCCCATGGCTAACAGTATGTGATGAAATGCCCATGGCTAACAGTATGTAATGAAATGCCCATGGCTACCAATATGTAATGAAATGCCCATGGCTAACAGTATGTGATGAAATGCCCATGGCTAACAGTATGTAATGAAATTCCCAGTGCTACCAGTTTGTGATGAAATTCCCAGAGCTACCAGTATGTAATGACTACCATTATGTAATGAAATACCCATGGCTACCAATATGTAATGAAATGCCCATGGCTAACAGTATGTGATGAATTTCCTATGGATACCAGTATGTAATGAAATTCCCAGTGCTACCAGTTTGTGATGAAATTCCCAGAGCTACCAGTATGTGATAAATTTGATGTGGCTACCAGTATTCAATGAAATGCCCATGGCTACCAGTTTTCAATAAAATGCCCATGGCTACCAGTTTTCAATAAAATGCCCATGGCTACCAGTTTTCAATAAAATGCCCATGGCTACCAGTTTTCAATGAAATTGCCAGTGTGCTACCAGTATATACTGAAATTGCCAGTTTGCTACCAGTATTATGGAATATAGTGCCTCTGTCATTAATTTGTGTATTTCTCGCTACACCTGTCTATTTCTCTGTCTTTCTATTTATAACTTCCTGGCTGTGTATCAGTTTGTCAGTCTGTTGTTCTATCTCTAGAAAGCACCTAGTGGGTGTTGCCTAGTTGTGGCCCGGGTGGGGGCATGGCCTAAAAATGGGTGGAAATTGTGATGCGCTATGCGCGGCACATGAAGTGCCAGAAAAGTGCCTCTGATCTTCTCAGACACTAGAGATGCCCTTGGCAGGCAGTGCATTAAAAAATTGCAATGCAATGCATAAAACTGCAGTAGTGTGAATGGTATCATGGCATTCGTATATGTAATTGACGTCCTTGCTTCCCCTGTGCATGTGTTACCGCAAATGCAATGAAACAAGATAAAATGCATCTAGTGTGAACGAAGCCTAAATGTAGACCTTTATATTTATGTATGTATGTATATATTTTATATATATATTATTATATATATATATATATATATATATATATATATTATATAATATGTGTACGGTAATATATATTTTTGTGTTCCCCATCCCCTGAACCTTCACAGCAAACCATATGGACACAATAAAGCAATAAAACTTATTTCTAAATAAATTTAAAACAAATTTATTGTCTGCTCTTTGCACACACAGCTGAATCTCTAATAGTAATAAGGATAATTGACCTTACAGCATTGCATTTTGAGGTCCCAGATTCAAAGCTTAAACATTTTAAACCAAATTTCCTTTTAGACTTCAGAAGTTTTGCTGTACCCTGGTATAAAATTTATATTCTCTCCATAAATCCTTAATAATTTGATAACAATAGCAATCAGTGCTTTATGTGTGGGAGCAAGACAAATCCTAAGCTGCCATTCGCCTTTACATTATATCTTATTACCAGATTTGGTGGGCTGGTATAATTGAAAATAATATTGCCCTGTACACTGGCCTGTGCTGATGCAGAAATCTCACTACCCACCCCAGGTGTATAGGGAATCCAAGTCAACATTCTCGCTCCAAATAATTAGTAACATTGTGAACCACCTCATCAAATTAAAACATTTTGGGGAAATGCCCCCTTCCTCGTGTGACCTATGATTAAGTGCCCATGTGCACAAAACGCATCAGGGAATCAGACTGCATGTTTTATGATGTGATTGCTGGTGGGAGTATTTAGGGGTGTGTTCACTCACAGTTTGTATGCCTATGATTAAGGACCGCATGGTCCAAAACGCGTTAGGCAAGATGGAATAAAGCACTTTTTCACTGTACATAGTCTGGTCCTCTTTTCCTTGTGAATCCAGTTGATGCGGGCCTCCATATTTGAATTTGCACACACAGTACAGATCTTTAAAAGATGTCAAACAGAATCTTTAAGATCCATCACACAAAGTCCCGAGCGAGTCCATATTCAAAAGAATAGGGAGAACGTTCCGGACTGCACATTTCCTTCAGCTGTGTCTGACTCTTTACAGGGAGACGACCACGGGCGAGGGAAATTTTCAGCCCCGTTCCGAGTTATCCCGATGCTCAGTTAAAAGGCCAATCCCATGGCCCTTTATCAGTAATGTGTGTATCGAGCTTAAAAGTCTGCATTTAATCCTGGAATAGGGTTTACTGTTGATAGTAGGATGGTTTTAATAAATGTAGTTAGCAGGCCTGCACGGATTAGAAACTTATTGCATTCAAACTGCATTACTTCTGACCCAGTCTTGCTGCATGTGTTTTCATAGGCATCATGATTTTTCCCTTATCTGGAAACCTTTTTCCTGTCTGGTACTTTCTTGGTTTCACTTGGTGTGCACATTCTTTTCCTGATTTAACCAACTTTAGGCGATGGGCTCAGGGGTTGCTGCACCCGGGACACCTACATACAGTAGTAGGTGTTCTCTTTTATCCTAACTTCGCCATTAAGACCAGCATTTGTATTTTAAAGGGGAACCGTGGTCCAAAAATCACTTTAGGCAAATTGATAGGCATTGCTCTCCTGAGAGTTTTTGCAATTTATTTTCATTGTTTATTTTGCATAGTTTTGAAGATATTTACATTTTTGTGTGTGATATGGCACCAGCATCACCAGGTCCCCTGCACTTCCTGCTTCCTGCTCTGAAATCACGTGACTGTCAATCTGCTCTGTGCCTCCTCCACCCCTTGCAAGCCCCCCTGGTCCCTTCCACTCATGGACCCCATGGTCCCACCATTTGCAGTCCCCCCTTGGCCTCTTCCCTTACAGCCCCATGTGGCCCCAACTCGTGGGTGCCTTAGCCCCGCTCACTTGCTTATGCCATGGGCCACTTAGACCCCCCTACAGAAAACTGTGTGAAAACAGCCTTTTCAGAGTGAGAACAGCCTGAAAAGGCTGTTTTCACATAGTGGGAGAGTAGGGCTGTAGATTCCCTTACCTTCTCTGTGGGGATCTTTACACAGCAGGGAGGGGAGCGACTTCCTGTCTCCCTCATACACTGAAGTCTGAGGGTTTGCTCACGGGTGGCGAGGTGGAGGAGCAGCCTTAAGGATGTCACATGTTAGCCTCCCACCCGTTAACTTTCTGGTCAGTAATTTCTTTCTTTCACAGTTTGCCTTTAAGTGATGTGCCTGGGGATTATGCACCCTGTATTTCTTCAGTGCTTGTTTATCTTATGGCTTTTTTGCATGCAAAGGAATCTTTTTTTTGCGCTACACCTTGTTTTTACATAAACACAGAGACCCACTACATCTGTCTGTATGAATATCACTGGTTTAATGCATACAATAGGGATTTTACCTCCTGATGTTCGTTCAATGGTTGAGCAACATTGACACAACCACCTGGTCCATAAATTATTGCCATGGACTTTTGATTGCAAATGAGCCAAGATGGGGAACAATGCAGAAAAATCTAACTAATATCTAATAAGTGTATCACCAGCATTAGTCATGATACTTCTTAATTTCTATCTATTATAATATTGTTTTTAATGGTTTATATTATTCCCAGGAAGTAACAAATACCGTATATACTTGAGTATAAGCCAAGGTTTTCAGGCTTTAAAAAAAATCGAACCTCCACTTATACTCGAGTCACTAACACACTCATCTCTCTGCCGGCTGCTGCTCGCTCCGCATCTCCCGCTGACGCCTCTCACTTCCCGGCGCCGAGTAGTGACGTCAGGCAGGCAGATGCGGAGCGAGCGGCAGCCAACAGAGAGGTGAAAACTGCCCAGGTAAGTGAACACTGAACTGGGCGGGCTCTGGGGGGGGGGGCAGTAACCCCATACAGGAACTATAGATGTATGGAAACTGCAGCTCCCAGCAACTGAAGCATGCAGGGACTTGTAGTTTCCAAATATATACAGTGGAAAGGTATTGAGGGTTACTGTATGGGATTACTGTCCATAGGGCAACTAATGCCTTAAAACAATACAGAATCAGGATGATGGTATATATTGTTAAAAATATTGCCTTCTAATTCTGTATTGTTTTGAGGCTTTAGTTGCCCTTTAAATGGACAGCAGAATTCCCATACAGTAGTCCCATACAGTAATAGCCAAATAAGAATTCTGCTGTCCATTTAAAGGCATCTAAAGGCTCAGAACAATACAGAATTAGAAGGCAGTAGTGGTCATAAATTCATCCCTCGGCTTATACTAGAGTCAATCAGGTTTTCCTGATTTTTGAGGCAAAAATAGGTACATTGGCTTATACTCGGGTCGGCTTATACTCAACTAAAGCCTGCTGGGAGTTGTAGTTTTCCAACATCTGGAGTGCCAAGGAATAGGGGTTACTGTATCAGCTTACTGTCAATTTAAAGGGCAACTAATGCCTCAGAACAATACGATATGTATCTGATTCTGTATTGTTTTGAGGCTTTAACTGGATTTGGCTATTACTGTATAGGACTACTGTATGGGAATTCTGCTGTCCATTTAAAGGTTAGCTAAAGCCTCAAAACAATACAGAATCAGAAGGCAGTAGTGGTCACATTTTCTAATCTAAGTTCATATCGTATATACTCGAGTGTAAGTTGATCCCAGTATAATTCGAAGTATCTATTTTAACCTAAAAATTAGTAAAAACTAATTGACCCGAGTATAAGTCGAGGGTATAAATTATGACCACAATTGCCTTCTGATTCTGTATGGTTTTGTGGCTTAAGTTGCCCTTTAAATGTACAGCAGAATTCCCATACAGTAGTCCCATATAGTAATAACCAAATCCAGTACCAATAACCCCCAATTCCTTGGCAGTCCAGATGATTGGAAGCTACAACTACCAGCATGCTTTTGTTGCTGGGAATTGTAGTTTCTAAACATGTGGAGTGGCAAGTTTCAATAAACTTTTAAATATGCTTATCATTTACAATTCTCCTGACCCCCATATAGTAAAGGGCACTCTGACCCCATATAATAAAGGGCACTCTGACCTCAATAGTTAAAAGTGTCACTGAGAGTTGTAGTTTCAAGCTATCACTTGACAATGAACTAGCAGCCATTTTTGCCCAAAACTGAGAAGACCCATCAGATTTACAGCATCCAGATGAGCAGTGACAGTGCTAAGTGTGTACAGCAGCCAGACTACAGGAAACAGGGAGGAGTGTAAAGGCAGATCAGCTCCTGTAACTTTCTATGCAGGTGAAGTAGTTTTAACACAGCGCCACCTACTAGTTACTATCCGCAATTGCAGCATTTGGATCTAAATTAGGACTTGACCCGAGTATAAGCTGAGGTTAGGTTTTCAAGCTAATTTTAAAGCCTGAAAATCTCGAGTTATATTCGAGTATATACAGTACTCGAATCAATCACTTTTACTCCTTTTTTCAGGTAAAAAAAGGGTACCTCCATTTATACTCATGTTCAGTTTATACCCGAGTATATAGGGAAAGTTCTATTTTCTCTTTTCTGGCAAATCTGCCAACCCCCTCTGCCCAATGAGCTTTTTATTGGCTTGAACATGTGCATAAGAGGCAGCAGGTAAAACAGCAGTTGATCATTGGGTGAGATGTCAGGTTTCATAGCCTTAAAGGGACACTATACTTAAAAAATTACTTTGTCTTAACTGATAATTAAATATATGTAAGTAGCACTTACTCTGATTTGCGAGTGTTGCTGCATGCATTCAATCCAGCACATATATTGTTGAGGAGTAGTATCCCCCCCTCCCTTTTTTTAACCACTCCCACTTCCATCTGACTTTTTCCAACAAACCAACTGTCAAACCTACACACAGCATATAGCATTCCAACTGTCAAAACTCTGTCACCATTCCAGCTACAGTAAAACTACTCACAGAAGAATGGTTTTTGAGAGCAATGAACTGGATTGACAGCTGAAATATAATAAGTTTTAGATTGGATATCTAAAGAAATAGGGGGCAGATCAACAACAAAAAAAGTATACAGTGGTGGTTGGGAAGAATTATAGTTTCCAGTTATGGTCAATTTAAAATAACCTATTTTTCAGTATAGATGCCCTTTAATTGACTGCATGGAGGGAGGGGCCAGCTTACTCTGCCAGAATGGGGACAATAATTATCCTTAAATTTCTGGTTAGGAATGCAGGTAATAAAGTGCAAAATGTATTAGTTATGGTTGGGGACAGGTAAATGAAAAATTTACCATTTTTTTGTTTTAGGGGTAGACATGCCCTTTAAATGGACAGTAAAACATAGCAAGAAATACAGTATACAATAACAAATAAGGCTGAAAACACTAAAAAACTACATTTTGACAAAATGTGCACAATGCATTGTTTTCAGGTGGCATCTAGTTCCATTGTAAAGTTATAGAGCAATGGATTGTATGCTTATGTTTTTATTCTAATTGAAATTATTTCCCTCTGATGTGTAACTGCTAAAACTGTACATTCTGTTTCCTGTTCACTGACTTTTATATTCAAATGATATATTAACCCCCAACATTTACTACAAAGTCTCTACTACTGTAGGTAAAATATGGAAACCGGGTAGCAGATATAAAGAGGCATACAGACAGTCCCTATGTTATAAACACCTGGCTTACATACAACACCTACGTACAAATGGAGGTAATGGAGGGGCATACTGGGGGAAATACTGTATAGCAGGAGCCTACAGCCAGGTGATCCGCTGGTTGGCTACCCATCACTGTTAAATGGGCCCCCAACCCTTCCCTTTCCCCACCTTGCGCTGTACCAGAAGCAGCTGTGAAAAACAGCTGATTGCAAAGCCGCCTCGGACGCCAATCAATTTTTAAAAATGCTGCAAACATCTGCCTAAGTTGCATTTAATAGGTTAATGTACCTGTTCCAACTAACATTCAAATACAACTTAAAGGGTAACTGTGGTCTCTAATTCTTCCAAACTAGTAAGAATTATGTAGCACTTACCCCCGTAAGGGTGGCTGAATCTTCTTTTTGTTTCTCCTTTGTACCAGTGGTGACAGCCCCACACCCCTAACACAGAACCCAAACACTCACCAAGAGTAAGATTTAAGTTACCAGTTAATGTTTGATAAGAAAAAAAACACTTCTTTTCCCTCAGAACCCACCTTGTTAAAGGGATTCTTAGTAAACATGGAAACTTATAATAAAGAAAATATGTGATATTGCAATGATGCATTAACAAAAAGACATGAAACAATAATAGATATATAGGTAACTAGTGCCCTTGTACTGTATAGTCTACCCACTGCTCAGTGGTTCTATGGCTTGGGTCAGCCTGCGTTGGGGCCCTTTGAATTGTTTGGTGGAGAGCTCAACTCCCAACTGGAGTATTTGTAATCCACAAGAGGATGGCAATACAGGTTTTCTTTTTTTCAGAAAGGGGATCTCCGTCCAAGGGTTTGGAACAGTGCAAAGTAAATTGGTTAAAACTTCTCACCACAAAAAAGAAAGAATCCAGAAAGAGTGGAACTACAACTGAGAACTATTTGAACCAACATCCGAACAAATCAAAACACACATATTAGCCAAGGACTAATAACTTTGAAACTCTAAAGTAGAGACGAGAGCATTTCTCTTACACCCCAGACTGACTACTCTAAAAACTCCTACCGGCTGCAGGAAATCCTGGACCGGAGCCTCTGCAAGAAAACGGTTTGAATACCTCTGAGAAGGGCTATGTCTTAAATGTGTTAAATATGTTAAATGTTTTATATGTTATGAATGTTTTGTATGCCATAAATGTTTTATAAGCTTAAAAAGTTCGGGGATAAGAGATACCTACTTTATCCCCTTAATAATACCCACAGAAAACATCCCTGATCATACCAGGGCTTCCCAGAGGGGATAGTAGCCATAAACATAAATATAGAACACAACCTCACGGGGTTAACCTTTAAACAGCCCAACACAACCAAAACAGAATGATCAGTCCAATCATAAAACACTGGACTGGGTCCCTACCCTGGGAGGCCCTGGATACACTAAATAATCTCCGTATACCTCAGAGACTAGTTTAATTCAGCAAGAATACAAAATAATCTGTCTCCCAAAATCAAAGAAGCCATACCCGACCTAACTTGGGATAACAAACCTATAATAAGCTAAAAACAAAATAATCTAGACCAGTCAATTAAGAAACAAGGAACTGTTTTAAATAAAACAACAGCATTTCCAGGTGGCAAACAGCCCTCCAAAAAAGTCTAGATATCTATGATAACTAGGAATGTGTTATTGACCCATTGTGGTCTCCTTATGACCCCCCTATTGAAATGTCTGCTACTTAACTTAAGTTCTAGATGTTTCTCATGTTTTTTATGTTATATATGTTGTATATTTTTTGTCTCAGCTATGTGTGCCTTACCCCAGTTGCCTTACCCCCACAACATCCACCAATACAATACAAACACTCATATGATGCCAAATGTACTCCCCAAAACAAAGATCTATATAAAAACACTACACCCATACACCTCTGTAATTAAGGACCCAAAACAACTAACCAGCAAGAAAATCACCAGATCACATGGGAATTAAACTACAATCCTACAATGTCAGAGGTCTAAACTCCCCCCAGAAAAGATTCCTATTATGGAAAGAGCTTATAAGCAACAAGATAGACATAGCATGTATACAAGAAACGCACCTGAACAAAAAATCAACCCATCTCCTCAAGCATAAAGCATACAACAATATTTTCCATTCCTCATCAGAAAAGAAAAAAAGAGGAGTCACCATTGCAATAAACAACGCACTAGCTTTCAAACTATATGAAGCAAAGATGGACCCACAGGGCAGATATATAATCCTACACTGTTCCATAAATAACCAAAACTTAGTTATAGCCAACCTATACGCACCCAACCAAAGACAAATCAAGTTTATTAAGAAAATCATAAGCAAAGTTAAAGAATACCACCAAAAAAATATTATAATATGCGGAGACTTCAACCAACTACTAGACCCAGAAATAGACTCCACTAATCCCAACACAAAGAAAAACCACCAATTTTACAATCTCCTGAAATCCGAAGATCTATTTGATGCATGGAGAACAACCCACCCAACAGAGAGGGACTATACCTTCTTCTCCCAATCCTACAATATGTACTCTAGACTGGATTACATCCTAGTAGACAAATGGACTCTCCAAAAACTCCCCTACACCAAAATCTCCCCGATTACATGGTCAGACCACGCACCAATAACAATCCTTCTAAAGGAAAGATTCAATGTCAACCAAACAAGACCATGGAGACTCAACCCAACCATACTATCATACGAAAAATCCAGAAACATAATACAAAAAGCTATATCAGAATATTTCGAAATAAATGAATCTCCAGAAATAGACCCGTTCATACTATGGAACGCACATAAAGCAGTAATTAGAGGCATCTGCATCCAACAAGCATCCCAACTAAATAAAATCAGAAAACAAAATAAACTGGAACTATTACAAAAAATAGCCACACTAGAGAAGGAAAACAAACAAAAACCATCACAACACCTAAAAATACAATTGAAAGAAACAAAAGAAAAACTTCACTCGCTAAATCTCTATGACTATGAAAAAATGCTCAGAAGATTGAAAGCCTCATCTTACAACCAAGGAGGTAAAGCAAATAGAAACCTAGCAAATAGAATCAAAAACAAATTAGCCAATACCAAAATCTCATACATTATAGAAAAAAACAACAAGATACTCAACCCCCAAGAAATATCCAACCAATTCAGCATCTACTACTCCAAATTATACAACCTTGCAGAAAACGGAGAAACTAAAAAACCCAACAAAGAAATCCTAGAAGCATTCTTTAACTCAATAAACCTACCCTCAACGACAGCAGAACAAAAGGAATACTTAGACAAACCATTCTCCCAAGAAGAAATAATTAAAGCGATCAACACAGCAAAACTAAACAAATCTCCAGGAGAAGATGGGTTTACCAATGAATACTACAAAACTTACTTTACTACCCTTACTCCACACCTGCAAAACATGTTCAATAAAGCAACAGAAAACCAAACATTCCCTAAAGAGATGCTTAAAGCCTTAATCATACCAATCCCAAAACAAGGGAAAGACCCGACACTATTAGGAAACTACAGACCCATCTCCCTATTAAATAATGACCTTAAACTATACTCCAAAATATTGGCCGAGAGACTCAAAAACATACTTCCACATCTCATCCACCTAGACCAAGTAGGATTTATTAAAAACAGACAATCCACAGACAACACAAGAAGAATTATCGACCTTATAGACTGGGCCAACCACAACAAGATCTCATCGCTATTTATATCATTGGATGCAGAAAAGGCCTTTGACCGCCTCAATTGGCAATACCTAAACCTGGTACTGGAAAAATTTGGAATACAGAACTCCTTTAAAAAGGCAATCATGGCGCTCTACACCAACCCATCCGCAAACGTGTACATTTCCAGTATGATGTCCAACCCATTTAACATCTCAAATGGAACAAGACAAGGATGTCCCCTCTCCCCACTAATCTTTGCCCTAGCTATGGAACCTCTGGCACAAAAAATAAGAGAAGACCCAAATATTACAGGCATCAAAATCAACTCAACATCCCACAAAATAGCACTATTCGCAGACGACGTTATTCTAATTGTCACAAAACCAATTATCTCACTAATACATATATACAAACATCTACATCAGTTTGGACGATTATCATACTACAAAAATCAACGAAAAAAATCACAAGTTATGGAAACCATCTCTCAGGAACCCTGAAATGTTCCGGCAAGCAAATATCAATTCAGATGGCACCAACGAAATAACCTACCTGGGAATAAAAATTTCAACCAACCTGGAAAACCTATTCCATCTAACTTCATACCACTAGTAGAAAAACTAGAAAGTCAGACAAGAAAATGGAGGATAATGACACTATCATTAATGGATAGAATAATGGCATCCAAAATGCTAATCCTCCCCCGATATCTTTACGTTTTTAGATCAATTCCAATAAACATCCCAGAATCCTTCCTCTCAAGAGCACAAAAAAATATAACACAATTCATTGGAATAAAAATAAAGCAAGATAACAAACCCAACCATGGCCAACCGCAAACAGGAGGTCTAGCATACCAATATTAAAAACTACTACCAAGCAACAACTCTAGACCAAATAAGATACTGGTGGAAAAGCAAAACAAACACCAACATATGGTGCGAAATAGAGGAAAAAATGTGCCAACCCATGACCCTAAAACAAATTTTGGGAGCAACACTTCTAGAAGACAAGCAAATAACCATTCCCTACATCCTCCCCCACGCATCCATTAAAATCTGGAAAAATATACACAAAAACCAAAACTTCTTAGCACCATTATACGACTTCATACCCATAAACAGCCTTGAAATACTTATCCCGGATTTACATATCCAATGGGATCAACACCAACTAAAAACAATCAATCAACTATACCAACAAGGTAAACCGACCCCATTCCCTACACTACAAAGCAAATACCAACTTAACCAGAACGACTTCTTCAAACATATCCAAATCATATCCCTGCTTACAACCTCTAAAAAGAAATGGAAAACCTCAACAGACTCAACTGAACTTCAATTTACAGCCCCCATTACCCCCCCCAAAGGAATAACAACCTTCTACAACTTGATCAACAACAAAAATATATTTACCAAACTCAGACCACATATAAAATGGGAGGAGGAACTGGGAAAAACCTTCAATGACAAACAATGGTCAGATGCAGCCAACATCCCCTTCAAACTCTCAAGATGCTCACAACATTGGGAAATAACAAGAAAGATACTGTTGAGATATTATAGAACCCCAACAATTCTAGCAAAATGGAACTCTAAATACTCACCAATGTGTTGGAGGTGCGGACAAGCCAGAGGAACACTTCTTCACATATTCTGGACCTGCAGGAAAATCAGAAAAATATGGAATAAAACTCAACTAGTATTATCATCAATATTACAAAAACAAATCACCCTCACTCCCGAACTGGCCCTCTTACTGATAGACCTACAGCAGTTTCCCAGCAATCAACAAACCATTATCTTCCATACTACTATAATTATTACTCAATTTATTGCCAGAAACTGGTTATCCAATAAAATCCCTAATATCACACTCATACTGAGAAACCTCAATACCAATATGCAGTATGAGAAACAATATGCCATAACCCAACTTAATTTTCACAAATTCTACAAGAAGTGGGAATACTGGTACACCGACAATAGATCTCTATATCAATAAAGATTAAGGAGCTTTGGCTCAAATATGTTAAAATCTGATAACCAAGCAAGAATGAAATACTCAAAATGAAGCTGGGGAAGACCACGCCGAAATTTACTTTTGGTTACTTTATCTACTGCTACCCACCCCCTACAGTATATTATATATTGTTATGTTACAATGTGATATTTTATTTGATATGATTTGATTTGACCCTATTTGATTTGATTTGAATTGTATTATAAAAATCTTTCAATAAAAATTGAATGATTAAAAAAAAAAAAAAAAAAAAAAAAAACTTCTCACCAGTCTGATGTCCAGCACATGGTCCCTGTTCACAGTCTCTTCAGCTGCAGAATTAGGCAACAGTTTACTCAGTTCAGTGTAAAGTTTAATGAGTTTAATGAGACCTGGCTGACACTTCTGATGATCTCTAGAAAATCTCCTGCACACACTCCCTGTCCTTGTTTTCCCCTCCTTCTCCTGGGCTGTGTCCTCCCAGACTTCCCTGTCCCCCCCTCTCTAGAGTCCCCCCCTGCAACAGAGCTTGCTGCTAAATAGTTCTGGCTGAAACTGACCCAGGTAAACATTCCCTAGTAGGGGCTACAATTATATAAAAAGCATTCCATCGTACCTTCAAAATAAAACCTAAATTACATCTCTAGATAAAATTTGTGAGAAGTTATTGCTGGAAAGGTTCAGCAATATTACTTTCTGCTTGAAATCTTCCTGTTTTTAGCCATGTGACCAGCTTGTAGTCATGTGACCAGTCTCTCCCTGCATTAATAGGCTTCCCTTCTCAACTGTCAATTTTTTCCCCCAGGTACTTCCTGATTTCTGCAAGTCTGCATTACTGCAGACTTTCATTTAACCCTAACTTGTTTTGAGACCACAGTTGCCCTTTAAGAATAAACCTACAGAACCTACCTGGTCTGTAATCCGGGGTCTGCATGTATAACAAACACAAACTTTAGTAGGTAATTTAGTGGAGATTTTATGTAGGTGTCTTCACTGAGTTATCCTAGGGCACACGAGCAGATAATTTTGGCCAGCTGATTGATATTTCCGTAATATCCAAGGTATTTTTACCGTGTTCGGATGAACGGACATGTCGGTGAACTGCCAGCCATGGTGACTTTTGCTGCAACCAATGCTTTTTTTGCCTACTTTTACTGGTCAATAGCCAATCTGGTTGGCTGGGCCAAGAAATCTGCCTGTGTGTGCCAGCCCTTAGTTTTCCAATGCTATTACTCTGCATCAACCAATTAGATGTTGTCTTACTGCCTTAATCTGATTGGTTGCTGCAGATTAATAGCACATGCAAACTTTTACATCTTTATATTGTAACATCCCCAAAGTGTCTTTCCTTTCTCCACACAAGTGCTTCTAAATTTGTTTTCTAAATGCAGCGTTTTTACTTTAAAGGGGAAGTTCAGTACAAATACATATGCTTTTCAGAAAAAAGAGCAGTAATCTGCCCATTCAGCATTTTGTCCATGTAAAATAAGTGCAACCGAAATACTGACTTCCTGTTTGCAGGACCCCTAGTAGAGACCGTTATGGTTTTGCCTTTTACCCAGCGCCTGGGTTGATTCAGTTGCTCAGTAGAGATCTAAGCATCTTTGACCCATACAACAGCCAATCAGTAGAAATTACTGTTGGGAACATTCCAAGCATGTGGTGCATCCTGGGAAGAAGAAGGACTGTTAGAACCTGAAATGTCAGCTCACTAATGTCAACAGCATGGAACAGCAAAGGTATGAAATCAACCGATTTTTCAAAATGGGAGAGAATATGTAGAATAACTAAGAAGGAGGTATTACACAAACTAACAATTTAACAAATATTGATAATTTCCACTGAACTGTCCCTTTAATTATTCAGTAAATCCAGGAAGGGGCTTCATTTAATGTTAGATCAAGTATACGAAGTGAAAGTTACATACAATCATCTTCGTGTCAAAATAGCAAAGAAATAAAAGCAATAATAAACTCTCAGCACACTTGCCTGATCAGGCAATATTTTTCCTTATGCAGAGCTGCTCACCTCCTTGAGCTTTACAATTTAGTAAATGAGATGGAAGGTCTTGTTTGAAATGAGCCAAACATGGTGTTAAGCATAATAATCTCAATGTTCTGCTTCATTTAAACAATCAGGACCTCCCATTATTAGTCATTTATTTACTTTTACCTTGGTTATTTTTCTAATGTAGTGGTGGCAAATTAATTACAAGACTTGTTTTTCTTTAAGTCAGCGTTTAGCATTTTAAGGTCAGACAAAAAGCTCATGCATTTAATCACAAATGGATTAATTCTTCCGTCAATCACAACAAGGCAGGAACGGTAAAGCTGTTTGCAGCAGAATTTAGTCGCAGAATTTTCAAGGTCTTTGACTCTTACAAGGAGAATTCAATCTAAATTGATCACAGTTAAGTCAAGTACAGAAATTCTAAATGAATAAATGAAACTGTTCAGTTCAGTTTCATGGGGAGAAGGATTTCTAGGCCTAAAGGGAGCTTAACTACCTGCAGATGTTACTGGGATTTCACACATTACAGTTTACTTTGTTTTTATGATTAGGCTGTTAAATATTTTTTGCATGTTATTGAGTGTTAGTATATATGTCCAATTTGGCAGATGAGGCCCGGCGCCCCAGTGGGTTACACACCCATGGTAAACATCCGTTTTGGACGATAGTCACGTGTGTGTATGATTTGCTTGTCGTTTGTTGATCCACTGTAGCGGATCATACATTAGAGCGAAATCGATAAGACACTGAATTACTGTAGAATATTTCTTTAGAGGACAATTGCTTTTCTATGACAAGTCTACTTAGGAATGTCTATGAACGGAAGATGGAATAAATTCTAAAGCAGCCCAGCACCCAGGTAGATGGCTGCATGATATTTCCAGATCCAAATTCAATATTGCTGCACAGTCTATTGATCGGAAGTCGCACACGGGGATTTTTTCACCTGATTTGATCTGATTGAAACGAATGAAAACGTTAACTTGTGTATGCCTACCTTCTTTCTCTAGCATATTACCATGGCTAATTGGCAACTGTTTGTTTTAATTATGTTTGTGTTGGGCAAAATGTAGTTGTAAATTAGCCTAATTGGATTGATTCCACAATCCTTTATTGTATGTATTTATTATGAAGCATGGAGAAGCTTCTATGTGGTAATAGCACCCCCAACATGCCCCTTAAATGGGAGGTCCTATGCCTTTAATATAAAGCACTGGATGAATGGCCTCTTACCTCATTTTAAAAAGCCAAAGGGCTGGGGGGAAGTGAGAGCCTGTTATATTGATCCAGTGTGTAAGTATGAGAATTGCAAAAGTTTGCTAATCATAATTGAAGTAAAAAAGGTTAGAAGTTAGGATCTTCTAGACTGGAGTTACCTTGACGTGGTTAGAAGGCTTTTCATTCAAGTCATCACAGTAATGTATACTAAAACCCCTTTGTTTATAATGTATGCCAGTGTGCAGATAATATTCTATTGTTTGGGGCCTAGGAATGTGCATTGATTATCCTTTCTATGTTGGGAATGGAAAGACATTTAATAGATTGATGTGCATTCAAAATCAAAGAAAGCTCATACACTTCTTGTGGAAAGAATTTCTAAAGAAAATGATGCCTCGCTTGCCTTGGTAAGTATTCTTCCACAAGATTAAAGCTTGGAATCCCCCCTCAGTGATAAGCGCAGATGCCCTGTCTAGATAATATCCTCACAGTGGTTAGTTTTTTAGTTTGAAAGCAGCACGTGATTAGTATTAACATAACCTCTATTTTAAAATTGAACAACTTTTTTCCCTTAAAGTAGCTTCTGGTACTTTTCAGCCTCAAAGTAAGAGGTTAAAGGAATGAATTGCATATGAATTACACTACAAAAAAACAGGATTTAAAAAAAAAAAGATTACTGAATTGGAGAGTGTTCATAGTCATAAAATGCCGAAAAACACTCAACAGCCCTCAACATGGTTTGTTAAGTGCCTGGTAAGTGTAAACTATCAAATACTGGGCATGACACAATTTATAAGATTGGGGGGTGAGGGGAATGAAAGTGATAGTGATTAGAAGTGATATTGTGCTGTAATTAAATTGGCTGGATTATTTGTAGAAAGTAAAATATTTCAACATTTAAATAATACTTACCGTATATACTCGAATATAAGTCGAGATTTTCAGGCTTTAAAATTAGCCTGAAAAACTAACATCGGTTTATACTCGGGTCAAGTCCTAATTTATATCCAAATGCTGCAATTGCGGATAGTAACCTGCATAGAAAGTTACAGGAGCTGATGTGCCTTTACACTGCTTCCTGTACTCAGGCTGCTGGACTCATTCAGCACTGTCACTGCTCAACTGGATGCTGTAAATCTGATGGGTCTTCTCAGTGTGGGGTCAGCGTGCCCTTTACTATATGGGGGTCAGAGGGCCCTTTACTATATGGGGGTCAGGAGAATTGTAAATGATGGTAAGCTTAATTAAAAGTTTATTGAACCTTGCCACTCCACATGTTTAGAAACTACAATTCCCAGCAACCAAAGCATGCTGGGAGTTGAAGTTTCCAAACATCTGGAGTGCCAAGGAATTGGGGTTACTGGTACTGGATTTGGCTATTACTGTATGGGACTACTGTATGGGAATTCTGCTGTCCATTTAAAGGGCAACTTAAGCCACAAAACAATACTGAATCAGAAGGCAGTAGTGGTCATAATTTCTATCCTCGGCTTATAGTCAAGTTAATCAGTTTTTACTTATTTTTCAGGTAAAAATAAGTACCTCGACTTGTACTCGGATCGACTTATACTCGAATATATACAGTAAATAATATATAAACATTTAAATAATACTTTCAAAGGATTATGAAATTAAAATCAAAACTTAAAGGGCATCTATAGTGAAACGTATACATTGCTCGAATCCAGACATAAAGGTTAGTATATGCTGCCTAATTCTTATCTTCCTCTTTGACTCCGTATTTATAATAGTTCTCTTCCGTTCAGGCAAAGGTATCTGCCTCCTCCCTCTGATGAGTTTGAGCATGTGCAGAGGAGGCAGCAGGGGGAACAGCAGTCAATCACTGGCTGTGACATCAGCAGTCACAGTCTTGATTGACTGCATAGAGGTAGGTGCCAGCTTACTTTGCCAGAATGAAGGCAACAATCATCCTTAAATATCAGGTTAGTAATGCATCTAATGAAGTGCTGAATATACCAGTGGGCTAAGGGGGCAGGTAACTGACAAGTGCCTAGTTTCTTGTTTTAAGGGTGAACATGCCCTATAAACTTGCTTTTTGTAGAGTGTTACATATCTTACGCTAGATGGTAGGCTAGATATATTTAAAATAGATTTAGAATAGATAAGATACACATAAGATAGAATCAATATAGAAATGTCACTTGCATGGCGTTTTTGCACATCACCTGAACACTAATAAATTGATTCTATTCTATTAATCTAACATTGTTTTTATCTAACATTGCTTGTTATTGCCTTTAACTAATTAATTTTCTAATATTTTGAAAAAAGAAATAATTTTTTGTCTTTCCTCTTTCTACACCAAACTATCTAGCCAAATTTCTCTGCTGATATTTCTGGGCAGGTGTTGAAGTTTAATAAGACAGGAAATCAGGGAGATTTTTTTGGGAGAACAACAAGCACTTAAATCTTGCTGGGGTCTTCCCCTGTGTGGGTGACTTTTGCAAAACCAACTCCGCTGCAAATTCCTATTCTAAAAACAGGCTAATCCTTTGTAAATGGGTTGCTGGCACCATCGGCTCTGCTGAGGCCGGCGGTTCCAGCGGGCTCACTGGCAGCCTCAGTGGGGTTGGTGTCGCCAGTGTGAAGATGTTGTGATGGATCAAGCCCTGGCGGCCGCAGGGGGTACCTCTCGGGGTCGGCGGCCTCAGCGGAGCTGGTGTCGCCGGGGCTGGAAGAAAGAAGACGCCGCCCAAAGGCTCTTTTAAGAGCCCCTCACTGGGGGTCCTGGTAAGGGATCCAGGGGGGAGTCTCGGCCGTTTTCGCCACCTTCAAGGTGGCGAAGTAATACGGCCGAGATTAGCGATGCGTAACTGTTACCACCACTTTATAAATAGAAGTTATAAATAGAAATAGAAATGTTCAGATAGGCGCGAAAAGTTAACTATATGTTAACTTTTCGCGGCCGTTTCCCCCATTTATAAATCGCGGAAAACAAAATTTTTGCGAAAATGGCGGGAATAACGGCCGTGAAAAGTTAACGAACCTAAAACTTTCCCTAAATGTCTGTGAGGTCAAATATTATTGTATAAGATAACACAAATATCTTATATCCAGATGGTATGAAACCAACTCTCTTATAGCAGGTCAAACAGTAAATAAACCATAACAATAAAATAAAAAATAAATTATGTACAAAAATATGACAATCTTCTTAGATACCATTGTTCAGTGCTGCACAAAAAATTTACTTTTATTTCAATAAATAAATTAGTAGAATGGTGTGTATTTTACCAAACATTTTACTTACAGCTAGGAATCCAATGTTTTAGCCTCAAGCAAAGAGTTAATTATTTATAGTTTTAAACATACATACAGATACAACCTGTCAATTATAAAGATTGCCCTACTTTGCCCAGTACTGAGTTTAAAAATAACAGGAATTAATGGTACATAGGCACACAATAGCTAGCTTAATGTTTCAATTGTATAATTAGTTTCTCTCAGGTAGAACAGTGGTGGATAATTATTATTTAGTTTTGGAAACCAGTTCCATAGACATCAATAGAATATTCTTTAAAGGTACAGTTCAGTGGAAATGATCAATATTTGTTAATTGTTAGTTTGTGTAATGCCTTCTTAGTTATTCTACATATTCTCTCCCTTTTGAAAAATCAGTTGATTTCATACCCTTGCTGTTCCCTGCTGGTGACATTAGTGAGCTGACATTTCAGGTTCTAACGGTCCTTCTTCTTCCCAGGATGCACCACTCCTTGGAATTTCCTAACAGTAATTTCTACCGATTGGCTGTTGGAGGGGTCAAACATGGCTCAGATCTCTACTGAGCAACTGAATCAACCCAGGCGCTGGGTCAAGGGCAAAACCATAACGGTCTCTATTAGGGGTCCTGCAAACAGGAAGTCAGTATTTCGGTTGCATTTATTTATACACAGAAAAAAAGCTGAATTGGCAGGTTAAGGCCATTGGGATGGAAAGATGCTGCTCTTTTTTCTGAAAAGCATATGTATGTGCAGTGAACTTCCCCTTTAAGGGAGAACTATACTTTACTATATTTTCCTCCACATTCACCTTTAAAAGTTCCCAGGGTAAGGATCTAAGTTTACAGTAGATCAGCTGGAATACTTACTTGTATTCTCCCTCACTGGTAAATACAGACTTAGCAGTACCAAACAATGCCAAACGGCAATGGCTAGAGCCACCAAGATATTGTCTTGTATAAAGAGGGGAATAGATTCAAGCAAGTATTATTTATTTGGCATGGGGAGGCACATTTGAACATGGATAGAAAATTAGTTAATGAATAGGATGCAAAGAGTAGTTGTTAATAGGGCTTCATCATTATGGACTAAAGTGCTATGTAGGGTGCCACAGGGTTCTGTGTTGGGGCCACTGCTATTTAATCTATTTATTAATGATTTGGAAGTGGGTATTGTCAGCAATGTTTCTGTGTTTACTGACGACACAAAACTTTGTCGACCATTAAAAACTTCACAGGATGTGCAATCATTGCAGGGGGATCTAGATAGATTGTCACATTGGGCTGATAAATGTCAGATGAGATTCAATTTTGATAAATGTAAGGTGATGCATTTTGGACAAAATCTTTGTGCTGCTTATACTATAAATGGCTCTGTGTTAAGTGAATCCCTGCTGGAAAAGGATCTTGGAGTTTTGGTGGATAACAAACTTTAAAGTAGTAAGCAGTGCCAGGAGGCAACAGCCAGAGCCAGCATGGTATTGTCTTGTATAAAGAGAGGTATGGATTCAAGTGAGGAAAATGTTATTCTCCCTCTTTACAAAGCATTGGTAAGGCCTCATTTGGAATATGCAGTGCAATTTTAGAATTCTGTGTGCAAAAAGGACATCTTTGAACCGGAAAGGGTTCAGAGAAAGGCAATTAAATTAACAAGGGATTGAATGAGCTAGAATATAAACAGAGAGACTGGATAAGTTACAATTATGTACACTGGAGAAAAGGCGCTTGCGTGGGGATATGATTACTGTGTATAAATACATCTGGGACATTGTTCACCAATAGAGCATTGTCAGAGGACGCGTGGAAATCCCTTAAGACTTGAAGAAAAAAGGTTTAGGCTTCAAGTTCGGAAAGGGTTTTTCACTGTGAGCACGGTAAAGCTATGGGACTGTGTTCCAGTGGATGTTGTTATGGCAGGTTCATAAGTCAGTTTTAAAAAAAAAAAAAGCTGGATGAGTTTCTGCAAACAAGGAATGTTGCAAGTTACTGGTATTGATACATAAAGTAGAGTTGATCCAGGGGAATTTCTGATTGCCACTTGGAGTTAGGAAGGAATTTTTTTCCCCTTCATAAATTTGGTGTGGTTTTTTTTTTTTTGCCTTCTGGATCAACAGTTAGGCAGAAATGAGGATATGCTAGATGGGTTGGACTGGATGGACGTATGTCTTTATTCAACTCCAATAATATACTATGCTATACTATACTAAATGTTCTGTGAGTAGAAGAAGTAAGTCCCTGTGCTGTAATATGATTTTCTGTCAGTTTTTATTTGGCAGGACTGTCGGCAGCTTCCTTGTTTTGATCTGCTGTGCATTAAAGAGCATGAAAACCGTACACCAAGGGCCAGATTTCTAAAGTTGCAGTATCGCTTTTTAGTGATACTACAAATTTAACGTTTGTTATGAAGATCATATATTTAAAATAGCAATCGAAAATCTATTACTGCAATTGTAGATTAACAATCGTCCATATAATACCGTTGCAGTATTTTACTACCGCTTGATATTCTACAAATGTTTGTAGAATAACAATTGTTCACCTTAAATGTATGGTCGCGGCCGTACATTAACGGTAACCCACTGTATTGTAAGCTTGCCCTAAGACTCCCAGCACTAGGACTCTCTGCAAAGAGATAAATTATGGGAGCTGACCTCTAGTATACTTGGGTTTATTTGCATTAAACATCCATCAGCCACAGCAGAAAGAGAGGGGAGGCACAGTTTGTTGTATCATTGTGAATGTGCTCTTTCTATTGGGACAATGTTGTCTGGTGACTTTAGTTCTCTCTTAATGCTAAAGATTTTGCATTTGGTGCTGTTTCCAAATAATAAGCAGGCCCAGCAAAACACTAGAAAGCCCAAGCTCATTTAGGGTAGCTTGGGTTTTGCACTACATTGGGTGATTATTTCCTATAGTACATGTATGCTACATTCCCAGGTGTCACACCCCTTCCTGGCAGTCGATTTTTGGGCAGTGACATTTTGAGCATGTCCCCCACACTTCCGTGAGACCACCCGCACTTACCTGGAGACTCAGCTCCTTTTTTTCGTCAGAACACCCTTAATTCCGCCCTGCTTCTAGGATGCAGTAGTACACATCATGTTTACCTGGCCACGCCGCCATGCACCCTTCTCCCTACCCTATCAGGAAGCCTCATTTGGCAGGGTGGGATGTCTGCATTCCATGTTATCTGTGATCGTCTCCATCTCTCTGTATTAAAACTGTTTGTACTGTATGTTTGACTCTAGTACTCTCAGTAATCCTATCTGTGCCACTCTTCCCTGCATTGCTTGGCCTTCCTCATCTGTGCTGCTTCTGACAGGCCTAACAGAGTGGAAGTGATTTTTCCAGAAGGGATATATCAATTCCCTGTCCTCATACATGTCTCTTTATTATTCAGTAGAAGAAAACCAATGTAGAAGTAGAAGTAAACATAGTTTAGCATCATATGGTATAGGGTATGGCAGCATAGATGAGAGACAATTTGTTACCCTCAGCCAGAATCTAGCAATCCTAGGGCATTCCCATATTAAATGCCAGAAGTTGGCCGGGGTCTGATGGCATTTGGGACAGTTAGGGGAGTAGGAAGGGGAAATACGGGTTAGTCTGTGAGGTGATAGATACGCAGTATAAAGAACTGCATCAACCTGTTTGGGGCGGACGGGAAAACAAAGCGATGACTTTGAATAAGGTCTTCCCTATCTTTTGATGACAGGGAAGGTATCAGTGATTCCCATTTGCTCAGGATATTTGCAGTGTCTGTCTCTAGTCCAGTGTTGAGTAGGCAAGTATAGAATTTCAACACCAGGCGACATTTAACCATATTTACCTCAATTACTTTTTCTAGGGAGAAGTATTTCTAAAACTTTTTTTTATAACATTAATGTTTATTTGGTTTTAGTTAGAAGTAAACAATAATACATGCATGTATAACTGTGCATTCTTATACATATCATATTCATAGAACATATATATATATTAATGAAAAGTAAAAGTAAGTGGGGGAGAACTGGGGGGAAGGGGTTGGTAGTATGGGGGGGGGTAGCAGATTTTTCACTTTTTTACCATGTTTATTAAGTAGTTCAAACAACATATAATATTATTTCTATTTTCTTTTCTTTTTCTTTATATTTTTTTTTTTCTTATTTTTCGTAGAATCTCGTAGAAGTTGTTTTGTGAAATATGAAACATTTTTCATAATGCATGTTTTTAGATAGTATAATTTGTATTTCTTTATTGTAGGTACTTTTGGCGTTTTCCATTTTTTAACTATCAAGGGTTTACGCGGTGAGTATATGGAATATTATTGTTTTTTGGTTTGTGGCAATTCTGTTATTCCTATATTAATTAATGCTAGTTGGGGGGTTAGAGTAAAGTTTATTTTAAATATGTTTGATTTATCATATTTTGAATATTGTTCCATGTTTTTTTTTTAATTGGGACAGTTCCACCATATATGGAAAAGCGTTCCTGTCTTATTGCATAGTCTCCAGCATTCTGGAGATGTTTCTTGGTACCATTTTGCTTTGAGGTATGGTGTTATATGCATTCGGTATAATATTTTTCTGCTGGTTTCCCAGTGGGTGGTGCATTTTGATAGTTTAAATGGGATTTTAAATGCTGCATCCCATTGGTTTTCTTCTATTGGGGTTTGTAGGTCCTCTTGCCATTTTGTTATAAAGTTAAATGTCTTGAGATTCTATTAGTGTTTTGTAAAATTTTGATATTCCTTTTTTTGTGTAGGTTGTTTTTGTGAAGTATTCGCCTATTGGTAGGGGAGTTATTGATTGGTATGTTTTGTTTTTGTTTATAAAACTATGTAGATATTTATAAAATTCTGCTTTGGGTAGATGATGTTCTCTTCTAAGCGCATTGTATAGTATTGGTGTTTTATTCTTAAATAGGTAGTCTAAATTAAGTATTCCCCTGTTTTGGAGTTTTAGGTCTGGAATAATTAATTCTAAGCTTGTTATATCTATGTATTTTAAAATAGATTTTGTCCATTTGTCTTGTTTTGTTGTTGTGCGCCAGGTTTTTATTGTTTGTTGTATGGTGATATTTTGGGTTGCTTGTTTTAGTGGTTTTAAAAGCATTGCTTCTAGTAGTAGGGATAGGGATTTAATTTCTGGGCTTTGCTTTTGTATAATACTTAGTTCTATTGTTATCCATTTTTTGTTATAGTTGTTTATCCACCAAAATTTTGTTTGTTCTAATATTGATGCTATATGATATTTTTTGAAATTGGGGAGGGCCATTCCTCCATTGGCTTTGGGTTTCATTAATGTTTCGTTTGCTATCCAAACAAATTTATTTATGATGGATTGAAGTTGTTTGAAGAATTGGTTGGGTATGTCGATTATTATTGTTCTTAGTAGGTATAGTATCATTGGTAGGATGTTCATTTTTATAATTGATATTCTTGCGTACCATTTTAAAAAGTTGTTAGACCATTTGTTTAGCTCTTTTTTAATTGTATTTAGTATTTTTAGGAAGTTGTTTTGATATAGTAATGAGGTGGGTTTTGTTAATTCTATGCCTAAGTATGTCATTGAGGTGTCTGCTTATGTATATGGGATTCTTGTTTTTAGTAGTAATTTTAGTGTTAATGAGATATTGTAATCTATTAGTATAGATTTTTGTTCGTTAATTTTGTAATATGATAATTTAGTGAAATCTTCCATTGTTTTTTTTAGTACTATTAATGATTTAATTGGATTTGTTACAGTTAGTATGATATCATCTGCGAAAAGATTTAATTTATATTCCTGTTATATCTTTGTTTTCTCTAATTGATTGGGCCAGTGGTTTTATTATTAATGCAAAGATTAGGGGCATCCTTGTCTCATTCCATTTGTTATTTGGAAGGGTTTTGATTGTATATTTGATGTATATACTATTGTTGAGGGTTTTGAATAGAGTGCTAGTATAGCTGTCAGGAATTGTTCTTTTATTCTAAATTTGTTTAATGTTTTCTCCATATAAATCCAATTAACTCTATCAAATGCTATTTCGGCGTCTAGTGTAAGAAATATTGAAGGTATGTTATTGTTTTCCATCCAGTTTATCAGATTTATTGTCTTGTGGCATCATATGGTTGGCGTTGTGGAATAAATCCTACTTGATCTGGATCTATTAAGTCTGGTAGGAGCAATGATAGTCTGTTGGCTAGAATTTTTGAGTATATTTTTATATCTGCATTAATTAATAATATTGGTCGGTAATTTGTGATTATTGATGGGTCTTTTCCTGGTTTTAGAATTGGTATTATTACGGATTGAATCATTTCTTCTGGGAAGTTTTAATTGTTTCATTGTACATTGAGTGTAGATTTTGAGTTAAAATTTGGCTGTATGTTATGTAGTATTCATTGATGAAGCCATCTTGTCCTGGGGATTTACTTTTTAGTAGGTTTTTGATTGTATGTTGTATTTCTTGGATTGTGATTTCTTTATTTAGCATTTTATTATCTTCTTCTGTTATTGTTGGTAGTTTTAGTTTGTGTAGGAATTGATTTATTTCTGCCTCTGTAAGGTATGTGTGTTTGTTTGTTGTTTTTTAGGTTGTATAGGTCTTGGTAATATTTGCTAAATTCTTCTGTTATGTGTTTGGAGTTTATTATTTTTTCATTTTTTTCTTTATATACATATGTTATTTTAGTTTTGAGTGACCTTGTCTTTAATTTTTCTGCTAGATATTTGTTTGTTTATTCCTTGTGAGTAGTGTATTGCCCGTAGTCTTTTTATTTGTTTTTTGAATTTGTATAGATCTAGGTTATGTAAATCTTGTCTTAGTTTGTCTAGTTTATCTCTAGTTTCTTTTGTTTTTGAAGTTTTGTGGGATGATTCTAGTTTTCTGATTTGGGTGAGTAGGTTTTGTCTTTGTTTTTCTCTTTGTTATTTTTGCATGAATGAAATTTGTATAATCATTCCTCTTATATATGCTTTGTGTGCATTCCAGAGGGTATATGTGTTAATGTTTTCTGTATTGTTTATTATGAAATATTCTTTAATGTATTCTTCAATTTTTTTTTGTTTCTGGGTTCTGTAGTAGGTATGAGTTTAGTCTCCATATTCTGTCTGGTTTTGTGTTTTCATCTTCTTCTATTGTTGCAATGACTGGTGAGTGGTCTGATCTTGTTCTGGGTTGTATTTCTACTTTTTTTATTTGTTGTAGTAACCATTTATCGGTCACTATTAGGTCCAATCTTGAATAGCAGTTGTGTGTTTTTGAATAGTATGTGTAGTCTTTTTCTAGAGGTTTGAGATTTCTCCAACTGTCATATAGGTCTTCCATCAGAAGGGTTTTGGCTAGTATATTGGTTTTTTGGTGGGCAGTTTTTGATTTTGCGGTGTCTCTTTCTGGGTTGATTGTTTGTTGAAGTCTCCACATATTATTATATTTGTGTTTATGTGTTGTTCTATTTTTGTTATTATTTTTTTAATAAATTTATTCTGTTTTTTATTTGGAGTGTATATGTTTGCTATAGTTATTGGTTTGTTATTTATGAGGCCTGAAAGTATGATGTATCTTCCATTGTTGTCTGTTATTAGTGTTTTGAATTGGAATGCTATTGAGTCCCTTATTGCTATAATTACACCTGCTTTCTTTTTTTCATTCAATGAAGTGAATATGTATGGGTATTTTTTATGTTTAAAGGTGGGACTTTTGTTTTTTGCAAAGTGTGTTTCCTGTATGCATAGGATATCATATTGTTGAGCTTCTTTCCATATAGAGTTTTGTTTTGAATGGGGAATTTAGTCCTCTGATATTATGTCATGATTTTAATCGTCATTTTGGTGTTTATTGTATTTGCTTATTGTCAGTTGTTTTTTTGTTGTTTGAGTGATTGTTGTTGTTGTTTAAGTAGTTGCTGATGTTTAAGTAATGTTCTTTTTTTGTTGTTTCTCTGCTAGAACAGGTGGGTGGGGTATGGGGGAGGATTTTTGAGTATTGTTAAACTCATATGGTTCTGAGTTTTATTGTTTTGTAAGCTCTTGGGTGTTCCCATTTCATGGGTTTCTTCTGAACTATCTAGTATTTAGGGGGGTTAGTAGTGGTCTTTGGGGGGCGTGGCCTAGGACCCAATGCTGCTGGACGCATAGACCCAGAGCTCCGGGTACAAGGTGGGAAGAAAGCCCACAAATAGGCACATAAAGCAAACAGAGGAGGGCCTAACTGCTGGATACCACAAGCATATGCACAGATGGGGAGAAACAATAAGAAAGACAAGCCGAAAGCGGCTAAACTTACCGACTTCTACCCCAGCCAGATGGAGTCCCACGAGGCAATCCAAGATGGCGGCCGCACCGGGAATTCAGCAGAGACCTCTGCACACAGCTCTCCTAAATCGCCTAAAGCAAACAAAGGTACTGTTAACTTACTAAATACATCTCAGCACAAATGGTTTAACTCTGAAAAACTCACAGATAATGATAGATGTGATTCTATAACAACAGAGATGAAATCAGAGGCATGCAAGCCCTCCCCTCCCACATCCCCACAGATCCCATCCCAGAGAGCTCACACTAAACTTTTTGTCATATCTGATGAACTCAAGCAAAAAACATCAGTAAATGTATATGTATCAGACAACCTGGATTCTATCCCTGTTTCAGACCAACCTGTTACAGATTCAATACTTAAAACAATGCTGATATCCCAAGCTAGGGCACTAATGAAAGACATGAGTGGAATGATATCTGTACTTCAAAAAGATATAAGTGACCTGGGGGAGAGAACTGCACATGTGGAGGAAAAAATGGGAGAATTCTCTGAATCACATAACACCCTTGTGGATGCCCACAATGAACTAGATGAAACAGTTTCACAGCTAAAAACAAAGATAGCAGACCTGGAAGACAGGAGCAGGAGGAATAATATAAAAGTCAGAGGAATACCAGAGTCTGTTAAACAACCAGAGTTGGAAAAAGAGTTCTTCCAAATCCTGTTACCAGATGAAAACAATTTTACAATAGACAGAATACACAGACTATATAAACCCAAATCTATCCCAGGGGACACCCCTAGAGATGTCCTAATGAGGATTCACTACTTTACTGTTAAAGAAAAAATACTATATGCTATGAGACAAGTGGGAACCTTACCGGACAAATATAAAAACCTGCAACTATTTACTGATTTGTCAACAACGACTCTACAAGCCAGAAGAGAGTTTTCAGAGGCCACCAAAACACTGAGAGCTAATAACATAATATACAAATGGGGATACCCTACTAAGCTGCAAATTAGTAGAAATGGAACAAATAGCTTTAACCCCTAAGTCAGCCACAGAGTTACTTAGATCCTGGAATCTGAATCTAGCTCACTCACCTCTGGAACAGAAATCTTACAGACAGAGATCCCCGCCCCTAATACAACAGGAGTGGAGATCTACCACCAAAAAATACAGCAAACTGAATTAGGGGTTACTTCAATCTGGAGTTCCAGATGTTATGGATCAGACAACAAAACCATACAGATAAGAAAAATCCAAAAACAATCTGGCATAACAAATAGCTTTGAACCTGTCGGGTCTTGCCGCTGGACCTGGAGACCCATGGAATTCTACAAATATTTAACTAAAACCAAAGCGAAAAGGGAAGGAAGGGAAAGGAGAGGAGGAGGGAACAGAGAGGAAGAGATAAGGGGAGAAAAAGAGGAAAAAAGATCAACCCAAATTCACCAATACAACAAACCTTCCAGGATTAATAATTAAACATTACAAGATGAGGACATAACCACAAACAAAAGATAACATAAACACTCTTAATATCAGGAACCTAAGATGACAAAACATCCTACCCCAGGATAAGATGTAATTTACCCAGCTCAACCCACATGTGGCAAAAAATTTTAAGCATGATGCTTAAGCTTTAAATTGAGAGCAAAAGTATAAAATATGTTTCAATAACCTTCAACTATCTGATTGTGTATACAATGTATGGTGAGATGATCACCTAATTGTTGTTATAATAACTATGTTTAATTCTGTATACCTGTGGGGGAGGAGGATGGGGATGAGGGGGGTAGGGAAGAGGGGGAAAAGGATAAGATCGGGGAGGGATATAAGAGGGAGGAGGGAGGGGAAGAGAGGATAACCCACAACAACCCATAAAGATATACTACCCCTAGATAAATTTCCCCATGAGGGGGCAAGGGAGGAGAGGGGTGGAGAAGGGAGGCAATCAGGAGAAAAGAGAAATGAAAAGCGTAGAGAGGAGGAGAGAGAAAGATAGAGGAAGCTTATTCGAGATATACAGAGATAAAATAAGCTAAAGGGAACAGGAATTGGGGGGAAATTGAATGATATAAAGATGTTTTATTACGTTTCATTGTGTTCCCCCATTGTTTTTTTTGTTTTTGTTTTTTTTCTTCCCAGGTACATAAATAATTAAGAAACATGAGGATTAATGTGCATATGATTGTTGTATCTATCTGGGGAAATTGAAATAACTACATTGATGTGAAAATATGTTATGATATAGGTTATACTTATATAATAGGATAATGGTTATGTGCACCAGGATATATCACGACTATGTCCCTTCTCCCCGAGTTACGCTAATTATTACTGGGTCACTGGGAGTTTTGGTAGCTATAAAGGAACACAGGTTTAACCTATAAAGTGTTCTAACCCTGAAGGGCTTAACTCAAATAGATGGCCCTTGTGTTCCCCTCTCTCCCCCCCTTTTTTTTTTTTTCTTTCCCTCCAGGTACATAAATAATTATGAAACATGAGGATTAATGTGCATGTGATAGTTGTATCCATCTGGGGAAATTGAAATAACTGCATTGATGTGAAAAAATCAAACCATGAAAAAACCTTGAAGGGCTTAACTCAAATAGATAGTACCAATAAGAACTAATACCACCAAGACCACTACAAACCCCCACAAAACCTAATAGTAGACTAGGTGGAATCATGATTGATTATCCACAAGAATCTACTATATTTTGGGGTATAATATCCCCCTTTTTGTTGTTAATAATGTTTTTATTAATGTTGTTATTCTTGTTAATGTGTTTACAGATACACTTGATTCTTTACCTACAATACGCATACTCGTGCATTTACTATCAAACAACAAACCAAAGGAACAATCACAGTATAATAATCATAGTAAAAACCATACCACTCACTGTACTATTTAATATAGAGACATCTAAAGCTTTAATTAAATTTGATAATGACAATTAAAATAATGTCATTTAATGCAAGGGGTCTAAACTCTCCATTTAGAAGAAATTGGATCTGGAAAGAAGCAAAAAAAAAAATAAAGCTGATATTGTCTGTATTCAGGAATCACATTTCAAAAAAGATAAACCACCTCCATTCTCTCACAAAAAATTCCCTTACATATATCTTTCATCAAACGAAAAGAAAAAAGCAGGAGTTATAATCGCAATAAAAGACACACTAGCATTTCAAATGGAGGAGATAACAACAGACAGCTCAGGAAGATATATAATTCTAAAATGCAATATAAATAATAAACCTATAACTATATCAAATATATATATGCCCCAAATAAAAAACAAATCAAATTTATCAAAAAAGTGATTAACAAAACTAAACAACAACTAAATCATAACACAATAATATGTGGAGACTTTAACTTAGTAATAGATATAAACAGAGATGCAACCGATACTAAAAAAACAAGACCCAAAAATAATTTAGCAAACCTATTATTACAAGAAGACCTATATGACGCATGGAGATGCTTGAACCCGTTAGAAAGAAACTATATCTGTTACTCGAATACACACAACACACTCTCTAGAATAGATGGCTCCTACAATTTTTTTTCAAAAATTCTAGCAAATAGACTATCACACCTTTTACCCTCATTAATTGACCCAGATCAAGTGGGATTCATTCCCTCAAGACAACCCAATGAAGCCACTAGAAGAACAATTAATTTAATAAATTGGATAGAAAAACGTAAAATTCCTGCCATAATTATAGCCTTAGACGCAGAAAAGGCTTTCGATCAAATAAACTGGACATACATGTCAGAAGTTATCCAAAAATTTGGCATTAATGGAAACTTCCTCAAAGCAATAATCTCATTATACAGGGATCCCACAGCGATTGTATACTCATCTAATATGACATCTAATCCATTTAGAATTAACAACGGGACTAGACAAGGTTGCCCTATGTCGCCTCTTATATTTGCAATGGCTATGGAACCTTTTGCACAGCATATAAAATCAAACCCTGACATATCTGGGATTAACAAAAAAAACCAACAATATAAAATCAATTTATTTGCCGATGATATTATTATGACCCTCACCAAACCAATCACTTCACTAATAACACTGAGATTAGCTACCCAAAACTTCAGCAAAATATCTTATTATAAAATCAACGAATCTAAATCCACTATATTAGATTTTAATTTATCCCTCACCCTCAAGCTACTTTTAAAAGCAAGACACCCCTTTAACTGGGCAGACTCAACAATAACCTACCTGGGTATACAATTAACTGACAAAAGCAATAATCTATACTCTACCAACTTTCCCCCCCTAAGAGACGCAATTAAACAGACTTTGAAAACCAATAAAAATTCATGATTTAAAAAAAAAAAATTAGTGGTCTTTATTGGGTTTTTGTTAGTAGTTGTATTTTGAGGAAGTTGGTGATTGCTGTGTTCGGAAATGTATTTAATATATACCCTTTCTCTTTCTTTTTCTCTGTTGTGATTTGATCCTTGATACATATATATAGGAGAGAGAAAGGGGGGGGGGAAAAGGATATAACACATTTGAAATTATGGCATTTTTGATATTTTAAGAGTTTCAGATAGGTATCATTGACTTTTTCCTTATATAATATGTACATGTATATAGGAGAGAGAAAGGGAAAGAAGGAAAAAAAAATATATAACACATTTGAAATAATAGCATTTTCAATATTTTAAGCATATCAGATATAGAGATGTCCGAACTTCGCAAAATCCGGTCTGCTCGCGGATCCGCGAATTTCCGAAAAAATCCGAAAATTCGAAAATCCGCGAGCGGACCCATTAAAATGAAAAATACCCATGAAATTACGAGATTTTTCGTATTTTCGAAAATTCTCGAAATTACGGGTTTTCGCGTATTTTCGAAAATTTTCGAAAATACGCGAAAACTAGTATTTTCGAAAATATGTAGTTTCAAAAATACGTGTAATCCTCGTAATTTCGAAAATTTTCGAAAATATGTATTTATGGAAATAAGATAAATCCTTGTATTTTTGAAAATTTTCGAAATTACGTGTTTTCTTGTGTTTTCGAAAATTTTCGAAATTACGTGAAAATTTGTAATTTTAAGAAAATTTTCGAAAAAAAGGAAAAAACCGCAAATCGGAAGTTCGGAAGGCGGAAAAATCCGAAAAATCTGCCATTCGCGAACGGGATAAATCCGCGCGGATCCGGGTTCGATCCGCGAACCCGGCCATCCCTAATCAGATAGGTATCATTAGCATTTTGCTTATATAATATAAAAAAAGATTGATGAAATATCACATTTGTAATAATAGTATTTTTGATATTTTAAGCATGTCATATATGTAGCATTAGCATTTTCCCTCTCCTCCCCCCCACCTGTCTCTCTCACACCCTTTCATGGAGTAGCGCAGATGTGGTCTCAAATGTGTATCAAGCAAGTAACTTTTATTCTCTCATCCCCCGCCTCCCCCCTAATGTTGGCCGTGATGGGTTATTGGTTATGGTTACTTTTTTAGTTAATTTCTTATTTGCATCTCATTTATAGATCGTTGTATCATATAAAGTGGGTGGATATATATTGTAGTCAAGGTAAGAACATACGCATGAGAAGGGGAGAGAAGAAAAAAAAACAAAAAACCCCCAAAAATAGTTAAATAAAATAGTATACTTAATTATTATCATTTTCGATTTGCTCCTGTGCAATATTTTAGGCATATCAGATAAGTAGAATTGATTATTTTTGTTAGGGTAATTAATTTCCTTACCCCTCTCTTCTTTCTCTCTTCCCTTGGATCATTGCATATGTGTCTCCAAGAGCGTGTCAGTCGTTTTTTTCTTCCTCCTCTCCCTCCCCCTCCATCTAATGTTGTTTGTAATGAATGGTTTCACATATGCATATCTCCCTTATCCTCAATACAGGATTTGTTTGTTTGCTATCTATAGTTTATTTATAAGTTTCCAATTATAGTACCGTATATACTGTAGGTATGTTGTTTGTTGTTGTTTTTTAGGTGTTTGGTCTTGGTATTTTGCTAAATTCTTCTGTTATTGTTTGGAGTTTATTATTTTTTTATTTTTTTCTTTATATCATATGTTTATTTTAGTTTTGAGACCTTGTCTTTAATTTTTTCTGCTAGATATTTGTTTGTTTATTCCTTTTGAGTAGTGTTGCCCGTATTCTTTTTATTTGTTTTTTGAATTTGTATAGATCTAGGTTATGTAATCTTGTCTTAGTTTGTCTATGTTTATCTCTAGTTTCTTTTGTTTTTGAAGTTTTGTGGATATTCTCTAGTTTTCTGATTTGGGTGAGTAGGTTTTGTCTTTGTTTTTCTCTTGTTATTTTTGCATGAATGAAATTTGTATAATCATTCCTCTTATATATGCTTTGTGTGCATTCCAGAGGTATATGTGTTAATGTTTTCTGTATTGTTTTTTGATTCTTTATTTAATGTATTCTTCAATTTTTTTTTGTTTCTCGGGTTTCTGTAGTAGGTTGAGTTAGTAGTCTCCTATTCTGCTGGTTTTGTGTTTTCTCTTCTTCTATTGTTTGCAATGACTGGTGAGTGGTCTGATCTTGTTCTGGTTGTATTTCTACTTTTTTTTATTTGTTGTAAACCATTTATCGGTCACTATTAGGTCCAATCTTGAATAGCATTGTGTGTGTTTTGATAGTTGTGTAGTCTTTTTCTAGAGGTTTGAGATTTCTCCAACTGTCTATAGGTCTTCCATCAGAAGGGTTTTGGCTAGTATATTGGTTTTTGGTGGCAGTTTTTGATTTTGCGGTGTCTCTTTCTGGGTTGATTGTTTGTTGAAGTCTCACATATTATTATTTTGTGTTTATGTGTTGTTCTATTTTTGTTATTTTTTTTAATAATTTATTCTGTTTTTTATTTGGATTGTATTGTTTGCTATAGTTTGGTTGTTATTTATGAGGCCTGAAAGTATGAATGTATCTTCCATTGTTGCTGTTATTAGTGTTTTGATTGGAATGCTATTGAGTCCTTTTGCTATAATTACCCCTGCTTTCTTTTTTTTCATTCAATGAAGTGAATATGTATGGGTATTTTTTATGTTTAAAGGTGGGACTTTTGTTTTTTGCAAAGTGTGTTTCCTGTATGCATAGGATATCATATTGTTTGAGCTTCTTTCCATATAGAGTTTTGTTTTGAATGGGAATTTAGTCCTCTGATATTATGTCATGTTTTAATCGTCATTTTTGGTGTTTTTAGTATTTGCTTATTGTCAGTTGTTTTTTTGTTGTTTGAGGTTGTTGTTGTTGTTTAGTGAGTTGCGATGAGAAGTTCGTTTCCCAAACAGTGGGTGGGGTATGGGGGAGGTTTTTGAGTAGTTGAAACATATGGTTCTGATTTTTATTGTTTTGAAGCTCTTGGGTGTTCCCATCAGGGGTTTCTTCTTGAACTTCTATTATTTAGGGGGGTGTAGTGGTCTTTGGGGGCTGCCTAGGACCCAATGCTGCTGGACGCATAGACCCAGAGCTCCGGGTACAGGTGGGAGAAAGCCCACAATAGGCACAAAACAAACAAACGAGGAGGCCTAACTGCTGGATACCACAAAGCATATGCACAGATGGGAGAAACAATAAGAAGACAAGCCGAAAGCGGCTACTACCGACTTCTACCCCAGCCAGATGGAGTCCCACGGCAATCCAAGATGGCGGCCGCACCGGGATCAGCAGAGACCTCTGCACACAGCTCTCCTAAATCGCCTAAGCAAACAAGGTACTGTTACTTACTAAATACATCTCAGCACAAATGGTTTAACTCTGAAAAACTCACGATTGATGAGTGATTCTATAACACAAGAGATGAAATCAGAGGCATGCAAGCCCTCCCCTCCCACATCCCCACATCCCATCCCAGAGAGCTCACCTAAACTTTTTGTCATATCTGATGAACTCAGCAAAAAACATCAGTAATGTATATGTATCAGCAACCTGGATTCTATCCCTGTTTCAGACCAACCTGTTACAAGTTCAATACTTAAACAATGCTGATATCCCAAGCTAGGGCACTAATGAAAGACTGAGTGGAATGATACTGTACTTCAAAAAGATATAAGTTGACCTGGGGGAGAGAACTGCACATGTGGAGGAAAAAATGGGAGAATTCTCTGAATCACTAACACCCTTGTGGATGCCTACAATGAACTAGACGAAACAGTTTCACAAGCTAAAACAAAGATAGCAGACCTGGAAGACAGGAGCAGGAAATATAAAAGTCGAGGTACCAGAGTCTGTTAAAACATCAGAGCTGGAAAAATACATCATAGAGTTCTTCCAAATCCTGTTACCAGATGAAAACAATTTTACAATAGACAGAATACACAGACTATATAACACCAAATCTATCCCAGGGACACCCTAGAATGTCCTAATGAGGATTCACTACTTTACTGTTAAAGAAAAATACTATATGCTATGAGACAAGTGAGAACCTTACGCGGACAAATATAAAACCTCAAACTATTTACGATTGTCACAAACGACTCTACAAGCCAGAAGAGAGTTTTCAGAGGCCACCAAAACACTGAGAGCTAATAACATAATTAAATGGGGATACCCACTAAGCTGCAAATTATTAGAAATGGAACAAATAGCTTTAAAACCCCTAAGTCACCACAGAGTTACTTAGATCCTGGAATCTGAATCTAGCTCACTCACCTCTGGAACAGAAATCTTACAGACAGAGATCCCCGCCCCTAATACAACAGGAGTGGAGATCTACCACCAAAAAATACAGCAACTGAATTAGGGGTTACTCTTCAATCTGGAGTTCCAGATGTTATGGATCGAGACAACAACCATACATATAAAAAAATCCAAAAACAATCTGGCATAACAAATAGCTTGAACCTGTCGGGTCTTGCCGCTGGACCTGGAGACCCATGAATTCTACAAATATTTAACTAAAACCAAAGCGAAAAGGGAAGGAAGGGAAGGAGAAGGAGGAGGGACGAAGAGATATAAGGGGGAAAAGAGGAAAAAAGATACCCCAATTCACCAATACACAAACCTTCCAGGATTAATAATTAAACATTACAAGATGAGGACATAACCCAAACAAAAGATACATAAACACTCTTAATATCAGAACCTAAGGATGCAAAACATCCTACCCCAGGATAGATGTAATTTACCCAGCTCAACCCACATGTGGCAAAAAATTTAAGCATGATGCTTAAGCTTTAAATTGAGAGCAAAAGTATAAAATATGTTTCATAACCTTCAACTATCTGATTGTGTATACAATGATGGTGAGATGATCACCTAATTGTTGTTATAATACTATGTTTAATTCTGTATACCTGTGGGGAGGAGGATGGGAGTAGGGGGGTAGGGAGGGGGGTAAAGGATGAAATCGGGAGGATTAAAGAGGGGAGGAGGGAAGAGAGGATAACCCACAACCCACCCTAAAGATATACTACCCCTAGATAAATTTCCCCATGAGGGGGCAGGGAAGAGTTGGAGAAGACAATCAGAGAAAAAAAATGAAACTTAAAGGAGGAGAGAGAAAGATGAGGAAGCTTATTCGAGATATACAGAGATAAAATAAGCTAAAGGGAACAGGAATTGGGGGGAAATTGAATGATATAAGATGTTTTATTACGTTTCATTGTGTTCCCCCATTTTTTTTTGTTGTTTTTGTTTTTTTTTTCTTCCCAGGTACATAAATATTAAGAAACATGAGGATTAATGTGCATATGATTGTTGTTCTATCTGGGGAAATTGAAAATAACTACATTGATGTTGAAAATATGTTATGATATAGGTTATACTTATATATAGGATAATGGTTATGTGCACCAGATTATCACGACTATGTCCCTTCTCCCCGAGTTACGCTAATTATTACTGGGTCCTGGGAGTTTTGGTAGCTATAAAGGAACACAGGTTTAACCTATAAAGTGTTCTAACCCGAGGGGCTTAACTCAATAGATGGCCCTTGTGTTCCCCTCCTCCCCCCCCTTTTTTTTTTTTCTTTCCCTCCAGGTACATAAATAATTATGAACATGAGGATTAATGTGCATGTGATAGTTGTATCCATCTGGGGAAATTGAAATAACTGCATTGTGTGAAAAAATCAAAAACCATGAAAACCTTGAAGGGCTTAACTCAATAGATATTACCAATAAGAACTAATACACCCAAGACCACTACAACCCCCACAAAACCAATAGTAGACTAGGTGGAATCATGATTGATTATCCACAAGAATCTACTATATTTTGGGTATAATACCCCCCTTTTTGTTGTTAATAATGTTTTGTTAATGTTTTTATATATTTGTTATTCTGTTAATGTGTTTCCAGATACACTTGATCTTTACCTACAATACGCTACTCGTGCATTTACTATCAAACAACAAACCAAAGAACACACAGTATAATAATCATAGTAAAACCATACCACTCACTGTACTATTTAATATAGAGACATCTAAAGCTTTAATTAATTTGATAATGACAATTAAAATATGTCATTTAATCAAGGGGTCTAAACTCTCCATTTAGAAGAAGGATCTGGAAGAAGCAAAAAAAAAAAAATAAAGCTGATATTGTCTGTATTCAGGAATCACATTTCAAAAAGATAAACACCTCCATTCTCTCACAAAAAATTCCCTTACATATATCTTTCATCAAACGAAAGAAAAAAGCAGGAGTGATAATCGCAATAAAAGACACACTAGCATTTCAAATGGAGATGATAACAACAACACTCAGAAGATATATAATTCTAAAATGCAATATAATAAAAACCTATAACTATATCAATATATGCCCCAAATAAAAACAAATCAAATTTATTAAAAATTGATTATCTAACAACTAATCATAAACAATAAATATGTGGAGACTTTAACTTAGTAATACATATAAACAGAGACAACCAATACTAAACAAACAGACCCAAAAATAATTGCAAACCTATTATTACGAGAAGACCTATATGACGCATGGAGATGCTTGAACCCATTAGAAAGAAACTATACCTGTTACTCATACACACAACACACTCTCTAGAATAGATATGTTTATAACCGATAAATGGCTCCTACAAAAAATAAAAAATATAGAAATTCTGACAAGAACGCACTCAGACCACGCACACCTAATATTAGCCCAAATACAACATGACAACCCCTCCACAATACGAACCATGTGGAGACTAAACCCCTACTTAATAGCAAACAAAATACCAACATGAAATAAAAACTAAAATACAAGAGTATTTTCAACACAACGACACGAAGAAACAGACATATACCCGATATGGAATGCGCACAAAGCAATACATGAGGGGGATCTTATACAAATTACATCCACACAAAGAAAATTAGATTAAAACATAGACAGGATCTAATAACAAATTGGAAATTAGAGTCAATTCAAAAACAACACTACAACAGACACTAAGAACAAACTATTTATTAAGAACCCAACTACATAATCTGATTTATATAAATTTAACAACAATTGAGAGATTAAAAGCTACAAATTACACCCAAAATAACAAGCTGGCAAATACCTAGCCCAAAGACTCAAACAAAAACATTCAACAAGAATCCATCATACATATACGACAAATCAGGACATAAGAAGATAAACCCCCAGATATCACCAATGCCTTTAGTAAATATTATGAAAATCTTTACAAACTACACAAAGAATCCAACACACACATCTACCCACCAAAGAAGAATTAACAACATATCTATCAGCATAATACACTTACCACACAAATAAGCAATGAAGATCTACGAAGTTAAATAAACAATCACACTAGCAGAAATAACCAAACAATTCAAAAACTCAAAACATAAATCCCCAGGCCAAGATGGCTTTGGAAATGAATATTACAAAACATTTACAGAAATCATCTCACCATATCTATACAATACTGCAATAGAAAGAGGACACTTTCCAAAGAAATGATGCAATCACATATCATACCATTCTCAAGCCGAAGGATCACTCCGAACTCTCAAACTTTAGACCCATTTCTCTCATAAATTCAGACATAAATTTTTTTTCAAAAATTCTAGCAAATAGACTATCACACCTTCCTTTACCCTCATTAATTGACCCAGATCAGTGGGATCATTCCCTCAAGACAACCCAATGAAGCCACTAGAAAGAACAATTAATTTAATAATTGGATAGAAAAACGTAAAATTCCTGCCATAATTATAGCCTTAGACGCAAAAAGGCTTCGATCAAATAACTGGACATACATGTCAGAAGTTATCCAAAAATTTGGCATTAATGGAAACTTCCTCAAAGCAAATCTCATTATACAGGATCCCACAGCGATGTATACTCATCTAATATGACATCTAATCCATTTAGAATAACAACGGGACTAGACAAGGTTGCCCTATGTCGCCTCTTATATTTGCAATGGCTATGGAACCTTTTCACAGCATATAAAATCAAAACCCTGACATATCTGGGATTACAAAAAAAACCAACATATAAAATCAATTTATTTGCCGATGATATTATTATGACCCTCACCAAACCAATCACTTCACTAATAACACTGAGATTAGCTACCCAAAACTCAGCAAATATCTTATTATAAAATCAACGAATCTAAATCCACTATATTAGATTTTAATTTATCCCTCACCCTCAAGCTACTTTTAAAAGCAGACACCCCTTTAACTGGGCAGACTCAACAATAACCTACCTGGGTATACAATTAACTAACTCTACCAACTTTCCCCCCCCTAGAAATGCATTAAAAGAAAACTCCAAAATTTAATTCTCAGCTCCTTACCTGGTCAGCAAGGATAGCAATCATCAAAATGATGGTGCTACCCCAACTTCTATATGTATTTAGAACGATTCCCATTCTTATACCTCAACAATATTTCAAGAAATCCACAAATAATTAACCAATTCATATGGAACTTTAAGAAACCCAGAGTAGCAACAAACACATTAACCCAACCTAGAAATGAAGAAGGCATGGCCTTACCAGACATAAAAGAATATTACAACTCAACAATTCTACAACAACTCAAACATGGTGGACACCCCACCCAGAAAATAATCTATTATCTTAGAAAAACAATGTACAAATGTACAAATCAACAAAACAATCACTCACTATCACAGCTAGCAGGAGCAATCATATTAGGATACAAACCCCCACGTCAAATTATCCTATCATAGACAGCTATCCACAATGGAGATATCTCATATCACAATAAATCCTGGACATACTCTCTCTATAAATATACTGCTGTGAAGCCCTGGAACTTTTATCCCAGATATTAAACTAGATATTGGAAAAATTCAGGTATAATGAACTCTTTTACCTTTATCAAAATGGAATACCAATTCAATTCTCAAATTACAAAATACTCATCAATCCCTAAAAAACGATTTTATACAAATACTTCCAAATACATAGCTATTTAAAAAGAAACAGATATACCTCCATTCTATAGACAAACAATTTACAATAGCAACACTAACCCCATAAATATTCCACACGGAATATCTGTCCTATACAAAATACTAACCAAAAAAAAGAAACCTGCAAATATAGATTTTAAGTCATGGCCAGAGATCTTAACGAAACAGTTATGACATCACCTGAAACAAACTTTTGATACTCCATATAACTCTCGAAATGCACCTCCCACTGGGAAAAACATCGTAAAATATTATACAGAATGTATATCACCCCAGAAAAGGAAGCTAAATGGTACAAAGAATCATCCCCCCTATGCTGGAGAATGCAACCGTAAAGCTGATCTACTTCATGTATGGTGGACATGCCATAAAATAAAGAAATATGGAACAAAGTAAACAACTTAATACAAAGCATTACGCATTTTCATTAAATTAACTCCTAAATTAGCCTTACTGAACATAGGACTTACAAAATCTACCCTTTAATATACAAACTTTATATTCCATATACTTACCAACACAATTTTGATAGCTAGAAATTGGAATCCAAAGAATTCCTAAAAAAAAGAAATAATACATTGTTAAACCAAAACATGCATTATGAAAAAATATTCTATATCTCTCACAAAATAATTTTGAAATTTTTTACAGAAGATGGAATGTGGTACATAGACGAAAGATCCTTGTAGGAGTATGGTTATATGGTTAAATTGTTTGACACCAACTAAGGAAATAGGAAAGAAAATATGTTTGTGTGTACGAGTGTGCGTTAACAAATAACAAACAATGCTTAATTTTGAAATTAATTGTATTCATTTATGTTTTTTTTAATATATATTGTTTAAAATGGATTAACTGTAATAATACAGACTTTGAAAACCAATAAAATTCATGATTTAAAAAAAAAAATTAGTGGTCTTTATTGGGTTTTGTTAGTAGTTTGTATTTTGAGGAAGTTGGTGATTGCGGTGTTCGGAAATGTATTTAATATATACCCTTTCTCTTTCTTTTTCTCTGTTGTGATTTGATCCTTGATACATATATATAGGAGAAAAGGGGGGGGGAAAAGGATATACACTTTGAAATTATGCATTTTTGATATTTTAAGAGTTTCAGAAAGGTATCATTGACTTTTTCCTTATAATATGTATCGTATATGGAGAGAAAGAAGGAAAGAAGGAAAAAAATATATACACCATTTGAATAATAAGCATTTTCAATATTTTAAGCATATCAGATATGAGATGTCCGAACTTCGCAAAACCGTCTGCTCGGGATCCGCGAATTTCCGAAAAAATCCGAAAATTCGAAAATCCGCGAGCGGACCCATTAAAATGAAAATACCCATGAAATTACGAGATTTTTCGTATTTTCGAAAATTCTCGAAATTACGGGTTTTCGCGTATTTTCGAAAATTTTCGAAAATACGCGAAAACTAGTATTTTCGAAAATATGTAGTTTCAAAAATACGTGTAATCTCCTCGTATTTCGAAAATTTTCGAAAATATGTATTTGGAAATAAGATAATCCTTGTATTTTTGAAAATTTTCAAATTACGTGTTTTCTTGTGTTTTCGAAAATTTCGAATTACGTGAAAATTTGTAATTTTAGAAAATTTTCGAAAAAAAAGGAAAAAAACCGCAAATCGGAAGTTCGGAAGGCGGAAAAATCCGAAAAATCTGCCATTCGCGAACGGGATAAATCCGCGGCGGATCCGGGTTCGAATCCCGAACCGGCCATCCCTACAAGATAGGTTCATTAGCATTTTGCTTATATAATATAAAAAAGATTGATGAAATATCACATTTGTATAATAGTATTTTTGATATTTTAAGCATGTCATATAGTAGCATTACATTTTCCCTCTCCTCCCCCCCACCTGTCTCTCTCACAACCCTTTCATGGAGTAGCGCAGATTGTGTCTCAAATGTGTATCAAGCAAGTAACTTTTTTCTCTCATCCCCCGCCTCCCCCCTAATGTTGGCCGTGAGGGGTGATTGTTTATGGTTACTTTTTTAGTTAATTTCTTATTTGCATCTCATTTATAGATCTTTGTATCATATAAGTGGGTGGATAATATTGTAGTCAAGGTAAGAACATACGCATGAGAAGGGGGAGAGAAGAAAAAAAACAAAAACCCCCAAAAATAGTTAAATATAATAGTATACTTAAATAGTATCATTTTCGATTTGCTCATTGCGCAATATTTTGGCATATCAGTAAGTAGAATTGATTATTTTGTTAGGGTAATTATTTCCTTACCCCTCTCTTCTTTCTCTCTTCCCTTGTCATTGCATATGTGTCTCCAAGAGCGTGTCAGTCTTTTTTTTCTTCCTCCTCTCCCTCCCCCTCCATCTAATGTTGTTTGTAAGATGGTTTCACATATGCATATCTCCCTTATCCTCAATACAGGATTTGTTTGTTTGCTATCTATAGTTTATTTATAAGTTTCCAATTATAGTACCGATATACTCGAGTATAAACCGAGGTTTTCAGGCTTTAAAAAAAGCCTGAAAATCTTACCTCGGTTTATACTCGAGTCAACCTGTCTCTTACCTTGTCCGGCGGCCGCGCGATCCGCATCCTCTCACTGTGCGGCGCCAGTAGTGACATCATCCGGATGTGGAGCGAGGAGCGAGCGGCCGCCGGACAAGGTAGGAGAATACTACGGACGCCTGGGAGGGCAGGGAGGGCAATACATACTGTATGCACAAATAAAGGAGGATTTATCCCTATTTGCAAGTATTTGCCACTTAAGATGTTTGAAAACTACAACTCCCAGCAATAAAGCATGCTGGGAGTTGTAGTTTCCAAACATCTTAAGTGGCAAATACTACCCCCTCGGTTTATACTGGAGTCAATGTGTTTTTCCTTCTTTTTTACCTAAAACTAGGTACCTCGGTTTATACTCGGGACGGTTTATACTCGAGTATATACGGTATGTTAGATATTTATACATAGATTATTATATCTATTGAGGTTTTATTGATCTTTACTCCCTCTTTTTCTCTTTCCTCTTGAGGTATATCTTTATATGTTTGTTGTTCCACCTTCCATGTTATCATCTCTGTGTGTGTTGTAGTCACACTATCACAAAGTGCACATGAAGGGGAGTGAGTGATATTAACAGGAGACAAAGTGCATACAGTATATATAAAAAAGGCACATCCAAACATATTAACACTGTTCGATATTTTCAGCACATTGGACATGTAACATTAATTGTTGCACATTTAAATGTATAAAGAGGGAGGAGAGAAGAGAAGGAGCCATTCTTCTCTTTGGTATGTTGATTAGTTTTTGGTTGTCTGTTTATATTTGTCACTTAAGGTGTTTAATTTGTTCCTTTCTTTTTTTTTTTTTTTATTATGTTAAATACACCAGGAGCCACACATGAACAATATTTGTGGGGCCCCTCTCCCCTTCTCCTTCCCTCAGCTGTTGAATTGACTTTTGTTTTCCCTTTAAAGTATTTTGTTCCTTGTTGGTTCATGGGTAATTCCAATTTGTGGTCAAACCTAGTCTTCTTCCCCTTTCTTTCCCCACTCTCTCCTCATTGTCTGTGTGTTGTCTTTGGGTATATATTATTTAGTTCTTTTTGTCCAATTGTATGTTCATGTCCATTTCCTTTTAATGTTCTTGTAGTCATTTTTTCCTTATTCCCTTTTATTAAGTATTTTTGTTCCACTCTTGTTTGGTGAGCCTGAGGTTGGAGATGGTCTTTTTGTTGCTTTATTAGGTTCCATGTTTTTAGTAGTTTTAGAGCTTCTTCAGGTGTGTTGATAGTGTAAGTGTTGCCATATCTTATTATATGGAGTTTTGTTGGGAATCCCCATTTATATACGATAAGGTTTTCTCTGAGTATTTTTCGTATATGTTTTTCTTGCTGCCATTGTAGCTGGTGATAAGTTGTTAAATATCTGTATTGTTTTATATTTTTCTGGGATTGGGTCCATTTTTCTCATTGAAAATAGTATTTTTTCTTTGGTTGTGAAAAAGTGCATCCTTATTATTGTATCTCTTGGTGCATTTTCAGGGGCTGATTTTGGTTTGTAGAGTTGATGTGCTCTGTTCATCAGCAATTCTTGTGATGAGGCATTGGGTACTAATAGTTGAAAAAGTTCTGTAAAGTAGTTCGTTAATTCGTTTGTTTTGACTATTTCTGGGATGCCTCTTACTTTCAGATTATTTCTTCTACTTCTGTCTTCTAGATCGGCTATTTTTAGTTTTAGTGTTGTGGTAGTTTTGTCCAGATCATTATGTGCATCCACTAGTGAGTTAAATGCATCTGTGAATTCTTCCATTTTTCTTTCTGTATGTACTGTGCGTTGTTCTAGTTCAACCACATCTTTTTTGATTGTTGAAAATATTTCTGTTATATCTGACATAATTGCCCTTGCATGTGTTATTAGCATTTCCTTAAATATGGAGTCTCTTACTGGCAAATCTGATACAGGAACTTTTGCCATTATTTCAGTTAGTGTTCTGTAGGTTTGTTTGATTTGTAAGGGGGCGATTTTGTTAAGTCAGTTTGTTTATCCTCTATGTTTTCGTTTTGTGTGTTTTCTTGTATAGATTCTTTTTTGTTTTGTTTAGTAGTTTGTTTAATTGTACCTTTTATTTCAGGTTGATCTGTCTCCTGTCTGCTGCTGCTAGTGGGAGATGAGTCCGGTGATATGTCGGCGCCATCTTGAATTTTTTCACGCGTCTCATTTTCTGCACTGTAGAAGTCTGTAAGTTTGGAGTTTTTGTTTTTATCTCTTATTCTCTTGCCCATGTTTGCTGTCAGTATGTTCCAGTAGCCAGTAGTTGTTTTTAGAAACTTCCTCGGCTGTTTTTAGTTGTTGTAAACCCTCGGTTTGTGGAGGAGCTCTTTCAGTGAGCTGCCATCTGCACCGGGAGTTAAGCCACGCCCCCCATTTCTAAAACTTTTTAACTTTTAGAGCAGACTTTGTTACCCTTCCCCCTGCCCACTGGCTTTTATAGTGAGGGAAGAGGCCTTCCATCTAATTAAAGATTCAGGTTATCCAATTAAAAGATCAGGTTGAAGTTCCTACTAACATATTGTAGCTTCCTAATAAATAGGGGTTTTTATTTTTTTAAATGCAGCTAAAAAGCTGACCTTGGCTTAAACTTGGGTCCTGTGCAAAAAATGGCAGAAGGAGATCGGAGACGCATGGGAAGTGTAAGGAGTACGGTGACTTAACGTACGTTACATTCTATCATGCCACTTCCCATTAGGCTGTTGCATACGGAACACCGACCGGACTTCAGGAGACCTACCACAGGAGAGATTTATACTGTGAACTTTGGTGATTTCAATCTGTTTTATGGAACCATTCCTAGGAGAACAGGGCGGACACATGCAGAAGCCTAATGGGAAGAGACCTGATAGAACGGTAAGTTACCGTACTTCTTACACTTCACATGCATCCCCGGTCTCTTTCTGCCATTTTTCCTCTTACAGGGCTACAGGAGTCTATAATGGGTTACAGGGTTGGGCAGGAGCATTACTTACCTGAACTTGCCACTATCACATGTGAAATGAGCAGTCCTAATACTAGTTTCCATCAATAAAACAATTAACATATAGTATAGAATTCATACCTCTGGGATATCTAGTATCCAGTAGGAAAATCCATTTAGTGTCCTGTTTTAATAGTTTTTGATGTCTATTCCTATTTCTGGTATCCTTTCTAATACTCTGTATCCCTTGTAACTGTAGCATATTTATGTTACCTTTGTTACAAATAATATATAATATATATATGTTGTTGTTTTTTCTTTTGTTCGGTTTCTAAGACTCCCTTTCCACTCATATCTCTTTTAGTTTTTGATTTTAATAGGGAGGATCTATTCATCCGCAGGGTTTTTAAGAATGCTACACTTAAGTTTAGCTGGTCAATCATACCCCCTTTCTAAAAATCTATCTCGTCAGATACAAGCTTGGATTAGGAATTCTTCTTCCGTAGAACAATTTCTACGAATTCTAATGAACTGGCTTAGGGGGACAGGATTTGGCATGTAGCAATGTGGTTTTAGAGTTCTCCTTCCTGAAAACCATTGTTACGATATTGCACTCATGAATATGAATGGACAGATTTAGATAGTGAGTTGTCTCTTCACCATATGACCAAGTGAATCTTAGATTATTTTCATTATTATTAAGGCTCTGTATAAGTGCCAACAATTCACATTCAGTGCCTTCCCACACCCACAATAGATTGTCTATATATCTTTTATGATACCTGATCTTCTCAATAAATGGGTGTGAGTGATGGTCAAATGCTAAATTGCTTTCCTCCCACCACCCAAGAATTTTGCCCCCATCGCTGCCCCCTGAGTCTGGAGGTAATATTTCTTATCAAATAGGAAATAATTGTGCGTCAATAGATATTTTACTGCGTCTGTAACAAATATTTTTCATTCTATTGAATATTCACTGTAATTATCCAAATGGTATTTTATCGCCTCCACACCATCCGAAGGGGTTAATTGCATTGAAAGACACAATGACGCAAAGCATGGAGGACACGTGGGGGTGTGAACATGTCTATAGGGGTAATTCACAGAGGGATCTGTTATGGCTATGATTATGGACAGGTGTGTCTGAAACGCGTAAGGCGTCCAGGGAATAAAGGCTTTTTATCTAGTCATACAGTGCTTGTCTCTTATGTTCCAGTTCCATGCAGACTCCTGGTTGTGAATTCTGATGTGGATAATGTTTGCCTTGCGACGGGCTTGCGGCGTCTAGCACCCAGGCCACAGAGACTGCTAGGTAAGAGACAGACCCACACCATGTATAATTTGTTTGGCTCCCCGTGACGGGACACAGACCTGAAGTGGCATAATCTAGCATCATTTTTTAAACAGCTTACTTTAATTGTACAATTGTGCAAAGTACTTACCTAGTTAATTGAGTTTGAACCCATGTAATTTTTGTGTACGATACAGTAAGTGCCATTCAAAATTTAGCAATTACTGTATGGGACTACTGTATGGGAATTCTGCTGTCCATTTAAAGGGCAACCAAAGCCTCAAAACAATACAGAACCAGAAAACAGTAGTGGTCATAATTTCAACCCTCGGCTTATACCGTATATACTTTAAAGTTAGCCTGAAAACCTAACCTCGACTTATACTTGGGTCAAGTCCTAATTTAGATCCAAATTCTGCAATTGCGGAGAGTTACCAGTAGGTGGCACTGTGTTAACCTGCATAGAAAGTTACAGGAGCTGTTCTTGCCTTTACAATCCTTCCTGCTTCCTGTAGTCTGGCTGCTGGACTCACTCTGTCACTGCTCATCTGGATGCTGTAAATCTGATGGGTCTCCTCAGTTTGGGGCAAAAAACAGCTGCTAGTACAGTGCAAATGACAGCTTGAAACTACAACTCTCAGGTGACATTTTTAACTATTGGGGTCAGAGAGTCCTTTACTATATGGGGGTCAGGAGGCCTTTCTATAGGGGGTCAGAGGGGGCCATTTACAATATGGGGTTCAGGAGAATTGCAAATGATGGTAAGCTTAATTAAAAGTTTACTGAACCTTGCCACTCCACATGTTTAGAAACTGAAACTCCCAGCAACAAAGCATGCTGGGAGTTGTAGTTTCCAAACATCTGGAGTGCCAAGGCATTGGGAGTTACTGGTACTGGATTTGGCTATTATTGTATGGGATTCATGTATGGGAATTCTGCTGTCCATTTAAAGGGCAACTAATTTGTACCCTCGGCTTATACTCGGGTCAATCATGTTTCACAAATTTTTCAGGTAAAAATATGTACCACAACTTATACTCGGGTCAGCTTATACTTGAGTATGTATGTTAATGCAGATTCCTAGGTCCTATACAATTTTCTCCCTCTTTACAAGGCACTGGTAAGGAATGGAATTTGCGGTGCAGTTTTGGAATCCCATATACAAAAGGAACATCTTAGAAATGGAAGGAGTTTAAAGAAGGGCAATTAAATTAATAAGGGGAATGGAGGGGCTTGAATATGCAGACAGATTAGACAAGTTTGGGCTATGTTGGAGAAGCGACGTTTGCATGGCGATAATAATCACTTTATATAAATATATTAATGGGCCATACAGTAAACTCTCTGGTGCATTGTTCACTAATAGGTCATGTCAGAGGACACGTGAACATCCTTTAAGACTATGAGTTTGGACAAACTCAAACTATTTAAACTAGTTTTGTTTTCGAACTTGCGGCTGTATTTTGGATAATTATGCAGAATTCGATAATATTGAATTTACAAGCCGTTTGCTAATCTAGAATGTATCATTCGGTAACCCTCAAATGTAATAGTTGTATTCAATTGATCAACGGACTTGAAATGTAGTTCTTGAAGACGTTTCGCTAGTCATCCGACTGGCTTTCTCAATTCAGAATTCTTCTGAATTGAGAAAGCCAGTCGGATGACTAGCGAAAAATCTTCAAGAACTACATTTCAAGTCCAGTTGATCTAATTGAATACAACAGATATACCATGACCTGGATGAATGAGAACCTTCCAAGAACCTCAAATGTAATGTTCGGTTTTGCTAAGCCTCGAATATATTATTCATTTTCAGTAACCTTCAAATGTAAAGTTCGGTTTCGCTAACACTCTAATGTAATGTTCGTTTTCAATAACCCTCGAATGTAGCCTTCGACTTTTGATAACCATTGAATGTAATGTCCATTTTTGCTAAGCCACGAATGTATCGTTCGGTAACCCTTAAATGTAATGTTCATTTTTCGCTAACCCTTGAATGTAGCCTTAGACTTTTTGTAGACCCCGAATGTAATGTTCATTTTCGCTAATGGTCAAATGTATCATTCACTAACCCTTGAATGTAATACGCTTGTGAAGGTTGTCATATATCCGGGTCATGGTATATCTGTTGTATTCAGTTAGATCAACTGGATTTAGTGTACTAGCAGGGTTATTCAATAAAAGTTATTATCATTTAAAATGGTGCTAATTTTGCCCCAACCAATCAGATGTTAGCTAGTAACTATCTCCCATAGAACACATTAACAAACTTCTATCTGCACCTATTCATGAGACCAGAGCAAGTGTCTGCATGGGAACAGATGACATGTGATTTAATTTTTCTTTTTAAATCCTTCTGGCCATAATGATCTACGGGATGTGGATGATTCTAGTGAATATAATAACAATCTATCACTTGATGAGGTTCAGCTATAACTACAGCAGCTAATTGGACCTCCAGATGATTGACATTTACAACTCTCAAACATTGTACAACAGCAGAGTGCAGACAGGGAATGCTGGGAGTTGTAGTTTTCAAAATATAGCATAAATATCTACACCCATATAAAGGTGTAGATTTTTTCACTGCAGCTCCACCTGCTCTCTACCCATAATCTTGTCATGGTACGGTACCTGCTCATTGTAACTGTAGGGGGAGATTGAAATGTATATTCTGCAGGACATATCTGTTGTATTCAGTTAGATCAAATGGACTTAAAGTTTAGTTTTTGAAGACGTTTCACTAGTCATCTGACTGGATGACTAATGAACATGGCAGACAGTTGGTGTTGTACCCCCCCACCTCTATTTCTACCCTGGTGAGGCACATCCATGCATATATGGGCTCCCAAAGATACATAAGGAAGGGGCACCACTAAGACCTATAGTCAGCAGCATCAACTCTGTAACATACAACAGGTATCCCACCCCTCCCGCATCTCGCGGGAGTCTCCCTCATTCTGGGGTGGTCTCCTGCACACCCGCGAGACCACCCCAGACTCCCGGACTTGAGAGGACACTTGAGTCTAATCCCAAGTCACACCCCCTTTCTGTGTCCATGCCCCAGAATGCCCCTAACTCCTCCCTAACCCCGCCTCCCACCACCTCTAGAATCACACCACACTTGTCACACCCCCTTTTCCACCCTGCCCGGAAGCCTGAAAGGGCAGGGAGGGATGTCTGCATACAAGGTGGCAAAATACCTAGCCAACATCTTAGGCTCATTGGTGGGGAGTTCTAAGCATCATATCGAGAACTCCCATAATTTATCCAACAAGGTTTAAGATATAACACTGGGTGCAGAAGAAACTATGGTTCCCTATGATGTGACATCTATCTTCACCTGTATACCCATCAAGAAGGCTCTTGACATGGTGAGGAAATGGCCAAGACAGCACTCTTACCAGCAGAACTGATCTTAACCCAGAACAGGTGTGTTCCCTACTGGACTTGTGCCTGAATACCACCTATTTCAAATACAGGAATAAGTTATATAAGCAAAAACACGGATGTACTATGGGATCTCCAGTTTCACCCATTGTGGCCAACCTTTACATGGAGGAACTGGAAAAACAGGCGTTTAATAGCTTTGAGGGCATAGCACCCAGCCACTGGTTCAGATATGTGGATGACACCTGGGTTAAAATCCACCAGAAGTAAGTACTAACCTTCACAGAACACATCAATGCCATAGACCAGAACATCAAATTTACAAGGGAAGATACAAAACAACAAACTGGCTTTCTTGGGAAATGGTAAATGTGAAAATGGTAAACTTGAAGTAACCAACACAGATCAGTATTTGATGTTTAACTCCCACCACTCTTTAGATCACAAGCTGGGTGTCATCAGAACCCTGCAATACAGAGCAGATAACATCCCTACTAGCACAGAGGCGAAGGCTAAAGAAAATAAACATCTTAGAGGAGCCCTTAAAACTTGTGATTATCTAGACTGGGCCTTTGTCAAAAGAAGTAGAAGGAAAGAAAAGAACAAGTTTTCCCCTTCAACAGTGAAGAGGAAAAGCAAGACAGGAAAAAGAACATGTTCATACCATATGTAGCAGGGGTCTCTGCGAAATTAAGAAGAATTTTGAAAAAACACTGTATCCCTCAACACACTGAGGCAGCAAATGTTACATCCGAAAGACCCAATAACAAAAATAGAAAAAATGTGACTGGTTCAAGAGAGGTGTCAAAGAGGCCATTTATGTGAAAATAAAGAAACCAAGCCTGAATAGAAGTGGGGGGGGGGTTTCAACACCAACTGTCTGCCATTTACAACGCTGCTTTGACACCTTACCCTGGGCATTCTTATAACACCTCTTAGTCACAATGCAATCATGCCTTGCATTCAGAAGGTCCTTAACAGTGATATGCTAATTAGCACTGTCCTGGGTACATAATTGCCAACAGATTCTTGTACAAGTCTTATTGAATTGAGAAAGCCAGTCGGGATGACTAGCGAAACACATCTCAAGAACTAAACTTTAAATCTGAAACGCATTGGTGTTCAATAAATGCTTGTTTGGATGATGAAGCAAAGAGTGCACATTTTTTAGCCCTGTGTTCTGAAGGATGTTGCACCGGGGCAATGAATTACATTGTGGAGTCTATCTTGGAGATTCGTATATATATTATATTTATATATATATATATATATTATATATATCGAATCTCCAAAGATAGCACTCCACTCCAATGTAATTTATATATAAAAGAAGGTGTATATATATATATATATATATTTTTTTTTTTTTTTGTCACATGTATTTGAAGATCAAACTGGAAAATATGTTCATTTAGATCTAGTGATTTTAATGATGCAGAAATACTATACAGATAAAAATAACAGAAGGCTTGGTAATCTTTATTTTCAATGTGTTAACAAAAACACTGTTCAGGAAATTACATTTTAATTTGTTTGAAAAATTCTTTCAACACAAGTAAGAACACAGAAAAAAGAGCAAAATTGATAGTCATTTATATTACAGCTAAGAGATCCTGCCACTCTGACACAGAACAGGGATTTCAATGTATTTTTTGTAAACATATTTTTACACTTCTGTCACTGACAACTGCACATTCCTCTGCTTTTCACACAAAAAAGAAAATTAATCTTTGCAGTTAATTTCTTAGCTAGCATGGAAGTAAGAAACAGAATTTGAACATTTCTGTAAAAACCTGCAACCTCATGTATTCTGCCTTGCAAAGTACTTTAACTATTCCACCAGAAAATCTTTATAGAATAGCACTTTAAGAAACTTTCAGGATTATTCAATAAAGGTTCTTATCATTAAAAATGGTGCTAAATTTGCCCAAAATTAGCACAATTTTTAACGATAAGAACTTTTATTGAATCTTCCTGATAATCTTTCCCAAAGAACATAATGGAGACAAAAAGTGTGCACAGCTCTACCCATGACACTTGCCTGGACTTAGTAGTTTCTTTAGTGCCATGCAGCTTCCTCTTTTCAAATCAGGACCAGTATTATTTTCCTCCAAAGCAGAGGACTCCAATTAAGTGTGTGAGCCAGGCCTGACTCTGCTCTTAGCCTCTGCTTACAGTAAATATTGTAAGAAACAATTTTTTTTTGGGAATGGTGTCTGTTTTTACTGTGTTTGTAATCCACACACTTGGTTTTGATGACTTCTAGGGCACCTGTGTATGTGCCACTATATTAAGAAAGTGACAGGACTGCAGGTACTTTATTAAATTAGACTGCTAAACAAAGTATGTGTGCGAAAGTATATAAATCTATATTTACATCAGGCCTTGCCCCAAAGAACCTACAATCTAAGCAGTTTTTCTCACATACGAAACCTAAAGTGCTCTTTAAATTGGGTGCAATCTAAGAAAAGTAGCCGTGATCAAATATCCTACCACTTGACCCCCGTTCTCAATTTTAAATGTTCGGAGGTAAGCTAGTGGGTGTGGCCAATACTTTTGGTGCAAATGCTCACAAGGCTCTAAAGGCTACATGGGCTGTGAGTTGTACTGGCATCTGAAATTCTTCTTAATTACAGAACTTCATACATAGATGTAAATGCAACTTACTAGAGAAGTATTTTACAGTGTATTAGTGTAAGCTTTCTTATTAAGATTAAAACAAAAAGGTTAAGTTTTTAAGTATATAGTAAAAAGGTGATGTCAGAAAATATGGGTCTGTTAAATAATATGACTAAATATGTTATAATGGGTGCTGAGAAGGAAACATACCAAACCAAGACTATTTTGTCTGAATGGTTACAGTATATCGTAATAGCAAGAATTACTGTATATATCAGAAGCAAATATGCTTTGGTAAAGAAACAATTAGCCCAAATAAGTATCAATAAAGCTCTTAGACCTAATGAAATGCTTCCATGACTCTTCTGAGAGCTTCGTTCTGTTTTATCTAGCCCTTTTACTTTGGACAAATGAAAACTGTTAGTGCTGTAGCTCCTTTATAGTTATCCTTTAATCATGGGCCTTGTTACTATGGATAAATTCTCCCTCTGTAATTTTTCAGCACTCCTATAGGTATGAAAACAGGCAATAACCACATTATCTAGCACCTAAATCTAGCACCTAAATCGCTGTTACCTGCCAATGGCAGGACTATTCAATTGGTTTTCACTAAAACAAGCTTTGTATGGCCATCTGGTCCCAGTATATTTCCTTTGGGAAGCACATTTAAGGTGTCCTTCTGTACTGTATATTATTTTTATCTATGAATTTTACACAAATATAGGGTATTATCTAAATTAACTAAACATGAGTTTTTCATTGGGACAATTATTTGTGACTGGCAAGTATGCATTGAAATGAATGTGTCTGGTTTGATAATGGAAATTTGGATAATGGTTTTTATGAGGTTAGGTTGTTGCCTTGAGCACAATACAGGGGAAAAGTTAGAGATTTTGTAATCTCTATTGATTACTGTATTGATGGAAGAAATGTTTAAACCATGAGCAGGTATATATCCCATTATTGGTGAGGTTTAAAATGACTGGTCTGCTTGTTGAATCAAATGGTGCTAATTGGATAAGAATATTCATTGCTGTGGAAATAATAATAAGAGATTTCCAGTATTTCAGCAAGCCCTGCATGTACGCTGGTAGCAAAGGGAGGGCCTTTATAGGAAAGTTCAGTTTAGTAATTTTACGGTACTTTAAAATGAAAAAAATCTCAGACTAGACATTATATTAATGGCAGGTGAGTCAGGAACCAGCATTAATTATTGAATTTATTAAAATGTAGCAATTTATCAAATTAATTGGTGGATTTATCATTGACTCACATGAGATTGATGCGTTGGGAGTAAACAGCTATAGTTTGTCACAATGAATGACTCGTCTAAAAGGGTTTGTTCTGCTTTAGTGTGAGGCTTTTGGCTTACATCAATCACACGCTGTGGATCCAAAGAAATGAATTTCTTGTTTAATATTAATAATGCAAATAATACTAATGGAAAGCATAGCACACAGATAAATAATTTCACTTAAGTGGCACTTCTATTTGTGTTGCTAAATGATGCTTCACCATTAATAAGAAAACAACTGGTGATCCTTCCATGCAACATCTTCTGGTAATCTCCTGCTGCTGAAGTACTTTTTAATTAGTCGGTACAAGATGTGCTGCGTTGTAATCCAACACTTTTCTAATCACCTCGTATGGGAGATAGAATCCTTCTGTATAATTTTATGAAGAACCCCTGAGTGAGAGATTTTCAGGGAAACTACAGTAACAGATGTTGGATAAATGCTTAAAGCTACAGGAACAAATGACTACTGATTCTGCCACAAAACCGAAAAATCCATTATAACAGCATTGATTTAGAGAGCTGGTGAGACCTTTAAGTCTGAACTTTGTAGCAATTTTTTTCTGTTGTTTCTGCTTATCTTTGATTCCACTCCTGCTTAATACTTTCTGATAGCAGTTCCAGCTGAATCGATTGATTTTCCAAAAATGCGATTAAATTTTCTTTAGTATTTTCGATGGATATTTTCGATTTCTCGATTTTCAAATAGTATTTTAGATTTATCAATAAAACTTTAAGTTTTGAAAATTTTTAAAAATCCGTTGGATCTGCGGATTTTCGAAACTGGCAGCTCCATATTGAAACTAGGTTCATTTCAAAACCAGGGTTCATCACTAGTCCTGGAGTGTTTCAATTATAGAAGTTGATTTGTTACTCAATTGATCCATTGTAATGTTAAAGTAAAAGTTCAGTGGAAAATATCATTGTTTTTAAAACTCTCACAGGGAGATTCAATAAAAGTTCTTATCGTTTAAAATGGTGCTAATTTTGCCCCAACCAATCAGAACTTATTTAACATTTGAAAGCTAACATCTGATTGGTTGGGGCAAAATTAGCACCATTTTTAACAATAAGAACTTTTATTGAATAACCCTGTTAGTTTACTGTATATTATGCATACATAGTTATTTTACATATAATCTTCCATTTTGAAAAATCAGTTGTATTTATACCCCTTGCTATTCCCTGCTGTGAGCAGACATTTCAGGTTCAGTAACGGTCCTTCTTGTTCCCAGAATGCACACTTCCTTGGAATGTTCCTAACAGTAATTTTTATTGATTGCCTGTTGCATGGGTCAAACATGCTCAGATCTCTACTGAGCAACTGAATCAACCCACTTGCTGTGTCAAGGGAAAGACCATAACGGTCTCTATAAGGGGTCCTGCAAACAGGAAGTCTTTTCGGAAGCATTTTATACACAGACACAATGCTAAATGGGCTGGTTACGTTCATTATGATGGAAAAATACTGCTCTTGAATTTATGTATTTGCACTCAACGTCCCCTTTTAGTTTTCTAGGTAGATATAATATTGGGTAAAATGTAGAGATGGCTGAAACTGGTAAGTTTCGTTCCTTTTTTGGATTTACAGGAAAATTCCGAAGATCCAAAAACTGAATATAATTTCTTTTTTTGGCAAACGTTCAAAGCTATTTTCGATAAGCATCGAAAATAGCCTCAAACATTTAATAATCCTCAAAAATATGATCAGAAACTACTTTTGAGTTTCCAATTGTATTTTCGAGGATTAACGAACGTTCAAGGCTTTGTTTCAAGCTCCAAAATCCGAATGATCCACCCAGTTTCGGACAGAACATTTGGATTTCAGTGTTGGATCAGACCCAGATCCCATCTCTAGTATAATGTAAAGTAAACCTACACTTCCAATGTAATATCGGGTTAGAGTGGGTTTAACTCTACTGTATTAAAGGGAATGTCCACCCCCAAAACAATAATTTAATATATTATTGGCCGTTATTCTAGTTTTTTCTACCTTCTATATGCAGACCTACGTCACCCACGTCTGTGCCTTTTTCCGTTCCCGCACAGCCTTCATCCTTTGCCAAACAGGAACCACATATTTTTGATGCGCTTCCACCTTTCAGATCCATCCTTCCTTCTTTCATCTAGTGTAAAAAAGATAGATGCCCCTGCCCATACCTAACTGACAAGTTATGTTTTTAAAAAGTAATCAGAATTGTATTTTACAGCGGCGCTCCACTAACATCAGCCACGTCTGTGATTGGCCATGTCTCAGCCAATCACAGACACGGCTGCCATTCTGGCCGCTGCTTGCAATTTACGGCAAGCAGGAGCCGGATCTGTTGGCAAATAAAACCGCAGGAGTAAAGGGGCTGAAAAGACTGTTCTTTTCATTTTAATTAAGAAATATCTATCTTATATTAAAAGATGATTTTTAGGGTGGACATACCCTTTAACGGCAGAAGCAACCGGTGTAACATGCTTTGCATTAGTTTCACTCTTAGCAGTTTGAAAACAAATTTCTTTTAAATTGAGGGTTTACCTTCATGCTCCTCCTTACCTCCTGGGATCCCACAACTCAGTAATAGTGATGGCCCAGTTCGTGGATCCGAACCTGGATCCGCGGTGTATTTACCTTGTTCGAGAACGGCGGATTTCGCGGATTTTACGGTTTTCTGCCTTCTGAAATTTTCAGAACCGCGTTTTAGAAAAATCCTCTGATTTTCAAAGAACGGATTTTGCAGAACTTTCATTTTAATAGGTTTTAATGGGTCCGCTCGCGGATTTTCAAATTTTCAAATTTTTTCGAAAATTCACAGATCCTCAAGCGGACCGGATTTTGCAAAGTTCGGACATCTCTACTCAGTAAATCACACTTAGGGGGAGATGCAATAAATTTCAGTATTTCAACTGACCTGCATTTGTTCCTGCAATGTAATAACCACTTTGCAACTTTTATTGCATTGTGTAAATGTGAGAGCAAAAGTTGCAACCTTTTGCACGGCTTTAAAGCCACAATTGAAATGTGTGCAATTATCATCTCTAAATTTATTGCATCGCTTGCACTGAGCTATTTCCAATAGTCTTTGGAAAGGGTGCAAGCAATGCAAAATGAGTAAAAAAAAACCCCTATATTACATCGGTTAGCATGGGTTTTGCACTTAGTTTCCCCCTTACCACGGGATATTGCATCTGTAAGTGAATACCAGACATCCCACCCTGCCTCTTCATTATTCCGGGCAGGGTGGGTGAGAGGGCGTGACAACAGGGTGTGGCTACGCTGTGTGACATCATCGACGTCACACAATGGGCGGGGCATACATGCTAGGGGGTGGGGAGGCGGGGTTATGGGGTGTGGTATGGGTGTGGCGTGGGCGGTCCGGGGGCATGACAGACAGAAAGGGGGTGTAACGGGGAGGAGATTCAGGACTCCTCTCCGTTGCGGGAGATCGTGGTGGTCTCACAGGAGCGTGGGGGATCACCCCGATTTGCGGGAGGGTCCCAGAAGATCCGGGAGTAGTGGGATACCTGGAATACTGCATTGCGGGAAGCCGGAAGGAAGAGGAACGCAGAGGGTAAGTATTACATCTCCCTGTTCATGTCCAGCTATTGTGCAATTCCTGCTTACACTAGTTTCTCTTATTTGATTTCTCCTAGAGATGGACAGTGTCAGAGTGTCAAAGTGCCTGGGGCAGGATTGATTATTCCTACCTCACAATATCGTTTTGTTGAGGAGCTACAGCACTAATAGTTTTCATTGCCAGGTTACTCCTGGACTAGTCCTGTATTAAAGATAGTGCTGAAGCCAGGAGGAAGACTGTCAGAATCAGTTTTCTTTAGGCTGGTGCAGAAACAATATTGAGAGGTAGGAATTACCAGTCCTATATCCCTGTCCCAAATACTTTTCATTTTAACTGTTTCTTTAAAAAAATTAATAAAACACACTATAGTTCTCCTTTAAAATTACTGCACTCATTCATGGTCACACATACTGTACCAACTAAATCCTCCTACCGAGTCCTTGCTAGAGGTGTGTCCACCACAATTTGCAACCCCTGGGGCCTGGCCATCATGGTGTGTACACCACCCTGTGGGGCTGCCACTGTTCAGAGAGGGGGGGTCATTGTTCTTAAAAAAAAAAAAACGTAACATCCTGCATTCATTTTAATAGATATTATCCTGGCGAGTAAAGCTTCATACACACCAATGGCCATGTGGACAGGGCACAATATCCAAATGCAACACAATCTCGCTGAACATCCTTTTTAACCAACAGTCATGCGTGTGTATCTGTTCGATCAGGCTTCATTCATTGATCTGCCAGGTGAGTTGCATTGTCCCTGACTGAATGCATAAACACGCTCGATTATCACCCATCTCGGATGTGTCATGCTTTGGATGTTTAGCCTCGCTCTTACAGTCGTATGTGTGTACAATTCTTAAAGGGTATGTCCACCCCTTATAAAACAATTTAATATGTGAGGCAGAACCCCCCCAAAACCTAGGTTCCGTTTAGTTAAAATGTAATAATTCTGCTCCCAGCAAGAGAAATACTTACAAGCTCCTTGATCTACCGCCGAGGATCTCTGGCACTTCCGGGTAATGCAGTCTGTTTCGGCCAATCACTGACTGCCATTCCTGGACGAGCCTCCACTGCGGCTGCTCGGGAGCACAAAAAGAACAGAGCAACTGCAGTGGAGATGTTGTGGAGAGACAGGAAGTGTTGGGGAATCTAGCTGGGAGAAGAATTATGACATTTTAACAAAAAGGAATATAGGTTTTGGGGGGTCCTGCCTAATCTATTAAATTTTCTCCTAAGGGGTGGATATTCCCTTTAAATGTAATTGAAAGTACGCAGGTAAATGGAAAAGTTTATCTTGAAAACATATAACAGAAAGTTTTTATAGAATATCATTAAACGTTTCTAATAATTTTACTATGCACAGCATGGGCAATAAATGCCTAAAATATTATTTTAAGACTTAATATTATCTTTTAAACTTACTGTAGCTTTCACAGACAGGATTTCAATAAACAGTTGACCATCTTGGGGTATAACACAACACAAAATAGATGAAAGATAAAAGATGGCTTTAGATATTGCAGTAGCCTTGTTATATAGTTCTCTATATACAGAGCCAAACTGACAAAAAATTCCTTTAGGGTTTCCTTAAATACTCTAAACTTTGCCTTCTGATCAGTCATCAGCTTCATTACTATGGGAATGATACAGCAAAGCATTGGGAATATAACATACGCATTATTAAAAGGATTAGTCAGTAATGGGGGAGCTTAAATATGAAGAGAGACTGGAAAAGTTACAATTATGTATGCTTGCGTGGGGATATGATCACTGTGTATAAATATATTAACGGGCCATACAATAAACTATCTGGGGCATTGTTCACCAATAGAACATGTCAGAGGACATGAGGACATCCCTTAAGACTTGAAGAAAAAAGGTTTAGGCTTTAAGTTTGGAAAGGATTTTTCACTGTGAGCACGGTAAAGCTATGGAACTGTCTTCCAGTGGACATTGTTATGGCAGGTTCATTGGTCAGTTTAAAAAAAAAGCTGGATGAATTTCTGCCAAAAAGGAATGTTGCAAGTTACTGGTATTGATACATAAAGTAGAGTTGATCCAGGGAAATTTCCGATTGCCACTTGGAGTCAGGAAGGAATTTTTTCCCCCTTCATAAATTTGGTGTTTTTTTTTGCCTTCCTCTGGATCAACAGTTAGGCAGGAAATGAGGATATTGCTGGTTGGACTGGATGGACATATGTCTTTATTCCACCCTTATATACTATGCTACTATACTAATGGTTACCATTATTACATTTTACAGTGAACAATCAAAGAACCTTTTTTGTAAAATCTACAAAGACACAAAACATTAGGAAATCTGGAAGTAGTTCAAACGGTTGGTTTTTCTGATGTTCTTTAATTTTGACACCCCCTTATGAAGCTGCAACAAGATATGTAATATCAACAATCACAGCCAAGTCTATAAAGCGTGTTCCTTTCTAATAGAATGATTGTTGTTTTCTATTCCTGTAAACCCTAAAGCTGAAATTCTTTGACTTCAGTTTTGTTAATAAATGGATGTTTGTTCTGTTATATTTATGAAACAATGTCCAAAACCACAATATCCTTATGGTTTTATTTGTAAAAATATTAAAGGGCAAGGCCTTAAAAACAAAAAACTGGTCACATGTTGGTTACCTTCCCCCAACCCTATAGCACAATAACGCGCGCTAAGAGTTGTGCAGCAGAGGATTGCTCGAAAGGTAAATATATTTACCTTCAGCCCTGGCTCCTGAGTTATTGATTGAAGAACTGGAGGCAAGGCATAGCTCCTTAACCTCTCGGGCTTCAATCAGTACATTAAAGGAATAGTTCAATTTAGGGCTGGTCTTTAGGTTTTTGTTAACCTCAGATAAAATTGATTGTACTTCCCATTTTACAGCTGAGTGTGATCCAATCACGTGTTAAAAAACACACACTAATGTTGGCCAATTGGTCTGGCCACATTAGGTGCACTGCCCTGCGTTACACTGTGATTTGCTATTCGGAACGCATGTAATTAGCTTTTTTAGTTCAATGCGCCAACTCATACTAGCACCCCAGAAACGCAATCACGATAGTATGAGTTGAAGTATGGCCCTAAAATCACCCTAAATAAATAATCCAAGGTTATTAGTACCTTTCATATCTTGACATGGCTGGAAAGCATTTATGTTCACACCTACAGTATGTTTATATGCTATACACTTATACTTTACAGTACAAATACTATAATACTATAGCAGCCCTGGAATGTTCCTCCCTTTTCTTAATTTATCAAAAGTATGCGATAAAATAAAGTAATCCTGATACATATATCTATAAAACACATTAAATATATGTATGATGTACAAAGATGATTAATGTGCGTGAAACCTGCATCACAAATCATGACTGTATGCTGATTTAAATAAAGAAACTTATTGGCCTTGGGCTAGTTAAAAAACAAATGTCTTACACAAGCGTACAAGGATAATCATAATAAGCTGTCATAGCAAGTTCTATTTTGAATATGTGTTCATTTAGTAGGTGTATGTTTTCTATTAAATGCCAACTGTTATTAACCGGTAGATCAAATGAATGCAAGCCAGAAATAAGGTAATTTATGAATCTTTAAATAACGTTTCAGCTGACGTCAGAGTCACTGATTTAGGATGCAGGTGTCAGGACATGCAGACATTTCACTAGTTATAATTTATGCCATACAGTATGTAACCCATTGCCAGTGATTAGGGCTGATTATACATAGTTGTAATACTGCTGGACCAGAATGAAATTAATCCACTGAAGGATACGAACACTGGAAGATTTGTTTTTTTTACATTTCCTATAACTGGTAACTATAATTCTTCCCAAATATCACTGTACCATTTTTTGTTGATCTGTCCCAATTTCTTTAGATATAAAGCCTGAAACAAATTATATTTCAGCTGTCAATGGTAACAGCTGGAATGGTAACAGTTGGTACGTGAACTGCATGGTGGGAAATTCCCTCTCTTAATGCTGCCTATTAGAGATTACTGAGAATGCTTGCCCACACAGAGAGTCAGATAGTCTGGCAGGGTCTGGGGGACTGAGCTTGATCAAAACATGACTGCCTTGAAGTCATGCAGCAACACAAACACATCAAAGTAAGTTCTGCTTACATGTATTCATTTATAGATTGAAATGAGGTGATTTTTTTCAGTGTACAATTCATTTAAATGGCAACTGTGCTGGTGAAGCCAGATTGGTACTATGAACCTGACATTCAAGGCAAGGGTAAAGACCTAGAGGTTAAGGTCCTCCATCTTGGTACTAGTAACACAAGTAATAACACATTGAACCTTTTCTAAAATAAGGTGAGTAATTATGCCCTAATTCTTTGTGTATTCCTTTACTTGGATATTTTTGAATAAAAGCAAAAATATTGAATATTCAGCCTTAAAAGAAAAAACTGGTGACTTGTCAGTTACTTGTCCCCAACCTCCTTCTATGCAGTCAATCAAGGTTGTGACTGCTGACATCACAGCCAATGGTTGACTGCTGTTATCCCTGCTGCCTCCTCTGCACATGCTGCACAGTCCAGTGGAAATTATCAATATTTGTTAAATTGTTAGTTTGTGTAATGCCTTCTTAGTTATTTTACTTATTCTCTCCCATTTTGAAAAATCAGTTGATTTCATACCCTTTGCTGTTCCCTGCTGTTGACATTAGTGAGCTGACATTTCAGGTTCCAACAGTCCTTCTTCTTCATAGGATGCACCACATCCTTGGAATGTTCCTAACAGTTATTTCTACTGATTGGCTGTTGGATGGGTCAAATATGCTCAGATTTCTACTGAGCAACTGAATCAACCCAGGCGCTGGGTCAAGGGCAAGACCATAACGGTCTCTATTAGGGGTCCTGCAAACAGGTAGTCAGTATTTCGGTTGCATTTATTTATACATAGACACAATGCTGAATGGGCAGATTAAGGTCAGAGGGATGAAAAAAATACTGCTATTTTTTCTGAAAAGCATATGTATTTGCATATTCCCCTTTAAGTGTATAAAAACCTCACTAAACAGGAGGAGTCAGATGCCTTTTCCAGAATCGAAAATTATCCTTAAATATCTGGATACAAATGCATGTAATAAACTGGTAAGAATATAAGTTTGGTTCGTGGTAAGATGACAGACAAATCAAGCCAAGTTATTTTGTTTTAAGGGTGAACGTACCCTTTAAAACCATATAATAAGTCCAATAATATTTGTTCTACTAGATCTTGGAAATTGGAAAGGGTTCAGAGAAGGGCAACTAAAATAATAAAGGGAATGGAAGAGCTTGAGTATGAAGACAGATTGGATAAATTACAATTATGTACATTAGAGAAAAGGCATTTGTGTGGGGATATGATTACTGTGTATAATCACATTAACGGCCATACAATTAACTATCTGGGGGGCGTGGCCAAGATGGCGACCTGAGTGGACGCGAGGGATAGGAGCTCTCCCGACAAATATGCTGAAACAGACATAAAAAGCCGACATACAGACTTAAAACAGACGGCCAGGGGAAAAAGCACGGAGCAATGACAAAGCACGGAGGCCAGCAGAATAAAAGAACGGGCTACGCCGACAAACTGGGGAAGTTTGCCCATCAGCCACAGGGACAGGCCGCGGCCCCAGAAACACTAGCGGAACACGAGGCCGAGACGGAACAAACAGCGAGCGCCTCAGCAACCGCCCCGTCACCGGCACAAATATTGGCTGCCATCCAAGACTCAAAAACCTCTCTCACCGTCCTGATAGAGGAGGTGAAAGTGGATGTCGGCCTACTCCGGCAAGATATCCAGGCCCTGAGACGGCTCGTCGGGGACCTGGAGGACCGGGTATCAACCATAGAGGACTCCATCAGGCCGATACCCACTGAAATGGAAGCCATACGCCAGCAACTTAAAGCACAGCAGGAGAGGGCTGAAGACCAAAATGTCAGGTTGGTGGGGCTGCCTGAGGGGATAGAGGGCAGGGAACCAGAGACTTACCTAACCAAATGGTTCCTTGATACCTTTGGTGCTGATACCTTGTCACCAGTGTTTACGGTGGAGCGGGCCCACCGCGTTCCCCCCCCACCCCCCCCTCCTGGCTCTAGGCCAAGGCCAATGCTAGCCAGACTATTAAATGCAAAAGACAGGGATGCGATACTGCGGCAAGCTAGGCTGAAGGGTCAGATACAACTAGAGAATAATACAATTATGTTGTTCCCGGACTACTCTATAGAACTACAAAAAAGACGCGCAACATTCTTAGCAGTAAAACAACGACTGAGAAGCTTGAATGTACCTTATGCCATGATGTACCCCTCCAGGCTGCGTGTCCAACATGACAACAATACCAAATTTTTTGAGTCACCCATGGATGCCACACTCTGGCTGGACGCTAGGTTTGGCCCCAACGACAGAAACTAGTAAGTAAAAGTAAAAGACACCGATTGACAGCAACCAACTGAAACATACAAAGCCGGACACCACAAATCACTGATCCCTATTAAACCCTCCCTTCTGGGAGCACCCTGGGTGGGAGACTGAACACCATAGGAATCCAGCCAACCCATTTGTCTCGGCAGGGAGACCACCACTAAGACACCAACCCCAAAACCCGAACCGATAAAGGGACCTAAGCACTCTTGCCATCCCATTATGACCTGGGGAAACGAGACTCTGAACAGACTAAATGGGAGCAACGGCAAAATATACCTACAGATGGACTGGGAGACCTGGAAAACCGCAAAATCTAGCCAACCACCAAACCTCACAGCTTCCAACTGAAACGGGAAATACAAATACATGAGAAACAATTGGGAAAACAGAGTCACAGAGACACCTCTCTCCGAACTCTTCTTACCGAACCCTTCTCTCACAGGACCCACTACTAGATCAGAACTCCCTCCTAAGGATACACACAAACACAAAGTGAATAGGTCTATTTGTTGAACAGAGAAATGTGAATGGATAAAGCTGATAAACACCCCATTCCCTCCTCAAAGGAACCCCCTCTGGATTAGATTTATCACCCAGGATTTATACAAATACAGATGATTACGTTTATATGTTGAACAGAGAAATGTGAATCGATAAAGCTGATAAACACCCCATTCTCTCCCCACAGGACCCCCCCCCCCCCCCAATGTATCTCTTCCCCAGGGTGTATACAAATACAAAGTGATTGTGTTTATTTGTTGAACAGAGAAATGTGAATTGATAAAGCTGATAAACACCCCATTCTCCCCCCACAGGTTCCCCCCCCCCACTAGAATGGGTCTCTTCCCCAGGGTGTATACAAATACAATTGATTGTGTCTATTTGTTGAACAGAGAAATGTGAATTGATAAAGCTGATAAACACCCCGCTCTCCCCCCACAGGACCCCCCCCACTAGAATGGATCTCTTCCCCAGGGTGTATACAAATACAAAGTGATTGTGTCTATTTGTTGAACGGAGAAATGTGAATTGATAAAGCTGATAAACACCCCATTCTCCCCCCACAAGACCCCCCCCCCACTAAAATAGATATTTTCCCCAGGGTGTATACAAATACAAAGCCATTATGTCTATTTGTTGGACAGAGAAACATGAATTGATAAAGCTGATAAACACCCCATTTCCCCCTCACAGGACCCCCCCCCACTAGATTGGATCTCTTCCCCGGGATGTATACAAATACAAAGTGATTGTGTTATTTGTTGAACAGAGAAAGGTGTAATGTGATATAAAGCTGATAAACACCCCATTCCCTCCCCCCACAGGCTCCCCCTCGCATAGATGTCTTATCCCAGGTTTATACAAGTAGCAGCTGAGTTACGTTCTATATTTGAACAGAGAAAGTTAACTGATAAAGTGATATAACACCCCATTCTCCCCCCACAGCCCCCCCCCCACTAGAATGGGTCTCTTCCCCAGGGTGTATACAAGTACAAAGTGATTGTCTCTATTTGTTGAACAGAGAAATGTGAATTGATAAAGCTGATAAACACCCTATTCTCCCCCACAACCCCCCCCCCACACTAGAATAGATCTTTTCCCAGGGTGTATACAAATACAAAGCCATTATGTCTATTTGTTGGACAGAGAACATGAATGATAAAGCTGATAAACACCCCATTCCCTCCCCCTCACAGGACCCCCCCACTAGTTGGATCTCTCCCCGGGATTATACAAGTACAAAGCGACTGTGTTATTTGTTGAATAGAGAAATGTGAATTGATAAAAGCGAAAAACACCCATCTCCCCCCACAAGACCCCCCCCCCACTAGAATAGATCTTTTCCCCGGGATGTATACAATACAAATGGGACTGTGTTATTTGTTGAACAGAGAACAATTGAAGCTGATAAACACCCCACCGTACCCTCACGAGACCCCCCCCCGCTAGATATGGACCACTTCTCCCCGGGGTCAGTACAAAGTGAGTCTGCGTTTTGGTTGAACAGAGAAAGTGATGATAAAGCGATAAACAACCCCCATTCTCCCCCAGCGGACGCCCCTCCCACTGGGAGGCTCTCCCCAGGGTATATCAAGTACAAATGATGAAAATACTCTATGCTATGGAAAAGAAAGTAAATCGGGCCCACCTGATAAAATCACCACACTCCCCCATACAGCCCCGCCCCCCATAGAAGGCGCCATCCTCAGCTGTATACAAGTACAAAGGACTTGCACCTTATATGTTGAAACAGGAAGAATGTGAATAAAGCTATAAACACCTTCCCCACAAACCCCCACTAGATAGAAATCCCAGGTATAAAAATAAAAGATAGTATGTTGAGAAGATAAAAAATGAATATGAAAATAAATTATCAAAAACATCTCACAGACCACCATAATGGAATCTTCACGGGATTATACAAATACATAACGATGTTATTGATAGGCAAAGTAATATAAACACGAAAAAACCCATCATCCCCCAACAAGACCCACCACTAAATATCTTTCCGGAATCACCAAATACAAATACTGATTTCCCATTGAGCTGCTAAACCATCCCCCAGTCCCTCACGCAACCCCCCACCCCCAATGCACCTCACCACTCCCACCGAGCCTCGGACTTAACAAATAACAAAGTACTCGTTAGCCGTTAAAGGGAAAAAAACTCATCTGACCCATACCAACCTGACTAGCACCCCACCTCTCCATGGAGACCACTCTCCCACGATTGGCCCCCTCCCTGTGATACTAACAAATCATACATCCCTATTCCCTAACTCCTACCTGACTAGCACTAGCAATCCTGCCCCCCTCCTCCCATTAAATCCCCTCCCCCCCTGCATACCCCCCCCCACTAGGCAGCCCCTCCCCCCCTCAGTGCTCAACTCAACCTCATACTCTACCTCCCTTCCCTACAGAAAGATACTCCCCCCCTGCCCCCACTCCCCCTCCTCAGCCTCAGCTGATCTAACTCTCCCCCACCCTTCAAATAAGAATAGACAAACAGGATGGGCCCCTTGCCCTACCTTCATCGTACCCCCTCCACTGAACCAAACCCCAACCCATAGACTATAAACAAACAATTAGCACCCCCAACATAGAATAACCATACCTGCAACTGGGACGGGACAACAAAACACCCAAACCCGAACCAAATAGAACCGGCAACGTACTTAATAGAGTCGGGAGAACCTCCCCCCCCAGACGTATCCACGTCTGAACAGAACCACTCAGTTCCCCCCCCCCCCCGCCACCGACTTGACCGGGAGGCATGCCTTGCCCCGGCCGAGCGGCATTGGTTGGACACATGTGTCCGTATCTAAAACGTAAAAGTTTATTGTTAATGTTAATGGACCGTTTAAACCAACTGAATAAGTTAATGCCTGTTATTGTTTTTTATGTTTGCTATATACCTGCGCAAAAGAAAATACACCGCCGCCTGGTCGCCTGGGATCCTAATCCGGAGGGCCCCTACAAACCGCATCCAATGAAAACGAGAGATGGGTGAGTCAGCCACTGCACTAAAACTAATATCATGGAATGTCAGGGGGATGAACCAAACTGATAAACGCACACAAGTATTCAATACAATCAATAGACATGGAGCCGACATAATTTGCCTGCAGGAGACCCACCTGGTACGCGCAACCACCAAAGTCTTACAGAAACCATGGGTGGGATGGGCGGCACACAGTGTGTGTTCCCATACTCACGTGGAGTATCCATACTATTCAGAAACACTCAAATACAAATAAATATGGTTAAGGTGGACCCTTACGGCAGATATGTTTTTTATACACGCAGATATAGAGAACATCTCAGTGGCTATACTGGGCACCTATATCCCCCCAAATGTGGGCCTCTGTTATGGAAAATATCATCCCCTCTACTGCTTAGATACCCATGCCCACACTATCTGATGGGAGACTTTACACAACCAGTCTCCAACCATGGACCGCTTACAGACGAACCAGAAACCCATTAACCCAAAACACCGGGGTATCACACCTCTGGCATCTTTCGTAGAAACATGGGCATGGGTGGATGCGTGGAGACAGACACCCGAACACAAAAGAATACACTTGCTATACACCAACACACAACTCACTATCCAGAATTGACTACGTCTTCCTTACAAAAAAAAACAATCCCCCTAGTTACATATATATCCCACCTTCCCCGTGGAATTTCGGACCACTCACCTATTAAACACACATTCCACTACAAAACACAAAAACACAGGTGGGGCCATGGAAATTTAACGCATTCTGGATCACCCGCTACCAACACCAGACCTTATCCCAGAACATTAAAAGAATTCCTGCTATACAACACCCCGAAACAGCCCAAAACTATGGGAACACTTAAAGCTTACTTGAGAGGTCGACTTCACTCAACAATATCATACATTAAGCGCAACCTCACAAAAACAAGGAAAAAACTAACCACAACACTCCAGCAAGCAGAGAAAGAATACATACAAAACCAGACATTATAATAGAAAGACATGGCTGCAAACAAAAGACTATATCACATCTACAAACACAAAGGGCGCACCGCAAACAATTCTTCAGTAAACAAAACTTTTTTGAAAACGGAAGCCACTCTGCAAAAATACTATCATACCTGGCAAAGGACCACTCATACTCAACAACAATTTAGCCATACAAACTCACAACAAACACTAGTCACACACAACCCCTCAAATACTAGAAGCTTTCCACAATTTTATCGGGAGCTATACACCTCCAACAATACAAGCTCAGAAGAGGATATAAACGATATTTTAAACAACCTACAATTTCCTAAACTTACAAATGAACAAAGAACATTCTTAGACATGCCTATAACAAAGGAAGAATACAATCTGCACTAGGGGAACTATCCATGTGGAAAACACCCGGTCCAGATGGACTCCCATCCGAAATCTAAAAAAATACAAAGACACCTGACACAACCTTTATTGGAGATGTATTGAAATCAAACGCCACTGGAACCCTACCCCAATCCCTATATAATGCCACAATAGTAGTATTACCTAACCAGGGAAAAACCCACAGGAATGCGGATCATACAGGCCGATCTCACTACTTACGACAGACTATAAAATCCTGCAAAAACCCTCGCACAACGCATAAAACTATTATTAGCTCCATAATCCACCCGAACAGACAGGCTTCATGCCAAGCAAATCCGACAATCAACTTAAGACGCACATTAATCAAACACAAATGAACCATGACAACGCAGGGGAGCAATCATACTCTCACTAGATGCCCGCAAGGCGTTTGATTCAGTGGAATGGCCGTTCCTCTGGGGGGTCCTCAGGTGCTTTGGATTTGGACAAATATGATTAACTGGATTAGCTACTATACGCTAACCCAACAGCACAGATACTAATCAATGGGGAACTAACCACAACTTTTACAACAACAGAGGGGCACCAGACAGGATGTCCCTGTCCCCCTGCTTGTTCGCCTTAGCAATTGAACCACTAGCAATAACTTAGAGCTGACCCACGGATACGGGGATTTCGTATAGATAGATGAAGAACGTATGGGTCTCTATGCGGATGATATCATTCTCTACTTAGAGACCCGGGCCTCCCTCTCAGGGCCGCATTTGAACTCATAAACACATTCGGAATGCATTCAGGCCTTATGATAAACTGGGACAAGTCAGCCCTATACCCCCTGGACACATTCCCAACCACAGAATACACCAAACAATATACCGATACCGATAGTACACCACTTTACATACCTGGCATAACCATAACCAAGTCCCTCAACTTTTCTACACATGAATTATCTCCATTAATAGATACACTAGAAACAAGACTGAACTCCTGGAAATCTATCCCACTTAACCTATGGAGCCGAATACAAATGATTAAATATTTCTGTTTGCCCAAAATATATACGTAAACAAACACTCCCTGATATACATTCCAAAAACATTCTTCACTAAACTAAATAGTTTAATCATCTCCTTCATATGAGCAACAAAAAACCGAGAATAAAAACCACCACCCTACAGACACCCAAACAAATGGGAGGGCTTTCACTACCCAACCTACAACTATATACTGGCATCCCAGATAAAACACCTGCAATGCTGGGTAAACATAAACACCACACCGACCCCCTCGGATATGATGATGGCTACTATCTGACAGGCCCTTCATACATATCTGGATGCACCCAGGATGCACATGATAGGACCAGCACCCACCCTACTAAACAAACACTCAGAATTTGGAACCACATCAACCAATTACTCCAACTCAACGGATACTTCGAACACACCCCACTCTGGAACAACAAACAACCTCCACATCTACTAAACCTTCCAGGACGCACAATATGGGAAGAACACGGAATACACACACTGGGAGACATAATCCAAAACAAGCAACTAATTCCCTTCCGAGACCTCCAAATAACATACAGATACCGAATCATTTTACTATCGGTACCTTCAATTGCAACATGCACTGAAACCACATTCACCAACAACTTTGACAAAATATAAAACACCCAATGATTGGGATAATACGAACACAAGGGATGAAAGGAATTATATCCAAACTATATACCAGCCTAATAACCACTAAATCACAACCCACAATTACAAATCAAAGCAAAATGGACACCACATATATCAACAAACGGATGACCAGTGGCCAGATATTCTATCCACACACTGCCAAGTATCCCCAAACTCATACAGTTTAAAATACTGAACCAGCATACTATACACCCAAACAGATGAACATATGAATATTGGCAGAAATTCAGACTGCCCTAAATGTAAGATGCAAGAAGCAGACTTCATACACATATGTGGGATGCCCGAGAATAAAAGACTACTGGGAGGAAATATTTACAACCCTGGGGATGCTCACTCCGCACCCATCCAGCCCTCACCCGAACTTTGTATGTTTGGTTTGCTGGAAGAAGAGGTAGGGTCTTACGAGGAACGGGATCTCCTGCAGGCAGCTCTGTTCTATGCACGTAAAAATATTACAATGAGATGGATATCTGATAGACCTCCAAAATCAAAAAATGGATCCAACTTGTAAACAACGACCTACCATATATCAAAACAATCAATACCAACACAGAAATTGTCCTGACAAATTCCAAAAAATATGGGCACGTGGCTGGAATCAACCAGCACATTAGCATAATATAGGAAGAAAACACAAAGCAACCAACTAGTGCTCAACCCCAAAAACAAATGCACGAGGGGACCTCCGGAGGCGGGACAGGGCGAGCAGCGGGCAAACCAACCTACCACCAGTGGATGGAGCGAACACAGCAAGCAATGTTAAATACTGTTATTTAAGAGTTATATTATAAGAACCGAAATATTGTAACAAGATCGTAAGAGAATATATACTGTAAAACTATACTCAATATTGACAAAACAACTGCTACTTCAAATATTAGATGCATAACGTATATGTAATGTAATACTAAAACATGTACCTGATTAATAACTAATGATATGATTTGGAACCAAAATAAAACGAGTTTAAAAAAAACAATTAACTATCTGGGTCATTGTTCACCAATAGAACACGTCACAGGACAAACAGACATCCCTTAAGACTTGAAGAAAAAAAACCCGGAAAGGGTTTTTTACTGTGAGAACGTAAAAATATGAAACGGTCTTCCATTAGAAGTTGTTATGGCAGGTTCATTGGATAGTTTCAAAAGAAAGCTGGATGAGTTTCTGAGACAGGAATGTTGCAGGTTACTGGTACTGATACATAAAGTAGAGTTAATCCAGGGATGTTTCCGATTGCCACAGGATTTTTTTCCCCTTCATAATTCTGGTGGGTTTTTTTGCCTTCCTCTGGTCAACAGTGAGGCAGGAGTGTGGGTATCGCTTAGTGGGTTGGACTGGATAACTTACCATATGTCTTATTATTCAACCTCAAATACTATACTTAAAGGGCATGTCCACCCCCAAAACTATAATCCCCCCAACTACTGGCCCCATCATGTAGTGTAGTGTAATCCTTACCTCACATCCAGCTCCATAGGTTCTCCTGTAGTCCCCCCCCAAAGTCCCAAAAACTGCCCACCAGGAGGCTAGCAGGTCCATTAGGACACTGCATGCTAGCTGGCCTCAGGTAGATTTTTGCCATGCGTACTGCAGCCCTTCTCCCCCCTCCCTCCCCCTCCCTCCCTCCTCTCCCTCCCTTTTCTACTATCCCTCCCCCTAGCATAAAAGCCCTTCAGTACAGTATTCCCCGATGTCTCCCAGCCCCAACGCATATTTTTTATTTTAGAAAGCTCCCCAAACTCTTACTTACCTCTCGTCTTTCCTCCGGCGAAGTGAGCTGCCGGCAGCCGCGTCTGTGATTGGCTGCCGCTCAGCCAATCACAGACGCGGCTGCCGGTCCCGCCCTTCGCTTGCATTTCCTTGCAAGCAGAGGGCCGGGAGCGCGGCGGAGAAAGAGGGGAGGTAAGTAGAGTTTGGGGGGCTTTCTAAAAAAAAATATAGCGGTTGGGGCTGGGAGCCCAGGGGGGATCTTATATTAAAAATTCAATTTTAGGGTGGACATACCCTTTAAATGTTTTCTAAGATTTTCTGAGACTTGAACACTAAATATGGAGGACAATGGAGATTTTACTTTTCTATATACAGTATGGTATTTCAAAACTTTTAGTTAATTTGTTACGATGATCCATTATGCATCAAAGCTCGCAATGCAGTGAGTACAATTATATATAAAGCACTTTGAATAGCATAAGAAATGAATAAGGAATAGATTAGAGGATTGAATATTATTACCTGAACTGCAAATGATGAGAAAATTCATTTACTGGAAGTCCGTATGAACAAAAGAAAGATCAACTGAACATTACTTTTAGATCTTAGTTTTCCTTAAACTATAAAAAAGGTGCAGTATTCTCTACAATTCATGGTTAAGGTAAGCTGTAGTAAATAGACAAACAGATACAGAATATGGGGAAGGAGGGTGCAGTGCAGGCTTTCTTAATTTTAAAGAGAGCTAAGATCTAAAAGTAATGTTCAGTTGATTTCCCTGTGTATTTAAAACTTGAAGACAAAAGGAAAAAAAACGATAAATGACCTACTCTCTCTCTCTTCCCGATTCTAGTAGCCCTCTGTAGCTGTTGTCTTCCCCATTTAAAGGGTATGTACACTGGAAAATTAGTTTTTTTAAATTGCCCATTAGGGGAAACTATCATTCATCCCAAATATCGCTGTACCGTTTTTTTGTTGATTTGCCCCCTATTTCATTAGATACTGTATCCAATCTAAAACATCTTACGTTTTTGCATTTCTGTAAGCAGTTTTGCTGTAGCTGGAATGTTTTACAGTTGGTGTGCTGTATGCTGTATGCAGTATTGACAGTTGGTATGGAGGAAAATAGTCAGGTCAGTGGTCAGAGCCTGAGCAAAACAAGTATTGTATTGAAGGCATGCAGCAACACACACACCTCAGAGTGCACTTAAGTGCACTTAAAGTCTATGAGGGCAATGCTAAAATATTATTTCCATGTTATTGCTATTGATACATAAATATTGTACATTTACGGCTGCTATCATACATTTACTGCGTTATCGCTTAAAAGCGATACCACACCTTTATATATGTGGCCCATAGAGGTGATGCATTTAGGGTTTAACTGTTCTCTTATAGTCTTTAAAATTCTAGAAGGCATTGTGCCATGTCATAGTGGCTTTTCTCTCAGCATATAACATCGCCAGAGCCATTGCACCAGTGATCTGATAGCGGCTCTTGGTGCATCACCCTGTTTATTTGTAGACAATTGTCATTGGAATCTACGTAAACAGAAAAAAAAAATCAGAAACAAAAAAAACCACCACAGTATATATTGTTAACCTATTTATTGTGGAGAGTAGCAACTATCCAGGATAAATGGTTTAGCTGTATACATTGCAGTGGCTCCAGTTTTTTTAATCGCTTAAATGATGAGTAGTGTCACAATCTGATTGAGCCTTTACACTCTTTATATTACCTGCTGCCTCTGTTACCTACTTTGGACTTTACATAATAATAAAAATGATAATCTACTGTTTACACTACAAGGCCAAAGTATTCTAAAGACATGTCTCATGTAATATTGGCACAAGCACCCGATGCAACATCACTAGAGGTTGTTTATCTGCTTCAAGCGAGAACTAATGCCTTTTAAATGCTACTTACCTTCTAGGTTCTAAGCGGAGTGCCTCAGGGCTCTGTACTGGGGCCACTTCTTTTTGACCTGTATATAAATGACTTAGAAGGGGCATTGAGAGCAAGGTCTCTGTGTTTGCTGATGACACTAAACTATGCAAAGCTTTGGAAAATGGGCAGCAGAATGGCAGATGAGATTCAATGTTGATAAATGTAAGGATGCATTTAGGGTTTAACTGCCACCTACACCATAAATAACTGTGCTAAGCGAATCTCGACTAGAAAAAGATTTGGGGGTTCTGCCAGACAGAGGGGCTAGAGCTAGCAAGATATTGTCTTTTATAAAGAGGGGAATAGATTCAAGAGAAAAAAATGTTATTACCCCACTTAACAAGTCACTGGTAAGGCCTTATTTGGAATATGTGGTGCAGTTTTAGAATCCCATATACAAAAGGGACATCTTGGAAATAGAAGCAGTTCAGAGAAGGGCAACTAAAATAATAAAGGGCATGGAGGAGCTTGACTATGCAGGCAGATTAGACAAGTTAGGGCTGTTTACATTAGAGAAGCGACGTTTGTGTGGGGATATGATCACATCATACAAATATATTAATGGGCCATACAATAAACTCTCTGGTGCAGTGTTAACTAATCGGTCATATCAAAGGACACATGGAAATCCTTTATGACTGGAAGAAAAGACGTTTCATCTTCAGGTTAGGAAACGTTTCTTTACAGTGAGAACAGTGAAACAGTGGAACTGTCTTCCAGCAGATGTGGTAATAGCAAGTTTACTGAATAGCTTTAAAAGTGGCCTAGATAAGTTGAGCTGGGAAAAGGAAATAATTGAAACTCACTTTGAGCTTCAGTACACCTACACAGTGAAGAAACGGAAAGTATTAAATAAAAAGACAGCATTGATTTTACCCTGGACAGTGTGTGTCCAAACCATTATAAATAATCTTTTTATTGAATGACAACAGGAAGGAAACAAGGGCCATATTTATAAAGTCACGGCATCACTAAAACATTCGGGTTAACGATTATTAATTTACAATTGGTTCAATGATCTTTAAAACTATTCTAAATCTATGACCATGATTGTAGATTTATGATCCCCATAGAATACCATTGCGGTAGTTTACTACCACATGCTATTCTACGACTGAACGTTTGTAAATGAATAAACGTTCAGCGTAAATATACAATCACCGGCGTACATTTACTGCTACTGTTGGAATTTACTGTTAGTGCCTGCTATCGCTAATGTGCAATACGACACGTTTAAAAATATGGCCCCAAGTGTGAGGTCTGTTTGTAATAAGATATAACAATTTCTAAAATGGTTAAAGGGCAAATCTACCCCATCATTTATTTGCTACTTTTTTTTTTTTTTTTAATGATAAAATTTTTTCTGAGACTAGACTACTAGACCTGTGCTGCAGGCACAATCAACTGTTTGCACAATCAGCACTGTTTAGCTTTGTCTTTATTTGATTCTCCTGTGAGCAGACCTAATCAGTGCAGATTACCTGTCATGATTGCCAGCATCTCGGGCAGGTTTTACAACTCACAGCACACACAGACAAATTCAAAGTTTTAAGAAGTTTTATCTTCAATTTAGTAAAAGGTTTCTTATCAGTGAGAACAGTGAAACCAATCAGATTTCAGAAAATTGGAAAATCTGATTGGTTAATGTAAACCATGTAAACCAAGCATTGAAAAATTGACCAATCAGAAATGGATTAGGGTTTTCTGCAAATCTATATAAAGAGGTGCAAACCTCCGCGGAGCTCAGAGGTCATCGCAGTAGATGGCAGAAGAAAGAAGTAGCTAGCAAAATCGGCTCCACTGAGGCCTAGCATCGGTGATCTCAGTGGTGTTGGTGACGCTAGCCCGAAGACGTCACGTCGGATCAAGACGCCGGTAACATCGGCCTTGTTGAGGTCACTGGCAGCCGCAGGGGTACTTCTCGGGGTCGGCGGCTTCATCGGTTACTGAATACATTCAAAGGGTTACAGAACAATACATACATGGGTTACCAAAATAGACCACTACATTCATGGGTTACCGACCTCTACATGTGAGGGTTACCGAATGATACATTCCAGGATTACCAAAATCAACTGCTTCATTCGTGGGTTACCGAAATCGACCTACATTTGAGGGTTACTAAACAATACATTCTAGGGTTACCGAAATCTAACTATACATTTGAGGGTTACCGAAATCGGCCGCTACATTCGAGGGTTACCTAAATCGACAAATACATTTGAGGGTTATAGAACGATCCATTTGAGGGTTTCCAAAATCGAAGGCTACATGCGAGGGTTACCATAATTGACTGCTCTAGGGTTACTGACTGATCCATATGAGGGTTACCGAAATTGAAAGCTACATTTAAAGTACAACAATACCCAAAAAAACAACATCTCCCCCATTACATGTCCACACTTCCAGCAGCTGAAATTACTTACTCTCATTTACAACCGTGCTGCACTCCCTTAGATATCACACAGCAAAGATGAGTGCCAACAGCCCGCCTCCTAGACGACCCAGGGCCATCGTTAACATATCACTTGTCATTGGCTTGTCCAAACCATTATAAATAATCTTTTTATTGAATGACAACAGGAAGGAAACAAGGGCCATATTTATAAAGTCACGGCATCACTAAAAACATTCGGGTTAACGATTATTAATTTACAATTGGTTCAATGATCTTTTAAAACTATTCTAAATCTATGACCTGATTGTAGATTTATGATCCCCATAGAATACCATTGCGGTAGTTTACTACCACATGCTATTCTACGACAACGTTTGTAAATGAAAAACGTTCAGCGTAAATATACAATCACGGCGTACATACTGCTACTGTTGGAATTACTGTTAGTGCTGCTATCGCTAATGTGCAATACGACACGTTTAAAAATATGGCCCCAAGTGTGAGGTCTGTTTTTATAAGATATAACAATTTCTAAAATGGTTAAAGAGCGAATCTACCCCATCATTTTTGCTACTTTTTTTTTTTTTTAATGATAAAATTTTTTTCTGAGAACGACTACTAGACTGTGCTGCAGGCACAATCAACTGTTTGCACAATCAGCATGTTTAGCTTTGTCTTTATTTGATTCTCCTGTGAGCAGACCTAATCAGTGCAGATTACCTGTCATGATTGCCAGCGTCTCTAGATGACCCACGGCCATCGTTAACATATCACTTGTCATTGGCTGGTGGGAATGTTACAATCTCTCTCCTCCTCCTCTGCCAGTCAAACAAACTTGAACTGTCCTGTTGCTGGAATACATCCTACATAATCAAGCTAATCAAGGGTGGGTGGAGGAGTGTTTTCTCGCATGCTAGCTCTGAGTGACAGTTAGAGGCAGACAGAATCGTTACAACCCCGTCACAGCATGGCTAATTAAAGGCAGAGAGAGGCTCGAAATCAGGAAACAAATATATGGGGATGGCTGCACACCTTTACTCTTTTTAAAGCAATTTAAAAAAAATGCATTGAGACAATACAGTTATACTACATTCGCTACATTCAACTGTTACCGTAATAGAAGGCTACATTCCAGTGATGCCGAAATCGAAGGATACATTTGAGGGTTACCAATTTTGGATGTTACATTTGAGGGCTATTGATTCGAGATTTTAATAATGATGGGTCCTTTTTTAAAACCATTTGTAAAAAAACAGCCAAATTTTATAAATCAGGTGATGTATTTTTTGGGAGGTGCATCTGGGAAGTCTAGGATTACTATCTATTTTATAACAATTTGTTCATATCTGGGCAACATTTTTCAACATGCTTGTAATATTTATATGTACTGTCCACTTTTGTAGAACATTAAATATACATAAAGTTAAAGAAATTATATAATCAGATTTTTTCATTCTGATTTTTTTCATTTTTACTGCTGCTGAACAGAGACTGCAAACATTTTTATTTGTAAGCATAAAAACTATTTATATTTTCAAAGACTGAATTCAGTTGTGCAAAGATAGAAACTATAGAGATGATTATGAAAACAGACAAACTCCTTTTAGCTAAAAGTGATTTTGACCTTGTGAGTGTTAGCTACAGTATTTATTATACATATCTAGTGAAACCTGTAGTATTACATCGAATTTTAATGGCTCGGGAATAATGAACAAATGAATTAAAAATGAAAGCAATATAGTAAAAAAGTAATGAGAGAATAAACACAAGTCTAACTGTAAATGGCATTTCATTCTAGCTTTTGAAGCTAGCGAACACATCGATAAAGAACACTAAACTTAAAAAACAAGTATTTGCCATCCATTAGTTTGCTCGGGGGACATGGAACCACGCTCCTTTCTCAAGCCGCTCCTTCATTGACAGCCGCTCTGTCCCAACCCAAGGTAAACTGTTAGGACCTTCCATACTGGGGTTACCTTGACGTGGTTGGAAGGCTTTTCACTTATATGCATAAAATTGTAAAAAAACCCCCATGTTTTTATACTGTTTGCACTAGCATAGATATTATGATATATGGGGCCAGAGATCTGCATTGATCATCTCTTTCTTGTTTGCTCTGTCCCGACCGCGCGCCCTATCTTAGGCGCATGCACTCCAATACAAAAGATAGGACGAGCGACCGGGACAGAACAGCTGTTCTGTGCAGGAGCGGTTTGCGAGAGGAACGCAGTAAGGTAAGTTCCAGGTCCCCTGAGCAAACTATTATTCACAGGGAGGTGGGAATAAGCGTTCTCACCTCCCTGTGAATAAAAGAGACGGCTGCCAAATACTTGTTATTACCAAGAAGTAATAACAGCAACTGCACTCTTGTCCATCAATAAATCAATTCCAGATTCCAGAAGTTACTAAATTCTAAGCAACAACTGCATCACAGAGCATTAAGCAGCCTTTGGCCATAATTCAGCATATTTCTAAGCAAATGTAATTAAAAAGTAACCGTTAGAGATGAAACTTTCGGAACTCTCGATTTCAAAGAAAGCGGATTTTCTGAATTTTATTTTTTTTTTTAACATTAATTGTTATTTTGTTTTAGTTTCAAGTAATAAATACATACATACATGTATATTGTACATTGCTATACATTTCATATCTATCAATTAATACATTAATGGGGAGGGGGGTATGTGGGTAGGGAATGGGGGACAAAAGGGTTATCCATGTGGTGGGGGGGGGAGCAGATTTTTCGATTGTTCTCAACATTAGTTTCAGACTTGGGATATTTTGCTTCTTCTTGTTTTTTTTTTCTACCTTCTTTTTCTTTTAGCGTGGTCTTCTTATTTTTCAGGTTTGGTTGTTACTAAGTCATTGTTAGAGGATCTGTATACCACCATTCCATTATTATAGAATCCTCAAAGTTGTTTTGTGAGATGTAAAACATTTTTTCGTAATTTCGTAGATAATTTGTGTTTCTTTATTGCAGGTACTTTGGGATGATTTCCATTTTTGGACTATTAGTGATTTTACGCGGTGAGTATATGGAATATTATTGTTTTTTGGTTATATGGTAGTTCTTTATTCCTATATTAAGTAATGCTAGTTGGGGTGTTAGCGTAAAGTTTATTTTGAATATGTTTGAAATTATATTTAGAATTTGTTCCATGTTTTTTTTTTTTTTGGGGCAGTTCCACCATATGTGGAAGAGTGTTCCTGTGTTTTTGCATAGTATCCAGCATTCTGGGGATGTGTCTTGGTACCATTTGCTTTGAGGTATGGTGTTATGGTGCATTCGGTATAGTATTTTTCTGTTGGTTCCCGTGGGTGGTGCATTTGGATAGTTTAAATGGAGTTTATATGCTGCTTCCCATTGGTTCTTCTTTATTAGATTGTAGGTCTTTTGCCATTTTGATATGAAGTTAAATGTTTATGGTCTTGTTTTAGTATTTTATAAAATTTTGATATTCCTTTTTTCGGTAATGTGTGTTTTGTAAAATATCACCTATTGGTATAGGAGTTATGTTTGATATGTTTTGTTTTGTTTATGAAGCTGTGTATTTGTAGATATTTTAGAATTCTGTTTTGGGAAGATGGTGTTCTCTTCTGAGCTCATTATATAGTATTGGTGTTTCATTCTTAAATAGGTAATCTAAGTTGAGTATTCCCCTGTTTTTTGCAGTTTTGGAGTTTTAAGTCTGGGATGACTAGTTCTAAGCTTATTATATCTATATATTTTATTATGGATTTTATCCATATGTCTTTTTTTGTTGTTGTGTTCCAGGTTTTGATGTTTTGTGTTATGAAATATTTTGGATTGATTGTTTTAGTGGTTTTAAAAGTATTGCTCCTAGTAGTTGTGATAGGGATTTGATTTCTGGATTTGTTTTTGTTGATATTTAGTTCTATTGTTGTCCATTTTTTGTTATGGTTTGCACCACCAATTTTGTTTGTTCCAGTATTGATGCCATGTGGTATTTTTTGAAGTTAGGGAGGGCCAGTCCTCCTTTTGCTTGGGTTTATTAGTGTTTCGTTGCTATTCTAGTTCTTTTATTGTTTCCATACAAGTTTATTTATAATCGATTGTAGTTGTTTGAAGAATTGGTTGGGTAGTTAATTATTATTGTTCTCATTAGGTATAGTATCCTAGGTAGGATATTCATTTTTATAATCGATACTCTTGATACCAAGTTAAAAATTTGTTGGACCATTGTTTAGCTCTTTTTAATTGTATTTAATATTTCTGAAAGTTGTTTTAATACAGTAATGAAGTGGGTTTCGTTAGTTCATGCCTATATATGTCATTGATGTGTCGGCCCATGTGTATGGATATCTTGCTTTTAGTAGTAATTTTAGTGTTAATGAGATGTTGAGTTCTAGTAGTATGGATTTTTGTTCGTTGATTTGTGAGTATGAGAGTTTAATAAAATTTTCCATTATTTTTTTTAGTATATCAGTGATTTGATAGGGTTTGTTATAGTTAGTATAATATCATCTACAAAGAGATTTAGTTTGTATTTCTAATATAATTTTTTCCTGTTATATCTTTGTTTTCTCTAATTAATGGGCCAGTGGTTCTATTATTAGTGAAAAATTAGGGTGATAATGGGCACCCAGTCTTGTTCCATTTGTAATTTGGAAGGGTTTTGATTGTATGTTTGATATATATACTAAGTTGAGGGTTTTGAGTAAAGTGATAAATAGCTTTCAGGAATTATTCTTTTATTTCGGAGTTTTCTCCATGTATGACCAATTGACTCTATCAAATGCCTTTTCGGCATCTAATGTAAGGAATATTGAGGGTATATTGTTATTTTTCACCCAGTTTATAAGATTTAGTGTTCTTCTGTGGCATCATATGGTTGGCATTGTGGTATGAAATAAAAGTGTGTAGTATAGAGCAACCCAAACTCAGACAACCCCACAGGTATTGCTATAAACAAACGTGCATTTATTGTGCACACCACTACATGTTTTGGACAGTCTAGGTCCTTTCTCAAGGACCTAGACTGGGTTTATTATTTTTTCGTGTTTTTCGTTGTATATATATGCTATTTTAGTTTTGGTGATTTTTCTGAAAATATTTGCTTGTTTTGTTTCCTTGTGAATAGTGTATTGCTCGTAATCTTTTTTATTTGTTTTTCAATTTATATAGATCTAGGTTATGTAGGTCTTGTCTTAGTTTGTCTAGTTCGTCTCTAGTTTGTTTTGTTTGTGCGATTTTATGGGATGATTCTAATTTTCTGATTTGGGTGAGTAAGTTATGTCTTTGTTTTTCTCTTTGTCTTTGTGTGGATGAGATTTGTATTATCATTCCTCTTATATATGCTTTATGTGCATTCCAAAGGGTGTATGTGTTTATGTCTTTTGTATTGTTTTATAAAGTATTCTTTAATGTGTTCTTCAATTTTTTTTGTTTCTGGGTTCTGTAGTAGATATGAGTTTAGTCTCCATATTCTGTCTGGTTTATGTTTTCTTCTTCTTCTATTGTTGCAACGACTGTGTGAGTGGTCTGATCTTGTTCTTGCTTGTATCTCTACTTTTTTATTGTTGTAATAGCCATTTGTCGTCACTATTAGGTCTAGTCTTGAATAGCAGTGTGTGTTTTTTGAATAATATGATAATCTTTTTTATAGGTTTGAGGCTTCTCCAGCTGTCGTATAGTCTTCTATCAATAGGGTTTTGACTAGTATATTGTTTTTTTGGGGGGGGAGTTTTGAGTTTGCTGTGCCTCTTTCTGGGTCAATTGTTTGGTTAAAGTCCCACAATTATTGTTTGTGTTTGGTGTGGTTTTGTTTTTGTTATTTTTTAATGAATTTATTTTGTTTTTTATTTGGTGTGTATATATTTGCTATGGTTATTGGTTTGTGTTATTAGACCTGAAATTATGATGTATCTTCCATTGTTGTCTGTTGTTAGTGTTTGAGTGGGAATGCTATTGTATCTTTTATTGCTATGATTATGCCTGCTTCTTTTTTTTTCGTTCGATGAGGTAAATATGTGTGGGTAGTTTTTGTGTTTAAAGGAGGGACTTTGCTTTTTGCGAAGTGTGTTTCCTGTAGCATAGGATATCTATATAAATTTATTTAGGCTTCTTTCCATATGGAATTTCTTTTGAGTGGGGAGTTTAGTCCTCTAATATATATGTCATGATTTTATTGCCATTTTGGTGTTTGTTGTATTTGCTTATGTGTTTGTTTTATGTTGTTTGAGTAGTGTAGTTTTGTAAATGATGTTTTAGTAGTGGTCTTTAGTGGGATTTTTAATGGTTTTTTTTTTTTTGAGGAAGTTTGTGTTTGTTGTGTCGGAAATGTGTTTAGTATACCTTTTATTTTTAATCATATCATAGGTGTTGTATACAATATATTCAAACAAATAACATTTTTATAACCATATATACATATTTAAAGGAGAGGAAACGTGGAAATAATAAAAAAAAAATGTATATCTGAATCACCAACATATCAATTTAGTTTCGCCTGAGCAGTGAGATGAGGCCGGTTTTATTGAGGTATTTATCTTATTCTTATCTCATCCTTTTTCCCCTCCCCTCTTTTTTCTCTTCCTTCCTTCTCTTCTCTTGATGTTGGTTTTGAGGGGTGGTTCCCCATCTGCGCCGCCCACACAGTTGTTCTCTCATTATCACTCAGGAGGTTATCAGCATATATATAATAACATTAAAAAAAATCATGCATTTACATTTAGGCAGTTTTCACATTCAAAATAATAATGTTATCATCTCCGTGTGTGTTGTATTCACATATCACAGGTGACATGAAGGGGGTGAGTGACACATGAGACAAAAAAAAAAACAAAAAAAAACCCAAACAATTTTGTTCGAATTTTAAGCATTTCAGACTGATATCGTTAGTTATTTTTATCATGGCACTTAACATTCGGGGGGAAAAAAGCATTTTACACATTCAAATAAAATATGATTTCATCTCCCTGTGTGTTGTATTCAAACTATCAGCGGGGGGAACCTGAGGGAAGTGAGTGACCATGAGACAAAAAAAACAATAGCAAATCTGACACCTCCAACATATTCTAGTTTCGACTGAGCAGCGCAGATGAGGCCCGGTTTTATTTTCAAGTATTTTTATCTTATCTCATACTTTTTCCCTCCCCTCTTTTTTTTTTATTTTGGGGCAGTTCCACCATATGTGGAAGAGTGTTCCTGTGCTTTTGCATAGTCTCCAGCATTCTGGGGATGTGTCTTGGTACCATTTTGCTTTGAGGTATGGTGTTATGTGCATTCGGTATAGTATTTTTCTGTTGGTTTCCCAGTGGGTGGTGCATTTGGATAGTTTAAATGGAGTTATATATGCTGCTTCCCATTGGTTTTCTTCTATTGAGATTTGTAGGTCTTCTTGCCATTTTGATATGAAGTTAAATGTTTTATGGTCTTGTTTTAGTATTTTATAAAATTTTGATATTCCTTTTTTCGTGTAAGTTGTTTTTGTAAAATATTCACCTATTGGTATAGGAGTTATTGTTTGATATGTTTTGTTTTTGTTTATGAAGCTGTGTATTTGTAGATATTTATAGAATTCTGTTTTGGGAAGATGGTGTTCTCTTCTGAGCTCATTATATAGTATTGGTGTTTCATTCTTAAATAGGTAATCTAAGTTGAGTATTCCCCTGTTTTTTGCAGTTTTGGAGTTTTAAGTCTGGGATGACTAGTTCTAAGCTTATTATATCTATATATTTTATTATGGATTTTATCCATATGTCTTTTTTTGTTGTTGTGTTCCAGGTTTTGATTGTTTGTTGTATGATAATATTTTGGATTGATTGTTTTAGTGGTTTTAAAAGTATTGCTCCTAGTAGTTGTGATAGGGATTTGATTTCTGGATTTTGTTTTTGTATGATATTTAGTTCTATTGTTGTCCATTTTTTTGTTATGGTTTGACCACCAATATTTTGTTTGTTCCAGTATTGATGCCATGTGGTATTTTTTGAAGTTAGGGAGGGCCAGTCCTCCTTTTGCTTTGGGTTTCATTAGTGTTTCGTTTGCTATTCTAGTTCTTTTTTGTTCCATACAGTTTATTTATAATCGATTGTAGTTGTTTGAAGAATTGGTTGGGTAGTCATTTTATTGTTCTCATTAGGTATAGTATCCTAGGTAGATATTCATTTTTATAATCTATACTCTTGCATACCAAGTTAAAAATTTTGTTGGACCATTTGTTTAGCTTTGCTTTTTAATTGTATTTAATATTTCTAGAAAGTTTGTTTTAATACAGTAATGAGTGGGTTTCGTTGTAGTTCTATGCCTATATATGTCATTGATGTGTCGGCCCATGTGTATGATATCTTGCTTTTATAGTATTTTTAGTGTTATGAGATGTTGTAGTCTGTAGTATGGATTTTTGTTCGTTGTGATTTTGTAGTATGAGAGTTTAATAAAAATTTTCCATTATTTTTTTTAGTACTATCAGTGATTTGATAGGGTTTGTTATAGTTAGTATAATATCATCTACAAAGAGATTTAGTTTGTATTTCTAATTACTAATTTTTATTCCTGTTATATCTTTGTTTTCTCTAATTAATTGGGCCAGTGGTTCTATTATTAGTGCAAAAATTAAGGGTGATAATGGGCATCCCAGTCTTGTTCCATTTGTAATTTGGAAGGGTTTTGATTGTATGTTTGATATATATACTATAGTTGAGGGTTTTGAGTAAAGTGATAATATAGCTTTCAGGAATTATTCTTTTATTTCGGAGTTTTCTCCATGTATGACCAATTGACTCTATCAAATGCCTTTTCGGCATCTAATGTAAGGAATATTGAGGGTATATTGTTATTTTTCACCCAGTTTATAAGATTTAGTGTTCTTCTTGTGGCATCATATGGTTGGCATTGTGGTATGAAATAAAAGTGTGTAGTATAGAGCAACCAAAAACTCAGACAACCCCACAGGTATTGCTATAAACAAACGTGCATTTATTGTGCACACCACTACATGTTTTGGACAGTCTAGGTCCTTTCTCAAGGACCTAGACTGGGTTTATTATTTTTTCGTGTTTTTCGTTGTATATATATGCTATTTTAGTTTTGAGTGATTTTTCTGATAAATATTTGCTTGTTTTGTTTCCTTGTGAATAGTGTATTGCTCGTAATCTTTTTATTTGTTTTTCAAATTTATATAGAAGTCTCAGGTTCTGTAGAGTCTTGTCTTAGTTTGTCTAGTTCGTCTCTAGTTTTGTTTTGTTTTGTGCGATTTTATGGGATGATTCTTAATTTCTGATTTGGGTGAGTAAGTTATGTCTTTGTTTTTCTCTTTGTCTTTGTGTGGATGAGATTTGTATTATCATTCCTCTTATATATGCTTTATGTGCATTCCAAAGGGTGTATGTGTTTATGTCTTTTGTATTGTTTATTATAAAGTTTCTTTAATGTGTTCTTCAATTTTTTTTTTGTTTCTTGGGTTTCTGTAGTATATGAGTTTAGTCTCCATATTCTGTCTGGTTTTAGTTTTCTTCTTCTTCTAATTGTTGCAACGACTGTGTGAGTGGTCTGATCTTGTTCTTGCTTGTATCTCTACTTTTTTTATTTGTTGTAATAGCCATTTTCGGTCACTATTAGGTCTAGTCTTGATAGCAGTTGGGTTTTTTGAATAATATGTATAATCTTTTTCTATAGGTTTAGGCTTCTCCAGCTGTCGTATAGGTCTTCTATCAATAGGGTTTTGACTAGTATATTGTTTTTTTGGGGGGGGAGTTTTTGAGTTTGCTGTGCCTCTTTCTGGGTCAATTGTTTGGTTAAAGTCTCCACATATTATTGTATTTGTGTTTGTGTGTTGTTTTGTTTTTGTTATTTTTTTAATGAATTTATTTTGTTTTTTATTTGGTGTGTATATATTTGCTATGGTTATTGGTTTGTTGTTTATTAGACCTGAAATTATGATGTATCTTCCATTGTTGTCTGTTGTTAGTGTTTTGAGTTGGAATGCTATTGTATCTTTTATTGCTATGATTATGCCTGCTTTCTTTTTTTCGTTCGATGAGGTAAATATGTGTGGGTAGTTTTTGTGTTTAAAGGAGGGACTTTTGCTTTTTGCGAAGTGTGTTTCCTGTATGCATAGGATATCTATATAATTTATTTAGGCTTCTTTCCATATGGAATTTCTTTTGAGTGGGGAGTTTAGTCCTCTAATATTATATGTCATGATTTTTATTGCCATTTTGGTGTTTGTTGTATTTGCTTATTGTTAGTTGTTTTTATGTTGTTTGAGTAGTTGTAGTTTTGTAAATGATGTTTTAGTAGTGGTCTTTAGTGGGATTTTTGATGGTTTTTTTTTTTTGAGGAAGTTTGTGTTTGTTGTGTTCGGAAATGTGTTTAGTATATACCTTTTATTTTTAATCATATCATAGGTGTTGTATACATATATATTCAAACAAATAACATTTTTATAACCATATATACATATTTAAAGGGAGAAACGTGGAAATAATAAAAAAAAAATTGTATATCTGACATCACCAACATATCAATTTAGTTTCGCCTGAGCAGTGCAGATGAGGCCCCGGTTTTATTTAGAGTATTTTTATCTTATCTTATCTCATCCTTTTTCCCCTCCCCTCTTTTTTCTCTTCCTTCCTATCTCTTCTCTTTGATGTTGGTTTTGAGGGGTGGTTCCCCATCTGCGCCGCCCACACAGTTGTTCTCTCATTATCACTCAGGAGTTATCAGCATATTATATAATAACATTAAAAAAAATCATGGCATTTAACATTTAGGCAGTTTTCACATTCAAAATAATAATGTTATCATCTCCGTGTGTGTTGTATTCACACTATCACAGGGTGCACATGAAGGGGAGTGAGTGACACATGAGACAAAAAAAAAAACAAAAAAAAACCCAACACAATTTTGTTCGATATTTTAAGCATTTCAGACTGATATCGTTAGTTATTTTTATCATGGCACTTAACATTCGGGGGGAAAAAAGCATTTTACACATTCAAAATAATAATGATTTCATCTCCCTGTGTGTTGTATTCACACTATCACGGGGGGGAACCTGAAGGGAAGTGAGTGACACATGAGACAAAAAACCACAATAGCAAATCTGACACCTCCAACATATTCTAGTTTCGACTGAGCAGCGCAGATGAGGCCCCGGTTTTATTTCAAGTATTTTTATCTTATCTCATACTTTTTCCCCTCCCCTCTTTTTTTCTCTTTCTTCCAATCTCTTCTCTCTGGTGTTGTTTGTGAAGGGTGGTTCCCCATCTGCGCCGCCCACACAGTTGTTTTCTTATAATTACTCAAGAGTTATCAGCATATTAAATAATAACATATTTGGTAAAGTAGCGATATTAATTTTTAAATTTATTTTTATTATTTGGTTTATTGCTTTTGTTAAGCAAACGTTACTTTTCTTTATCTCTCCTCCCTCTCTCCCCTTCTTTTAAGGTATATCTTTTTACCTTTGTCCTTCCACCTGCCATGTTATCATCTCCGTGTGTGTTGTATTCACACTATCACGGGGTGCACATGAAGGGGAGTGAATTACAAAAAAAAAAACAAAAACAAAAACAAAAAACACAAACAAAAATAAAGATTTCCAATTTTTCCCTTTTAGAGATAATAACAATGTTCAATATTTTTGTCATTTTAAGCTTTTTTTGTTAAACGCTATATATCTACTTATATGGAGGTGTGGGGGGAGAGAAGAGAAGGGTCTTTCCCTCTCATTAGTACGTTGCATAGATTTTTGCGTTAAGCATATCAGGAGCCACATCTGGGCATTATTTATAGTTTTGGTTGGTTTTGCTTTCCCTTTAAAGTTTTTGTTTCTTTTTGGTTCCTGTGTAGTTCCATATAATAGTCCATCCTGTTCTTTTTCTTTTCTTCTCCCTTTCCTCTCTCTCCCCTTCCCCCCCTCCTCTTCCTATTGTTTGTCTATTGTTTTTAGGTATATATTATTTAGTTCTTTTTGTCCATATGATTTTTATGTCCATTTCCTTATAAAGTTCCTGATATTTAAAGTCAACTTACCGGTTTTCTTTCCACTCCGGTGTAATTTTGTTTGGGGAGACTGAGGTTGGAGATGGGGTTTCTTGTTTTTTTTTTTTGTTGCTTTAATAGTTTCCATGATTTTAGCAGCTTTAGACCCTCTTCAGGTGTGTTGATTGTGAAGTTATTGCCGTTTCTAATTATATGGAGTTTTGTTGGGAATCCCCATTTATATATGATAAGGTTTTCTCTGAGTGTTTTTGTAATTTCCATATATGTTTTTCTTGCTGCCATTGTGGCTGGTAGATTCGGTGTGCTCTATCCATTAGTAATTCCTGTGGTGAGGCATTGGGTACTAGTAGTTGGAATAGTTCTGTTAAGTAGTTCGTTAGTTCGTTTGTTTTGACTGTTTCTGGGATGCCTCTTACTTTCAGATTATTTCTTCTGCTTCTGTCTTCTAAATCAGCTAGTTTTAGCTTTAGTGTTGTAGTGGTTTTGTCTAAGTCGTTGTGTGCATCCACCAGATGGTTGAATGCGTCTGTAAATTCTTCCAATTTGGCTTTCTGTGTTTTCTTCTATAATTTCATTTAGTATACTTTCTTGTGTAAGTTCTCTTTTGTTTTGTGTTTTGTTTAGTAATTTGTTTGTTTGTACCTTTTTTTTTTTTTAGGTGAGTCTGTCTCCTGTCTGCTGCTGTGAGCTGGAGATGAATCCAGAGTTGTGTCGGCGCCATCTTGGATTTTGTCACACATCTCAGTCCCTGCAGTGTAGAAGTCTGTAAGTTTGGCATTTTTGTTTTTTTCTCCTTGCCTTTTGCCCATATTTGTTGCTAGTATGTTCCGGTGGCCAGTTGGGAGTTTCCTCAGTAGTTTTTTGTTGTGTTAAACCCTTGGTTTGTGAAAGAGCTCTTTCTGTGAGCTGCCATCTGCACCAGGAGTTAAGCCACGCCCCTTTCAAATTTAATTTCGATAATCATCAAAATCGTAAATAGATGATTATCGAAATCGAAACTGCGAAACGAAAGTAATGATCGATTTTGGTAACCCTCAAAAGTAATTATCGATTTCGGTAACCCTCAAAAGCAAGAATTTATATGGTACCCTCAAAAGTAGCACTCGTTTTCGTAATTTTCGAAAATTTAATGTGGAAGCTCGAAAACGGCCCAATCATGAAGAAACATAGTTTTAAAATAAGTTTTGGTTATATTTATAGATTCCCCAGACCATTCCCTGGGCCTCTGTGTCATTTACAGTAACATACTATTAATATTTGTTCCTCAAAATGGACAGAAACTTTCAATTTTTTTTCTCTCATTGACTACTATGGGTTCGTTTTCTAATTTTTGAATTTAAAATTTTTCGAAAATTCGAACATCTCTAGTAACCATTAGAGATGGTCGAACTATTGAAAGTTCAGTCCGTTTTTGAACTTTCGAACTATTGGGAAAGTTCAAAAGTTCGAAAACGGACCCATTAAAGTCTATGGGGGGCAAATAGTTTGAAAAGTTCGAGTCAAATACAACCAAAATATTAATGGTAACTTAATGTAAATGGCTGTGGGACCTGGGAAATGGTCTGAGGAGCATGTTCCAATATCCAGGACTTTCGTAAAATCGATTTTACTCTCACGCAAGGTACTTTCGCCCTCTCGCGTTCGAACGTTCGAGGTAACATGGACATTTTACTCCCGGATTCGATACTCGCGTATAGGCTGTAATGGAGACTTTACTCGCGGATTCGCGTTCGCGCCTAGATACCATGTACATTTTACTCGCGGATTCGATGCTTGGGTATAGGTTTCAATGGAGCCTTTTCTCGCAGATTCGCATTCGCGCCTAGATACCATGTACATTTTACTTGCAGATTCAATGCTCGCGTATAGGTTTCAATGGACCCTTTACTTGCGGATTCGCGTTCGCGCCTAGATACATGTACATTTTACTCGCGGATTCGATGCTCGCGTATAGGTTTCAATGGACCCTTTACTCGCGGATTCGATATTCGAACGGTCGAACATTCGATAAATCATCTAAAGTCCGGGAAATATCGAAAGTCCACGTCCGAGATAGTTCGAAAAGTTCGGGTTCGAGATCTATGCCATCCCTAGTAACCATGTATTGATATAGGTCAGGGTTAAAAAAGTAATTCTGAACTATATACTGAGTGGTCAGATACTTTCTGTAGTTAAAGGAGAATTATACTAATGCAGTAAAACTTTTTCCATTTTTCGACCACTCGACATAACGATATTGTTGTTTTGCACTCATTATTTTACACATCTTACATTAAGACCAGAATACCTTACTAACCCCATTCTACATCAGCTAGTATGCCTTTTATACCCATTTAGGAGATACCACACTATATTGCGTATCCTCCTTTAACTGTTTAACCATAACAAAGGGACTCAATTGTGGTGTTAATTTACCATGTGTAAAATAACAATATTGCTAGTTTTTGATAACAACATTTTATACATTTTGCCATTATTTAATAAGAGATGCAAAAATGTGCTTGTGCTTTTAATCTGCAGCAACCAGTCAGATGTTAACTTTTTATTGGCCTGCTGCAGGCAAAAAATGTCTGATTGGTTAAACAAGCCCCTGTGTATTTGAATGCATGTGCATAGTAAATAGTATTTGCCATGGTTGGTTATTTGACTATACATATGGGCTAGGAAGTTTGGAAACTTCAAATGATGTGCAATTGCTGCAAGCTGACCTAGATAGATGATCATGGGATAGATAGATGATGGGACATCTTGGAAATGGAAGCACTTCAGAGAAGGGAATGGAGGGGCTTGACTATGCAGGCAGATTAGACAAGTTAGGGCTGTTTAAATTGGAGAAGCAAAATTTGTTTGGAAATATGATCACTTTATACAAATATATTAATAGGCCATACAATAAACGAAATGGAAGCAGTTCAGAGAAGGGCAACTAAGATAAAATAAAGGGAATGAAGGGGCTTGAATATGCAGGCAGATTAGACAAGTTATGGCTGTTTACATTGGAGAAGCAAAATTTGCTTGGGAATATGATCACTTTATACAAATATATTAATAGGCCATACAATAAACTCTCTGCTGCATTGTTCACTAATAGGTCATATCAGAGGACATAGGGACATCCTTTAAAATTGAAAGAAAAGAAGTTTCATCTTTAGGTTAGGAAAGGGGGTAATGTCAATGTTGGTGTCTGCTATAAGCTGCCAAATGCTAGCAGAGAGGAGGTGAGTCAACTTCATATGCGATTGGCAAGGGCTGCAAGTTTGGGGAGTGTGCTTATTATGGGGGACCCTGACATTGATTGGTGTAGTTGAATTGCCATCACAGAAAAAGTCGATGAGTTCCTGAATTTGCTGCAGGATAATTTTCTGTCAAAGGTGGTTGAGGTTCCTACTAGAAAAGGAGCTCTGTTGGATCTGGTAATATCTAACATCGTGGAGCGTATTATAGGTAACTGGAGGCTTAGGGAATAGTGACCATGAAATAGTGGCGTTTGGACTTTGATATCGAAAGGAAAAGTGTGCTGGGTTAACAAAGACTTTTAATTTCGGGAAGGCAAATTTTCCCAGGTTAAAAGCAGCTCTTCAGAATGTGAACTGGGATAATGTATTATCAGGTAAAGGTACTGAACAGAAGTGGAGTGAGTTCAAGGGGATTTTAAGCCAGTTCACATCTAAATTTATACCCTTGGGAAATAAATGTAAAAAAAATAAATCCGCACCCATGAGACTGAATGCTGATGTGAAGAGGCAAATGGAAAGGAAGAGAAAAGCATTTAAAACCTTTAAGGCAGAGGGAACGGAAAGGCATTTAAAACCTTTAAGGCAGAGGGAACGGAAAGGGCCTTTAGGGATTATAAAAACAAGGAGTGTAAGAAAGCAATCAAACTAGCTTAAATTAATAATGAAGTTAGGATAGCTGAACAAAGCATCACTAAGCCTTAAAAATTTTTTAAGTATATTAATAGTAAGAAGATGAGGACTGAGAATGTGGCACCATTAATTAATGGGGATAAGTTAGTTACAGAGGATGGCGATAAAGCAAAAGTCTTTTTTCTCCTCTGTATACACTATAGAAGATCCAAGTACAGATATCATAGAGTATAGTAGCAATAATGGTATAAAAGGATATGGTACAGAAAGAACTAAATAAGGTTAATATTAATAAATCTCCTGGACCGGATAAAATACATCCTCGGGTACTTAGGGAGCTAAGTTCAGTTTTATCCAGGCCATTATTTCTTATTTTTACAGATTCCCTCATGTCCGGAGGTGTGCCTCTGGATTGGAAAAGGCGATGTTATTCCAATATTCAAAAGGGTAGTTTTTCACAGCCGGGTAATTACGGCCTGTAAGTTTAACTTCAGTGGTGGGGAAGATCCTGGAAAGTTTAATAAGGGAACATGTTCTAGAGTATCTTTCAAGGACTGACATTATAAGTAGTAACCACATGGATTATGGGATAGATCTTTTCATACTAACTTGCTTGGCTTTTATGAGGAAGTAAGTAGAAATTTAGACTCTGGCATAGCTGTAGATGTAGTTTACTTGGATTTTGCAAAGCTTTTGATACAGTCCCCCATAGCGCCTAGTTAAGCTGAGGTCTGTTGGTCTGGGGAGTCACATTTGTACATGATAGAATATTGGTTAATGAATAGATGCAGAGAGTAGTTGTAAATGGGGCTTCATCATTATGGACTAAAGTGCTAAGTGGGGTGCCACAGGGTTCTGTGTTGGGGCTGCTTCGATTTAATCTATTTATTAATGATTTGGAAGTGGGTATTTTCAGCTATAAATGGCTCTGTGTTAAGTGAATCCCTGTTGGAAAGGGATCTTGGAGTTTTGGTGGATAACAAACTTACAGGTAGCAAGCAGTGCCAGGCAGCAACAGCCAGAGCCAGCAGGGTATTGTCTTTTATAAGAAGAGGTATAGATTCAAGGGAGGAAAATGTTATTCTCCCTCTTTACAAAGCATTGGTAAGGCCTCATTTGGAATATGCAGTGCAATTTTGGAATCCTGTGTACCAAAAGGACATCTTTGAAATGGAAAGGGTTCAGAAAAGGGCAACTAAATTAATAAGGGGATTGGGGGAGTTTGAATATGAAGAGAGACTGGAAAAGTTACAATTATGTACGCAGGAGAAAAGGCGTTTGCGTGGGGATAGGATTACTGTGTATAAATAAAATTAACAGGCCATACAATAATTTATCTGGGGTATTGTTCACCAATAGAACATGTCAGAGGACAAGAGGCCATCCCTTAAGACTTGAAGAAAAAAGGTTTAGGTTATAAGTTCGGAAAGGGTTTTTCACTGTGAGAACGGCAAACAAGGAATGATGCAAGTTATTGATTTATAAAGTAAAGTTGATCCAGGGAAATTTCCGATTGCCACTTGAGTCAGGAAGGAATTTTTTCCCACTTCATAATTCTGGTGTTTTTTTTGCCTTCCTCTGGATCAACAGTTAGGCAGGAAATGAGGATATTGCTAGATGGGTTGGACTGGGTGGACGTATGTCTTACTCTTTATTCAACCTCAAATACTATACTATACTAAAAAATATTGAGAATTACTGGTATTAATACATATACTGCAGTTTTGGTTGATCCAGAAATTCTTTCAGATTGTCATTTGCCTTCCTCTGTATCAACTGTTAGGTAGGGTAAAAAAGGAGGGGGAAAAGGTTGGACTTGATGGATGTATATCTTTATTAAACCTCAAATACTATGTTACTATGTTATATATATAATATATTTCACATAAATGAACAAATTAGGTGATAGCAATTAACATTCTATTTATTTATTTTATTTTGATAGAAAATTGAATAGTTTTATGGAGTGTGGCGATGTAGACAGTTCTACTGGAGCGATCCAGTTTTAATTTAGAACAAATGAATAGTGAAAAGACAGAAATAACACATAGCCATTAGACACTGATTAAACTCAGCCAGAGATGCATGCATTATTCTAAACTTATTAATGTCCAGACAGTGTTTAAGATTCTACAAATGAAACCTGCCTGGCTATATTTTTTTAATTATTTTTCTTGTAACTTTCATAAGGCAGAAAATAATGTTGAATACAAAAATATTGCTAGGTAAAAATAAATGTATGTATGTATTTTTATGTACTATTTACTGAAAGTCAAAATAGCTGTTATCCCTTTTGTCAAACTCTCAGCTCAACTGATTTAAACAGTCTGGAACAGGTTTAACAGGTTTTTTGTGAGCAATGTACTGAAGTAACACAATATCATTTCTGACAGTGGATTAGCATTTTAAAAAAACGTGTGTACTACATAGATGAATGCAGTTTACATCCAGCACAAAATGGTTTGAGAAGAATTAGACTCATCCAAAAATACATTCTGTATTCAGGTATTCAGGTTATAAGTTGAAAAGACTATAGCTGTATATACATGGATACACATACCTGCTGACAGACCTACTGATGGTCTGTAGTACTATGGTTTGTATTCAAGTGCCTGAACTTGTATTTAGTTAATTAATCTTGCAATGCATTGAAGATCACAGAATCGACAGTGATTTTCTGATGGGACTGATCACTCACAGTCTAACGCTGCCAATAAATTAGTTGGGCACATCAGTATTTATAGCTTATATTTTGCGCAATCTACCTATATATTGGTCACGAAAGTTGATATATTAACCTGTGTGTACATAGCCTTACAGTGTCTAGAAGGCAGGTCAGGGCTGTTTCTATGCATGAACAACCTAGGCCAACTGCTAGGGCACTGAGAAGATGGAGAGCACCATTCCATTTTTTTTTCTTTTCAGCGATAGCACAATAGGTTGCTGATCTAGTTCCCTGTAGCCGCCTTCCATACAGTATTATCATCCTTATTTCTGCTCAATACATTGCTTTTTACTCTGTGTGAATATAATCTATCTGAAAAAGTCCATAATATATAGACAAATGAATCATACTTGTCAATTGCATCACGTTTTGTAATCCACACCAAAGACCAATGCTGGAGGTGGTTGGGGAGATTTGCTTTGGGCACCAAAATAGCCAAAACTAGACCAAAACAAACCCAGATCCACTAACTCATTTGTGAGTGAACCCAGAAAACATGCATTGGAGAAAAAAAGCAAAATGCGTTTTTATGTCTTGCATTCTGTACTGTTAGTGTAGTGAATATTTACTGTTGTATGTATGTATACTAAACATCATATCTTGAGAAAGGGGCCCTGTTGGCTCTGAAACGTTAATCCAATAAAAAGAAATTTTACTGTTAAAACCAGGTCTCCATTATATATCTAGCCAAAGGGCCATATTTATAAAGGTGCATTATCGCTATTTTGCAATACCGTACCTTTAAAATTTTTTGCCGTGGTCGTCAATTTACATTCACTGATGTAAATTTAGAATTGTGCTCGTAAATTTGCAATCTTTCAGGGTTATTCAATAAAGTTCTTATCGTTAAAAATGAAGCCAATTTTGCCCCAACCAATCAGATGTTAGCTTTCAAATGTTAAATAAGATCTGATTGGTTGTTAAATAAGATCTGATTGGTTGGGGCAAAATTAGCACCATTTTTAACGATAAGAACTTTTATTGAATCTCATTGTTTGTATTTTGCTACTTAATGTTATTGTAGGAACGAAGGAAGATTAACGCCTGCAATTGTACTTTTACAATAACCCATAGTATCGGAAGTTTAATAATTATGGCCCGAAGTCTTTAGGAGGCTTTATTCTCCTTAAAGACCTTTTGACTATGGGAAAAACACATTTTAAGGCAGTGGAGCAATGGTATTGGTTATCACCATTATCAATTTTATATCTTTGCTTAGAAAATGGGCATGGATTGTGATTGGTTCAGAGATGGCCAGATTTCTCCAGATTTGTATGAGAGAATTACTATTACCAACACTTTTAGTCATTCTAGACCTAACATATTTCATTTGGTTTTTTTGTTAACAGAATCTGTAATCAAATCATTTTAAACAAGTATCATTATTTGGGCTAATGATGGCGGACTGGGCAAAGCCAATAAAAATATTGCAGTTGTAGGCACATAAGGCAAATGAGTTGGGAGACTGTTTATCTCACTGCTCAGAGATGCTACACAAGATAATGAAATGCTAAATGATTATTTCAGATGATCAACTATATAAAACTGATCTTGACTCTAAAAGACTCAATTCATTAAAATATTTTAATGAATTGAGTGGATATGGCATGACCTATTAAAGGGCAATTATTGAGACCATCATGGACACTGTTAGGGTCTTGCAAATAGGAAGTGAGTACTTTGGAAGCATTTATTTATGCACAAAAAAAGCTGGATGAACAGATAATGGTAAATGAAATTGGAGACAACTCTTGAATGCATATGCATTTGTGCTTATGTTCCCCTTTAAATTTCCTAAATTTTATTTAAAAAGGAAACAATGCCAAGTCCAACATATTGCCATTGGTATTATCAATTAAACAAATTTAGGATGAAAATATTTTTCAATAAATACAACTATTTATCCCTATTTTGATATTGGATAAGTCACTGTATTTATCTAAATCCTTACGTTTTAGTCATTGTATAAGTAGAATTTTCATCTTCTATGATTTTATAAAATTGTGTCACTCGCTGTCATCTATTTTTGTTTCGTTCTTGTGAAAATGTGCCTGTTAAATGAAATGACACAGCTGTTAAATGTTCCCGGTGGTGACGTGATAGATACACTGTTCTATTTTATTCTGTTAATTCTAATTTTATATTCATTCTAACATGGCTTCAGGGTGTGATTAATCATTGCCCAAACTTCACCTTTAACTGCATATTGAAAAAAATCCCTGACCATGAAGTCTAAATCATAAAGTTCTGATAGGAGATATTAATATAGTACTGATAGGAGATATTAATATAGTACTGATAGGAGATATTAATAAAGTACTGATAGAAGACATTAATAACATTACTATTCAAAGTACTGATAGGAGATATTATATAGTACTGCTAGGAGATATTTATATGTACTGATGGCGATATTAATGTCCTGATAGAGAAATTATCAGTACTGTAGGAGTATTATACAGTACTGATGAGAAGACATTAATATAGTACTGATAGGATATTACATATAGTACTGATAGGAGATAGTTAATATAGTACTGATAGGAGATATAATATAGTACTGATAGGAAAATTAATACAGTACTGATAGGATATTAATATAGTCCTGTAGAGATATTAATATAGTACTGATAGGATATATTAATTAGTACTGATAGGAATATTAATATAAATAACTATAAAGTATTGAATAGGAGATATTAATATAGTACTGATAGAGAGATATTAATAAAGTTCTGATAGGAGATATTATATATATACTGATAGGAGATATTAATAAAGTTCTGATAGTGAGATTTAATATATATACTGATAGGAGATATTAATACGTACTGATAGAAACATTATATAGTACTGATAGGAGAAATTAATACAGTACGGTTAGTATTTATGTAACTGATAGGAGATTTTTTAGGCTGAGTTTTATTGTACTGTGGGATCTTATATAGTCTTGATGGGATATTTAATAGTTGTTATTCCGTTCTGCGGTTTTTATTGTTGTGGTTTTCAGTATCTGATAGGAGATATTAATATGTACTGATGGAGATATTACTAAGTACTGATGGACGATATTTTATCCTGTAGGACGATTATCAGTATTATGAATTGTGCTGTTCTG